>CM035146.1:55845014-56445014 GCA_020205605.1 Panax ginseng | reverse complement strand
ACACTAAACTTACCTTCAACTATATAAGTATAAAATGCAAAGTGAAATTATGGCCCGAATTGCAAAGTGGAGAGAAAAAGTCAACTCAAAATCTATGTACGTCTCCATGTGAAAAAAAGACAATTAATGGAAGGGGATACAAAGTTTTAGAAAAAGAGAAGAAACCCTATAAAGCATTTTAAGACTTACTGTATAGAACAAGTGAACACAGTCTGCTGAAGAAAAGACTTTAATGTGCCGTTTTAACTCTTAGGTTCGACTTCAACTAAATAATGTATTGTTACAGTATTGTATCTTAAGACGCGTTGCATTACAATGAAATATTGTGTTACTTTCCTGATACACCAGCATTACTGTATCGAAAATTACTCCAATATTGTAAGATACATATCGCGTATGGTATAATAAGATTTGTGTTTTGTAAGTACTGACAACTATGATCTAGACCAAGTACAAAGACACTTCATGTTATAACAGAGCATGTTTAACCATTACATGTGTACTCAGATCTGATTTAGCTTTCTTTTCTGTTAACTTCAGTTTGTTAAGCTCTAGAACTGTGTTATGAGGCCTGATCTATTTTTCACTTCAACCTGTCGTTAAAAATTTAGGTGTTTCTACAGACGTATAAGCAGCAATATAAATTGTTATATTTGGACTACTATTTCACTATTGCTTTGTTCATATCATGGTTCTTCTCTAGTATAGATTGGGATTTTCTATTGGACACTGGTTTTGCTTATTTTATTATATATTTTTTGGATTATAGGAGAGCTAAAATGGCTAAGGAGGTGACAGAGTTGAAGGAAGAAGCACAGATTCTTAAGCTAAGAATTCTAAGGTCTGATCAGTCTTAGTTTCCAAATTTAACTTTGTTCTGGAATTTTTGTTATTTCTTTTCCTTTCATTTCTTTATCTTTATTTTATTTTACTTTCAATACCTTGATAACATGTCCTAATGTTTGCATTGCAGTGATTGTCCTCAGACAATGTCCCCCGGTGCCAGAAATTCAAGGATTTATGCTCTTGAAAATATGCTTGCCACTACATCCAGCACACTTGTTTCTATGGCATCTCAGTTGTCAGAAGCAGAAGAGCGGGAAAGAGCCTTTAGTGGCCGAGGACGTTGGAACCAAGTTCGATCTCTTCCTGAAGCCAAAACTGTTATGAATTTTCTATTTAACTTAGCATCCTCCTCAAGGTAACAATTGCTTTAGATGTTGAAATTGCATTCCAAAAAGCAAGGACAAATTTTTGTTATTTATTATTGTTTATTCCTGTTTCTTAAAGGTGCCTACTATGGGATAAAGAAGTAAATTGTAGAGAGAAAGATTCTGAAATAAGAGACCTGAAGGAAAAAGTGGTCAATTTAGTTCGACAACTGGAAATGCAAAAGGCTGAACTTATGCGTCAAGAAAAGTTGAAGGTTAGTGATTTTCTGTCATACCATGCTCTACCCTCAATGTGTTCAGTTTAACATATAAGATAGTACAACTAATTATTAAAAAAATTATTAATTTTTGTTTTCGAAGATATTTTTTTGTTCTTACTAGGTTGTTCTTGTTCAACGTATCATTGTGATTAACTATGCCAGCTTAACCATTTAAAGGATCCTATTTGATAGTTTTAATTACCGAATGCTGATTTTCACCCATGTTATATCCCTATCTCTTTTTAGTTTTTCCTTCGCAGTTTATTGGCATTGTATTTACCAGAAAATTGGGTTTATTGTTGCTGGCATGCAATCATGGTTCAATGGAAATTGTTTCTCCTCATGTATCCTCACAAAACTGTATAGTTAATTGTATATTAGTGAAGTGATTGATGTCCAAAGGCTATGTTTTTTTTATTTAATATTATTTCGGACTATTTTATCCCATGATGGAGGATTACTAGTCCTTTAAATAGTTCTATGGAATATTTTGTCATTCTTAAGGCTATTTATGAGGAATTATATGATCCCAGGATGAATATGGGATTAATAGTCCCCCACATTTTAAGCTATCAAATGGCTTTATAGGACTAATAGCCCCTCGATAAAGGATTACATAGTCCAAATTAGTGTTAAATTAAGACAAATGGTTCAATCCCAATCATGCTTTTTTGTAAACAAACATGACCTTATACTATTACATACTTGACAGCAACTAATGTTTCTCCAGCTTGCATGCCACTACAGTGTTCTTCATTTTTATTGTCTTACCATGCATGAGTATGAATATGCAAAGCAGTATGAATAACAATGACTAGCAATCCGGGTCAGATGATTTTAGTAGGGGCAGTCTTAGGTTTTCTGTCTTGGTTTCTGATTATGCCAATCTGGAAAAGGATAATGTTTTCCCAGTATGTTTATCTTTTCTATATGGTAGCTTTTGTAAGATAAAGCAGAATTATGCTTCTTTTTTGGAAATAACATTTTAGTGAAGAAAGCTCAGTACATCATGAGGATTCAGGTCCCCATCTCTTCAATATGGTTTCTATTATAGCAGAGTACAGGTCATTGCTGTATTTACTGGTATTTTAAAAGCATATTTTGTTGTCTGGCTTAGTGAATGTACTGAAATGAGGTCCACATGTAGCAAATCTGATGAGACGGACATCGCTATTTATGTTGCCTAGTGTAAGTTAACAAAGGTATCTTAAAATGTTGTAAAAAATAACACCTTCCAATTGTACCTTGCCCTCCTGAGCACTTCACTCATCTGGCTCCATCCTGTGGATTTTGATGGGTTTGAGATGAAGTTTTTCTACAAGTGCGCTACGCTGCAGGTTTTGCATGTTGCAAGTTCTGAATATACCTTTATTTGTTCTATTTCATTGTTGTTATCTAAGATTTTCTTTATTTGCCAATGACTGTTGGTTGATAGCTTACGTTATTCAATTTTGTTGTAACAGAGAAGTGCTATGAAGCAAACCTTAAAGGAAAAGACAACAGATTCTGGGGATTCTACACAAAACAACGGGGAGAGCCATGTATATGACCTGCGGCTCAAGGTATTTCGCAACATTCCCAATATTTAAGCATACAGATAGTACAAAATTCATTACAGCTGACACCTTTTTTGCGTCTCTATTAGAATACGAGTAGTCTGACTGAAGTTATTGTGATAGGTTTTTCCAAATGATTGCTAATTGATCCATTAACCTTTTCACTTTTTAGGGGAGTCGAAACTCCATAGCTTACAACGGTGGTGGGAATATTATGGAGTTATTGGAAGACATGGATACATCTGAATCGGAGCATTCTGACAGAGAAGCCGATGATGACCGTGAGTGGGAATATTCTGACCTGGATGAAGGGGATGACAGTGGGTGGGGGCGTTCTAGAGTAAAAGGAAGAAGGCCGCAAATTAAGAGAAAGAATTCAAAGACTGAAAGATATTCAGGTGCAATGTCTAATTCAACACAAACCAACGATCCAGAAAATGTGGATACAGTATCATATGGTGAGGGAAATACCACCGTATCACAGAAAACTGCATCGGGGATATGCTGCTCATGTAGCAGATATTCCTCCTGCAAGACAATGAAATGCGAGTGTCGAGCTGCAGGGGGGAGTTGCTGCCTTTCATGTGGTTGTCTGCCTACTAAGTGTAGCAACAGAGAAGCAGCTTCAATCAAGGAGTTGGGTGACTTCCCCCCACTAGAATTGGCTGAAGGCAGTGGACATGTTTCAGGCACTGATGAAGCAGAGAGAAGCCGCAGTCTTGCTTCTCATGGTGCAATGCTACTTCAGACTGCACTTTCTGAAAATCCTGCTGAGACTAGAAACGACGCTGGGGCAAAGCGAAAGCCGCTATCTGACATTGGAAACACTGTGGTAAAGTCAGCTCATTTTATTTGCTAAGATTTGAACTCCACAGATTCTTGCGTTTCTGTTTCATTTGACCAAAAAGTTTGAACTCCTTCAGGTTAAATCAGATGCACCTAAGGCTGAGCAGAGGAAAAAATGGCGAAAACCAACATTTAAGATTGTTCCAGAAGCTCCACCTGAAGTTCCAAAGAAACCAGAGAGCAGCAGCGTGATTGAGTGTGATATTCCTCTGAAATTGCCTAGAGCTATGAGATCTACATCCAGCAATAACACCTTAAAAGAGAGGAATTCTGGAAAGGAGGGTGATGTTCCAGCTCCAAGAAGTCCTCGTCGACAGGCAAGAGCAACAGATGAGAAAGAGAATGAATGACCTAGATGACATCTTGGAGATGTTAGTTATTCTTTGGGTGGATTTTGAGGTGAAGGGATCGATCAATCCCCCCGTGTGCATCTCACTTAATGTTATTTAGTTGACCGCAGTCTGTCCGTTCAAAGGCTGCTGCTCTTGGTTCACATTGTTTTGAAATTTGAATGAAAATGAAGTTAGAATTCTCCATTGATTGCTAAACATAACTTCCCAACCCATCTTTGAGTTGTTAATATACTCATCATCATCTAGAATTGAGTTTTTGACAAATAATTTGAGATGGAGGCAGAATGTCTAAAGATTAAGATGAATACTAAGATTCAGATGTTACGAGCATAGCATTGTGTGTGGACTTGAAAATTAAGGATACCATCTGTTTCAAAATATAAGATTATTAGTAATTGATAGTGCTTGAAAGTATCAAGTAACCAAAAATTAGATTAAAATTCAAAAAATACTATATTACCTAAACATTTTTTATAACTTAAAATAACTTGCAATCACATATAATAATTATCATAATTTATCACAGCATCACAATAATTAAATTTCTTTTAAAAATAAATATTTAGAAAAATCTAAACTTGTCTACAAAACTTACAAATCATCAATAACAATTTTTATAATTTACTACACCACTACAATAACAATTATTATTATTATTATTATTATTATTATTATTATTATTATTATTATTATTGTTGTTGTTGTTGTTGTTGTTATTATTATTATTATTATTATTATTGTTGTTATTATTATTATTATTATTATTATTATTATCATAATTATTATTATAATTATTATTACTAATATTATAATTATAATTATTCTCATTCTTATTATTATTTTTACTATTATTACTATTATTATTATTATTATTGTTATTATTATTAGTGTTATTATTATTATTGTTATTATCATAATAATTATTATAATTATTACTATAATTATAATTATAATTATAATTATAATTATAATTATATTATTAATGTGACGCCCCCAAAATAGGTATACATCACCTATCTTGAGTCGTCAAATACATAATCTGAAATTTAAATACAAACTTCTTTTTTATACTGATGATAATGAAGCGTGGTGAGAGAGTTTCAACACGGATAATGTCTCGTAGAGAGTATCCAAACTCAAATAAAGTCATCATTACAATTATTATCACACTATTTCATAAAATAGTGAGGACTACTATAGCCACCATCTCGGACCGTCACTCTGTTCTCCGACTAGTCTCAGTTACGTTCTCATTTCTTGAAGAGAACAATGAAAGCAAAAGGGTGAGCTCAACTAGCCTAGTAAGAAATATTATGACTAAGATAATGCAGAATAAATTAACGTTAGCCTTCAACAGTGTTAAACTGATAAAATACAATAAACATCAAGTTTAACTGCAGCGGAACAAACAATCCATTAGAAGAGTCAAGTAGAGCATGATATCTACTATCTTCTATGATTTAAAAGTTTATCAACAATTTTATCATTTGAGACTCGACAATAAATAAGTATCACGACCCACGAATTATCCATGCACTACGGGCCAAGGATATTCGTGTTTTCACCAATGATCATGATCATACCAACAACTGTCCATCAATGCACTACGGGCCAATGAGGACTTTTACCACATCATTTATAACATTATGGATCATGATTATACCGAATGATCCCTGGTCATAATCATACCAATCAACAGTCCATCTATGCACGTAAGCTAAAGATGACTTTAATCACAATATAAGTATGGTGATGATGACAATGATATAAGAATTCAATTAAAAGAAAGCAAATGATAAATTTTTAAATATTTATAATTTAATTTATCCAGAATTCAATAATGTTTAAATTGCCAACATGATACTGCTTTGTAGAGTAAAATTCAAGAATAATACTGTATCAAAAATGATTTGGACAACAAAGAAATTATTTTTGTCATGAATAATACTCCGGGTGAATAGTACCCGAGTGAATAGTATCCCGTGAATAGTACTTCAGGAATAGTACCCGTGAATAGTACTTTGTGAATAGTACTCATAAATAGTACCCGTGAATAGTACTTTGTGAATAGTATCCCGTGAATAGTACTTTGTGAACAATACCGTATAAATGAATAGTACTCATGGACAGTACTCCGACATGAAAATCTTAAAATTTAACAAGAATGTGCAGAAAATATCCTTGTGAAACGATACTAGATGAAGCGCAAATATTAAGGATATTCTACTAATTTAACGGAGTATAGAAACAATACTTTAACCGAATGATGGTATAATCGAGAATACGAGACAAAATAATATTACTCACATACTACAGAGTATGGAAGAAAATATTATTTCTTATGGATACTGAACAAAAATAATATCCCTTATCTCAGAAGAATACTGGATACTGGAATAGTGAGGTAGCAGACTTCTCTTCTACTTTCTCTCTAAAGCTTCTCTCTATAATTGCTCTTGTGAATCTTAGTGAATTGGTGAGAATGAAAGAAGAATGAGCTTCTATTTATAGGAAAACATAGTTTTGATAATTGCACGTTTTAGGCTCGAAATATTACAGTATAATACCTTCATCTTTTCTTTCATTTTTAATTTAGTCTTGCAAGTATCATCAAACTTGCACCACCTCCCCTAATAGTACATCTTGTGAATCAATAGTACAATCATGTGAATCAATAGTACAATCATGTAAAAAAAATAATTACAGCATAGTACTTTCATCTATACCTCCATTTTTAATTTAGTCATGCAAGTATTATCAATCTTGCACCACTTCCCCTAATAGTACATGCATGTGAATCAATAGTACACATATGTGAACAAATAGTTATAAGCCTGTGAATTAATAGCAATTAATTGCTCATTTATCCGATTAATTACCCGATTGGTCAATATAACCTCCAGACATCCATTATTATCGAAATAGGTGTCGATTTCCACTAACACTAATAATCCCAACACAATGGAAATATCAAATTCATCTTTAATCAACACAAACTTATTCATCATTAATATTATAATTCACAATATTTAACAACCAGATTATTCCCAGGAAAGAGCGGGCTTTTCGATAAGGATTTCTCCCTATTGACGCGCAATTGGGTGACCAAACCTCTCATTGACAGAACTTTCTAGACATTGTCAATATTACAAATAATAATATGAATAATTTTGTCATCTCAATTATTGATTTAATAATATAAAAAATTATGCAGATGATATTGTGATAATAATTGAATCAATAATATGAAAGATATTATGCAGCAATTACTGTAGCAATAATTGAGTATAACTGAGTGACTTCTCACATAAGCATCAATAATCAAAACCGTGTGTTACTATCCAACCACGCGTATTACTCTACTTTTACCACCGGGTAGTTCAACAGTTTAACGTTAAAACTTTCGCCGTTATTTTTATAAAAAAGATAATTCTGTCATTTTCTAACTACGACAATACTTTCGTTGTGGGGTCCACCAATGATTGTGCCATCGTACTAATATTCCCTGTTAAAACGAATATTCCCCGACCAATCGAATATTATATAACCACTTTCTTACTTTGCAAAATTTGTAAATAATACACACAACTATAACATTATATCAAATCCACACCGTAATATTCAAAAATATATTTCGAGAAAATGTATCGTGATCTTCGACATACATTTTGGTGGAGCAATATGAAGAGAGAGATAGCGGGGTTTATCTCAAGGTGTCTAACTTGTCAATCGAAGTCAAGGTGAGCATCAAGTGCCAAAAGGTCCATTGCAACCACTTGAAATTCCGGAATGGAAGTGGGAGCACATTACCATGGATTTCGTTACTAGTCTTCCCAAGGTTTCTCAAGGCATAGATGCGATTTGGGTCATTGTTGATAGATTGACCAAGTCTGCTCATTTCTTACCGATACGAGAAATGTATACACTTGAACGTCTTGCTTGTATGTACATAAACGAGATTATAAGATTGCATGGTATGCTAGTATCCATAGTTTATGATCGAGACCCAAGATTCACTTCACGATTTTGGGTTAGTTTGTAAAAATCTATGGGCACGAATTTACGATTTAGTTCAGTATATCATCCTCAAACGGACGGGCAATCGGAGAGGACTATTCAAACTCTGTGTCCTTGACTTCAAAGGAAGTTGGGACAAGTTCTTACCATTGATGGAGTTTTCCTATAACAACAATTATTAAGCCATTATTGGCATGACTTCATTTGAAGCGTTGTATGGAAGAAAGTGTCGTTTTTCAGTATGTTGGGATGAGGTAGGTGAAGCAACGTTGTTGGGACTGGAGTTGGTACGTATGACTACGGAAAAGATTCAAAAGATCCGACAACGTATAAAAATCTCACAAGATCGACAAAAGAGTTATGTTGATCTTCATCGAAAGGATGTAGAATTCAATATTTGGGATCATGTGTTGTTACGTGTTGCTGCATGGAAAGGAGTTACGAGATTTGAAAAGAGAGAAAAGCTCAATCCTCGATTCATTGGCCCATTATTAATCCTCGATCGAGTAGGAACTGTGGCCTATAGACTTGCCTTACCGCCAAGTATGTCTCGTGTTCATAACGTTTTTCATATATCTATGTTACGTAAATATGTGAAAGACCCGAACCACATTATTGAATTAGAACCGGACGAGATAGCGGAAGATTTAACGTATGAAGAGGTACCTGTTAAAATTTTGGATAAGAAGGATCATATTCTACGCTCCAAGGTTATACCTCAAGTCAAAGTTTTGTGGAGAAACCACGATGTTGAGGAAATGACCTGGGAGTTAGAATCTGAAATGAAGTCAAGGTTGTGACGCCCCAAAAATTAGGTATACATCACCCATCTTGGTTCGCCAAATACATGGTACAAAATTCAAATACAACTTAATTATACAACAGTCGTGTAAAATACAACTAAACATAAACTGTGAGTTTGAATACAAATATTGTCTACTAGAGAGTATACAAACTCAAAAGGAGTCCTCATTACAATTATTATTACACTATTTCACAGAATAGTGAAGACTACTAATGCACCATCTAGGACCATCACTCTGTTCTCCGACTAGTCCCAGCTACGTTCTCATTTTCTGAAAAGAACAGTGAAAGAAAGGGTGAGCTCAACTAGCCCAGCAAGAAATATTATGACTAAGATAATGCAGAATAAATTATCATTAGCATTCAACAGTGTTAAACTGATAAAATATACAAACATTAAGTTTAACTGCAGCGGAACAAGCAATCCATTAGAAGAGTCAAGTAGAGAATAAAATCTACTATCTTCTATAATTTAAAAGGTTTTTCATTTCTTTTATCGCTGAGACTCAGCTTAATAAATAATCCACATCATCGAATCACCCCTGCACTACGACCAATGATATTCTTTAGTATCACGACCATAAATTATCCATGCATTATGGGCCAAGGACATTCGTGTATTCATTAATGGTCATGATCATGCCAACAACTGTCCATCAATGCATTATGGCCAATGAGGACTTTTACCACATCATTTGTAATATTACGGTCATGATTATACCGAATAATCCCTGGTCATAATCATACCAAGTCCATCTATGCACTACAGGCCACATATGACTTTCAACATAATATAAACATGAGGATGATGACAATGATATAAGAATTCAATAAAACAAGTTCAAGAATTAATTTATCTAGGAACTGATAACGTCCAAATTATCAACATGATACTTCTTTGTAGAGTAAAATTCAAGAATGCTCAGAAGGATAGTTCCATGAAAAGATACTGGATGAAGCGCAAATATCAAGGATATTCCACTAATTTCATGGAGTATAGAAGTCAAAACTTTAACCAACTGAGTATAATAACGATTGGAATAACAAAATAAATCACCATGCATGCGGTACTTCAGCATGAGCGAGTTATTCCAATGTAAGAATAATAAAATGAGAACCGGGTTAGGCGTAAATTCGCACCGCGTGATGTTCCAACGAATAATACAGACGGAACCAGTCCGGCAGTAAAACGCATGACGCAGGATATTCCAAATGAATAATAATAAAGGCGGAATAATAGAAGAATGTCACCAAGTATAGGGTAGTCCACGTATCTTGGTTATTCTAAGCGAGAATAATAAGAATGAAAAATAATGAAGTTCTCTTCATGAATACAAAAAAAAATAATACCCCTTAAGTAAAAAAAAGCTGAAATATAAGAGTAGGAAGTAGCGAGAATACTTTTCTATAGTTTCTCTATAATTTCTCTCTCTAGAGTTTGGTGAATTCGTAAGAAATTATGAAGGAATGAGCTTTATTTATAGAAGAATGGATTGAATAGTAACTAATTCATGAACGGTCCATATTAATTTACTTTTAAACGGACGGTCCAGATTTAAAACAAAATATTTTAAATAAAATATAATATATATATATATATATATATTATATATATACACATTATATATATAACACTAGTCACAGGTTGTGAACCCCATGAACTTTGCCCGCTAAACAATCAAATTATTACATATATATTAATATAATAATAATAATGATTGTACTCCTTCTCTGCCAACTTGCAAATCAACCCACAATATATATTATATATATATAATATAAAATCATGCCACTAAAACCAAAAATCCCCCACCCACCCACCCACCCACCCACCCACTGTAATAACCTATATATATATATATATATTATCACACTCATAACATACTATTTTAAAAATGAGTAAGCGGGGTCCAAAAATACGCTAAAATCTACAACAAATACTATAACAATAATTGAACAAAATTGTGTGACTTCTCACGTAAGCATCGATAATCAATCTGGTGTCTTCTTATGCGACCACACGCATCTTCTTGTACTTTTAACACAGGTGTGTTTCAGCAGTTAACAGTAAAACTTCGCATAGTTATTTTCATAAAAGTATTTTTGTCGTTTTTCGATCAAGCTGATAATTACGTTGTGGGGTCCACCTGATGATTGTCTTGCAGTTATCTGAATATTCCATGTTAAAGCGAATATTCTCAGACCAATCGAATTTTGTATAACAACTTGCGTACTTTGCAAAATTTATAAATATTACCCACAACAATAATATTATATCAAATTTACTCCATAATATTCAAAAATGATATTTATAGAAAATTCATCTTTATTTATAAAAGTTGGGGTCTTACAAAGGTATCCATATCTCTTCGACATACCAGGTACGCACCCTAATTTTAAGGACGAAATTTCATAAGAAAAGGAGGTTGTAAGACCCCAACTTTTATGAATAAAGATTAATTTTTTGAAATATATTTTTGAATATTATAGTGGAATTGATATAATGTTATAGTTAATGGGTATTATTTATAAATTTTGCAAAGTAAGCAAGTGGTTATATAATATTTGATTGGTCGAAATATTCATTTTAACGAGGAATATTCGTATTTGACAGAACAATCATAGTGGACCCCATTAACGAAAAGTATTGTCGTAGTTGAAAACGCATGTAATTATCTTTTATAAATAACTTGTGAAAGTTTTACCGTTAAACTGTTGAACTACCCGATGGTAAAAGTATAGTAATACGTGTGGTTGCATAGTAGCATTACTTGTATGATTATTGATGCTTATGTGAGAAGTCACTCGCTTATACTCGATTATTACTCGATGATGAATTGTTGCGATAATATCTCTCATATTATTGATTCAATTATTGTCACAGTATCATCTGCATAATATTTTATATTATTAAATTAATAATTAAGACGACAAAGTTATTCATATTATTATTTGTAATATTGATAATGTCTAGAAAGTTCTTTCAAGGAGAGGTTTGGTCACTTAATTGTGCGCCAATAGGAAGAAATTCTTATCGAAAATCCTACTCTTTCCTGGGAATGATCTGGTTATTAAATATTGTGAGTTATAATATTAATGATGAATAAGTTCGTGTTGATTAAAGACGAAATTGATATTTTCATTGTGTTAGAATTATTAGTGTTAGTGAAAATCGACATCTATTTCAATAATAATGGATGTCTGGAGGTTATATTGACCAATCGGGTAATTAATCGGATAAATAAGCAATTAATTGCTATTAATTCACATGCTTATAACTATGTATTCACATGTGTGTACTATTGATTCACATGCATGTACTATTAGGGGAGGTGGTGCAAGATTGATAATACTTGCATGACTAAATTAAAAATTGAGGTATAGATGAAGGTACTATACTGTAATTATTTTTTTCACGTACTATTAATTCACATGATTGTACTATTGATTCACAAGATGTACTCTTAGGGGAGGTGGTGCAAGTTTGATAATACTTGCAGGACTAAATTAAAAATGATGAAAAAAATGATGGTATTATACTATAATATTTCGAGCCCCAAAACGTGCAATCATCGAAACTATATTTTCCTATAAATAGAAGCTCATTCTTTTTTCATTCTCACCAATTCACTAAGACTTACAAGAGCATTTATAGAGAGAGAAGCTTTAGAGAGAAAGTAGAAGAAGTCTGCATTACCTCATTTATTCTAGTATCCGATCTTCTTACGAGGTAAAGGATATTATTTTGTTCAGTATTCATAGGAATAATATTTTCTTTCATACTCTGTAGTATGTGAGTAATATTATTTCGTCTCGTATTCCTAATTATACCATCATTCGATTAAAGTATTGCTTCTATATTCCGTAAAATTAGTAGAATATTCTTGAAATTTGCGCTTCATCTAGTATCGCTTCACAAGGATATTTTCTGCACATTCTTGTTAAATTTTAAGTTTTTCATGTCGGAGTACTGTCCAAGAGTACTATTCTTTTTTACGGTACTATTCACAAAGTACTATTCAGGGAGTACTATTTACGGGGTACCAACACTCGGGTAATATTCACCCGGAGTACTATTCATAACAAAAATTAATTTCTTTTCGGTCCAAATTATTTTTGATACATTATCATTCTTGAATTTTACTCCACAAAGAAGTATCATGTTGACAATTTGGACAAAATTGAATTCTGGATAAATTAAATTATAAATCTTTAAAAATTTATCCTTAAACTTATTTTATTGAATTCTTATATCATTGTCATCATCCTCATGTTTATATTATGTTGAAAGTCATACGTGGCCTGTAGTGCGTAGATGGACTTGGTATGATTATGACCGAGAGATTATTCTGGTATAATCATGAGTAAGTAATGTTACAAATGATGTGGTAAAAGTCCTCATTGGCCGTAGTGCATTGATGGATGAGTTGTTAGCATGATCATGACCATTGATGAATACATGAATATCCTTGGCCCGTAGTTCATGGATAATTTGTGGTCGTGATACTAAAAAGAATATCCTTCAGTAGTAGTGCGGGGTGATTCGATGATGTGAATTATTTATTAAGTCGAGTCTCAAATGATAAAAGTGATGAAAACCCTTTTAAATCATAGAAGATAGTAGATTTTATGCTCTACTTGACTCTTCTAATGAATTGTTTGTTCCGCTGTAGTTAAACTTGATAAATTATTCTGCATTATCTTAGTCATAATATTTCTTCTTTGGGCTAGTTGAGCTCACCCTTTTACTTTCATTGTTCTCTTGAAAATGAGAGAGCGAAATTTGGGACTAGTCGAGAGAGCGGGTGGCGGTCTAGATAATAGCATTAGTAGTCCTTACTATTATATGAAATAGTGTGATAATAAATGTATTGAGGACTAAATTTGAGTTGAATACTGTCTAGAAGACAATATTCGTATTAAAACTCTCAGTTTATGTTTTGTCGTATGTTACACGACAGTTGTATTATTAAGTTGTATTTGAATTTTATATCATGTATTTAGCGACTCAAGATGGGTGATGTATACCTATTTTGGGGGCGTCACAGTTGGTATCAAAGTTTAGGGATATGATCATTGGCTGAGATGTGAGACTAGAACTAGAAGGGGAGAGACATGAAATTTTTTCTCTAGTATGACCTACTTAAGTTTATTTGATATTTATTTAATGGGTCAGAGTATAGGGATAATATGTGACATGTCAATTAACCCTTGTTTTGTGGCAGTATTTGAAAATGGCATCTGAAAATGTTGAGATAAGCAATGAAACACATGAGACCGTTGAGTCACAAACGATCAATACCCAGGATAATGTGCATCAAAATGACAATAATCCTCAAGAAAACAACAACGCTAACCAAATGATGAACGATGGGATATTTAGAGGCTTTATGCAATTCGTGCAACATCAGGCGAGAGTGGCTCCTGTTAAAAATGCAGGTGGAAACACTGGTAACTTTCGAACGGTCACCGCTAAACAATTCAAGAGACCACCAGAATTTATTGGAGAGCCAAAACCACTTAAAGCGGAGACGTGGATAAAGAAGATCACCAAGATATTTGATGTCTTAAGATGCTCCGAGTAACAAAAAATTCCCTTCAAAGTTGTTTGTTTGCACACTTCTTCTCTTCATTGGTTGAGTCGCCTTCAAAGAAAATCACGTCACATTTGAAATATTTTAAACTCAAATTTGACACGAATTTATTTAGTTTAAATTGATGGATATTATAAACTATTTAAAAAATATTAGTAAATTATAAAGTTTGTTATTTTATAATTGTTAATAAATTTTATTAATTTTAAATTTATAAACATCTCAAATTAACTTTCAAACACAATAATCTTATAATTTGAAATAAAATAGGCTCACAATAGTCATAACCACTAGCATCTTGACAAATCATTTGTAAATACTTTTAATACCCACGTCAATTTGGCTAATCCTTATGCTGGATCGGACACTTTGTCTAAATTTTTATGCCCAACGATCAGTACATACATGTCTACAGAATTTGAATCTCTGATAACAAACAGTGGTGCAAATAGATTGCATTTGTCTCATAAACTAAATCATAGTTCAAGATCAAATAAATTAGATGTCAAAATTAATCCTGAACTTTGGTAGTAAGAAGAAAAGACACCCCATAGTCCTACTGAATTCTTGATGCCTGAACATTTATCAGTGGTGGTCTGTGCTTCTGTCGATGTTGAGCCGAGTGATCCAGTAGTCTAGTTGACTAGCAACACATTCTGAGCCTGTGGATCCGTATGAGATGAATTTCTTGATTCCATTTTCAACTCCAAGATACTCGTACACATCTGTGTCAAATGCTGGACTTATACATTTTAAATCGTCAATACTCAACTCCTGAAGCTGGCATTTTCTGGAAACGCACAAGGCAACTGATCTTCCAACAATGTCGTGAGAAGTTCTGAATGGTATTTCCTAAAGAAAATGAACAACAGATAGCTTAGTCGCCAGGGAAAGCAAAACGGCAAGGAAATTTGATACCTAAGAATTACTAAAGAAAACTGCAAACAACACTGCTGGAACTAATACTGCAAGTGTCAGCCACCCACTTCAACAGGACAGAGTGTTTTTTTCCTTTTGACAAAGTATTTGCATGAACTGTATATAATTTTGTCTTGGCCTATCTATGCAAGTAAGAGATTTAAATATATATTTCAAATATCATTACTTAAAATCTCCAAAATGGCAGCGACTTCGTGTTTTTATGTGATGGCTATGACATAGATGTTAACATGTTGTAATCTTCATGCATTCAATGCCTCAGATGTTGAACCTCACTAGTAGTGAATTCATGTTCTCATCGTGTAAGAAGCTGCTATGGCCGAGCGAGGTTATTTATCTGAAAGTTGCAACTTCTTCCACTGATTAATAGTGATTTCAACAAGTCCAAGTTGGACAAAATATCAGAAGCTTAGAACCACCCACAAATTAATACTCCCTCAGTCCCAGTTAAAATGACACTTCAAGTATTTAAAAAATAATAATTTTCCAACTTTACCCTACTCGATTTAGAGTATTATATTCAAATAAAACCAAATTTGGTATATGTACAAGTTGAATAAAATATGAATATCTTAGTCACATCTCAAAAACCAAGTCTGGGAGCCATTATCTTTTCATGTTAAGTACATCTAAGAGAGGATTAAAATGGTATTTTATATTCCTTATTAAACGTTGTGCAACTTTGTTATCTTTTTGGTTTCATTCCATAAAGAAAATTGTGTCTTATAAATTGGGACGGAGGGAGTAGTTTGAATTACTGAATGGAAACACTCAAGTTCTGTAAGTAAATGATGAGAGGTTAGAAGCATGACTTGCCTTCTTCACAAGATAATCTGCGAGTGTAGTGGCATCAAGATGGCCAGCTGGTAAAGCGTTCTGTATTCTCTCCCGATTAAAGGTAATATTCTGAGCAAATTCTGCCGACACTTCAAGCATTCCTATGATTGTTTTGACGCTATCAAATACAGGCTCCTTATCTTCCTGTTAAAATTAGTAAAACATAATTATGCTATCAATACCAATATATACATCTTTCTAAAAAGAAATTCTGAGAAAAGAACAAGCTCAAAAAGTTCAACTGCAATAACGTCCAAGTGAGCAGAAAACCATTAAAGATGGCAGTAGCCACAACAAAAATATATGAAGTTACAAGGAGGTTAAATGCAGATACCACTTGTATCAGATTCAACGGTGTTGGAAAACGTGTTTCCTTTTATTTCTCCTAAAATGTTGGCTAATTAGTTTTTTTGTTTTACTCCTACATTCCTTGTTTTACTCCTAGAATTATACTAACCTTTGTATACAAATTCTGTAACTTACAATCTGAAAAATTAACAAAGAGAGTTCATTTCTTACCTGGTATCAAAGCTAAGGATATTCTAAACAGATTTTTTCATTCCTTTGTTCATTTTTCTGCAGTTTTCCAATTATGTGATTCTGCAGTATTTTATTCTGTCAATCAAAGCAGCTTTGCATAAACCAAAACCCCTTCTTGGTATCAAAGCAGCTTTGCAATTCTGTTAGGCCATGTTTGTTTGCAAGGATTATAATCCGGGATTATAATCGAAAGACTATTAATCCTAGGATTAAATAGTTCTAGTCACGTGTTTGTTTTTTATGAGATTATTCATGGAATAATTTAAAATAATTCCATGTTATGTTTGTTTTTTCCCATATTAATTAAAGGATTGGATTAAAAAATATCGTTTGGACTATTATACCTTTACCAATAATAATATATTTTAAACTTATTTAAAGTATGTTTAAAATATTTTAAACACCCGCCCCTACCCTTACCCTTACCCTAACCCCACCCCTACCCTACCCTACCCCTACCCATACCCAGTGTTCTAAAAATTCCCGCCTAGGCGCTAGGCCCCCCCTTGGAGCCCCGCCTAGGCACTAGGCCCCCCCTTGGAGCCCCGCCTAGGCCCAAGACGGCAAAAAATCCCTACAGGAAATTAGGCAGGGTCTAGGCGAAAAAGTTTTTTTTTTTAATAATTACCCAAACCAAATCTTGATATATTTGTTTTTCTAATGATTTACCATATTCATAATACAGGTCTTAACATATCAAATCACAACAAGAAGTGAACAATATCAAGTCAAAATGGATAATTTTATTATAGTTGTAATTTTTTGAACTTGTACCAACTTCAAATTATATAAATGATGATACATTTGTAATATTTATTTTAATTCAATATAATTCTTAAATTTATGTTTAGTTTCATAAGTTTTAATATTGAATTAAATTCTTGAAATTTTAAATTTTATTATTTAATAACAATCTTGTTTATGAATAAAACTAATACGTTAAAAATATGTTTGAACTTTGAACAATTGCATGTTTGTGTTTGAACTTTGACATTAGCAATATGGATATGTATTTCAACTAAGTAAAAGCCTTTATTATATATTGTTTTATTTGGATAAATGTAAGACAAAATATTAAAATTAGCTTAAACTAAAAAAATTTGCCTAGGCCCCCTCGGCCGCCCGCTCGCCTAGCGCCTTTTAGAACATTGCCCCTACCCCTTACCCCCACCCCCACGCCACCCTTACCCCCCCTCAAAATAATATTTATTAATTATGTATATACCCCACCCCCCCAAAATTTCAAAAAATAATATTAAGCGATTATGTACATTTCTACTCGCCCATCTTCCACCCCCGACCCCCACCCCACCCCACCCCACCCCACACCCCCCCACCCCCACCCCCACCAAATCCAAACTCAAAAAAAATAATATTTAGTGATTATGTATACATCCTCCTCCCCTCCCTCCTCATCCCCAAAAAAATAATATTAGGTGATTATATATATACCCTACCTCCCACTGCCCACCCCCAACCCCCCCAAAAAAAAAAAAAAAAAAAATAAAAAATATTTAGTCTTTGTACCAATAAGTTTTAAGTGCCAATAATAATAAAAGAAATTATAGGATATAATGGTCATTTTAGAAAAAGATTGAGGTTAATTTTGTCTAGCAATTTTTAATCCAAAATGGTAGGGATTATAATACCAAATAGAACATGGTATTAAATAATTCCTCATCTTAAGCTACTTTATCATCCCATAACTAATACTCCCAAGCTCAAATTTAAAAACAAACAAGACACTTGGGATTAATAGTCGTATCCCAAGTGTAATTCTTGCAAACAAACATAGCCTTAATGATTGGACTTGATAGTCAGTAATTTGTGAGAGATGTCAGAAGTTATAAGAACAACTTCGACGGAGACAACCGCTACAACACAGTCAGAGGAGGTAGTTCGATCCCAACAACATGGAGAATTGCAAAATATCTAGGCTGCCTATATTGAATGAAAAAAACTATCTCAAATGGTCCCAGCTTGTTCGTACCATACTTAAAGGAAAGGGAAAGTTGAGTCATCTTATAGGTACGGGGCCAAAATCGGGAGATCCTAAGTTTGAAGCATGGGATGAAGAAGATTCGATGATTATGGCATGACTGTGGAACTCAATGGTTCCTGAGATTAGTGATATTCTTGGCTACTGCTAAGGATATTTGGGATGCAATACAACATACATATTTGAAGGCAAGAGATGCGGCTCAAGTATATGAGGTGAAGATGAAAACGGTGGCTGCTAAACAAGACAGTAAAACAGTTACCGAATATGCCAATCATTTGAAAGCCTTGTGGCAGGAACTTGATTATTATAGGGTAATTAAAACCAAATGTCCTGAAGATGCTGATGTCCTAAAGAATTTCATTGAGCAAGATATAGTCTATGATTTTCTTGTTGGGCTTAATCCAGAATTTGATCAAGTGAGAGTCCAGATTCTTGGCAAGCAGGAGGTTCCGTGCTTTAATGAAGTAGTAGCGTTGGTTCGAGGTGAGGAAAGCAGAAGAGGACTTATGCTTGAACCACAAAGCATGGACAGCTCGACTATGGTAGCTAGTGGGGGAAATAATTCAGCTACAAACATGAAAGAAACACCATTTTTTGAGGATAAGAAACCTAAACAATCAATGGTCAGGCGCATGTCACAACGACACAACAGAATGATGCAACACCAAAGGAGTCGGGCAGTCTCAACCAAGAAGAGGTCGAAAGGGTGAGATCTCTAATTGGCAAACTTGACAAACCTTCAGGTACTTGTTCATTGGCGTATTCAGGCAAGTCTCCATCCTCTGTTGGATTAAATGTCTCGAATACAACCTTGGTCGGCTCCTGGATCATGGATTCAGGAGCTACCGATCATATGACCTACTCACCAAATGACTTTTCCACATACTTACCCTGCCCAAGCAGTAGGAAAATATCATTGACCACTGTAGCAGGTGTAGGCGATGTTAAAATAGGCCCATCATTGACTTTAAAAACTGTCCTTCATGTCCCCAAATTATCCATAAACCTTGTCTCCATACAAAAGCTTACTCAAGATTTAGATTGTAGTGTGATCTTTCATCATAATTATTGTGTATTTTAGGACTGAAATTCGGGGAAGATGATTGGACATGCTAGAGAACAGGATGGGCTCTATTACCTAGAAGCATCGAGCCAGTCAAATATCACCAAGGGCAAATTACCTTCTTCTTTTGTTTCAGAACTTTATTCATCCAATGAAGAAAAAGTTTGGCTTCACCACCGCTGACTTGGACATCCATCATTTAGAATCATTAAAATTTTGTTTCCGTCTTTATTTCAAGGTCTAGATGTTGAAAACTTTCATTGTGAAGTGTGTGAATTTGCCAAACACAAACGTGTACCTTTTCCAAGTAGTGATAGAAGAAGCTCTCTTCCCTTTTATCTCATTCAAAATGATATTTGGGGTCCATCCACTATTCCTAATGTTTTTGGGGCAAGATGGGTTGTGTCATTCATTGACGATTGTACTCGTGTTACTTGGCTTTTGGGTTAAATGCTTTTTGGTCACTGTACTTTATATCAACTTACAAATGAGTCACTCAACCGTTTTTTCTTACAGTTAACTCACTATACTTTACTTTACTAACAAACCGTTAAAAAATCTGTTAAATCATGTTAACTTTAATCGGTTTGTCACGTCAGATTCCACATAAGAGAGAGAAAACTGACATGACAAGAGAGAGAAAGTTGACGTGGCCACTCTTGAGTGAAAATAAAAGATTTTAAAAATAAAATAAAATCAGAAAAGTTGGGGGAAAAATGGAAAAAATAAAAATAAAAATTTACTTATTTTTGTGATTATTAGAAAATAAATTTTTAAATAATTAATAACAAGTATAATTATTTAAAAAATTATAAAAATAAAATATACTAAAATTACAAATCAATTCTTATTGATTTTATATACATGCATATTTATAAATTTGTTTTTACAATTCTTATTAATAAGAAACTTAATTTATAATTAAAAAAATAAGAAACTTGTATGTTTTCTTTAATATTGTTACTGAATTTATAACAAAAAAGTAAATAAATTATTATTGCCTTACTCGAGTGCAATTTTTAAGAACTCAATTTTTTTTTTACAAATGTGCAACATAAAAACTAAAAATATGCTAATTAAAATTAAGGGGAATATGAAAGAAATTTAGGGAAAAATGAAAGAAAATTATAATAAAATTAAAAAAACTTAGCAAAAAATACGTGGAAGAAATTAAAAATAAAGAGTTATTTAGTTATTTTTGTAATCAATAGCAAATGGTTTTTTTATACTCCCTCCGTCCCAGGATAAAAGTCCACCAGGACTTTTCACGCATATTAAGAAAATGAATAAAATGACAAATTGCCCATAATAATGTCATTAAATATGGAGAGAATTAGAATAAAAAAAGTATGAGATATTTAATGCTACGGGTATAATAGGAAAATATGTGTAAAAATTTGGTTATTAAAGGAAAATGGACATTTAACATGGGACTACCCAAAATAGTAATAAGGATTTTTATCATGGGACGGAGGGAGTATAATTAATAACAAATAATTAAGGAAATTATAAAAATTATAAAATTAAAAATATTTTCAAAATAAATTTTTATTTACAAAAATCTTTATATATGTTAGGCAAAAAATTATTAATTATTGAAAGAAAATATTATAATATATTAACAATTTATTACTATATTATAGTTAAAGAAATTAAACAAACTCATCATCCATTATCCAGATTTCTCTATCTCTTTCTCTCTCTAACCTAGCACCATCATCACTATTCATCATCTTCCTTGTCTAATTTAGTGCAGGAAATCCAGATACTAAAAACACTAGCAATCGACAACCAAGAAGGGTTGGTCATCACTAGAATACCTAACAAACAAGATAAAAATAGAAAAAAATCTCTTGAAATTGAAAAAATTGTTGCCCGATCTAGGGTACTTTTCCTCTTTTTCTTCATCTTCTTCTTCTTTTCGTTCTTTGATCTAACAGAGCAGTTTTTGGCATTTGATCATGTCATTTTCCTTGCATGCTTATAAGAAATTGGGTTTCAATTTGGGGAAGAAATTAAAATACTCCTTGTTTGTCAATTTTGGGTAGATTGATTATTGCTAAAAACCCTTATGTTTGATTTTGAAAATCATAATAAACACCATCAACAACGATTCCGCTCAAAAAAAGAAAAAGAAAAGGAGATTATAGAGATATATAGCTGCGTGATGCAATGGCTTTTGTAATTTCAATCACTTTCTATTGTTTTGGTAGATGATTTTTCCTCTGTTGAACAAAGTCTTAACCCACTGATGAAGATGATGAAGAAGAGAGGGTGGGTTTCAGTTAGATTGTAGCTTATGAATTGGGTATTGCGGGCGGGTTAAAGCTAACGTGTTACAAAATTCTTACAGTAGGATTATGTGCCTAGATGGCATTGCCATGTCAATTTGCTGTTAAAAAGCTTAACAGTTAAGGCGGAATTTCAATTTTTTGTTAATAAAACAAAGTATAGTGAGTTGATCGTAAGAAAAAACAGTTGAGTGACTCATTTGTAAGTTGACATAAAGTATAGTGACCAAAAAAGCATTTAACCCCTTGGCTTTTCTTACTTAAACATAAATCTGAGGTCAGTATTGTTTTCCCAAATTTTTGTTCCATGATTAAGAACTAATTTGGGGTTGCTATCAAAAGGTTTAGGTCAGATAATGCAAGAGATTATTTCAATCAAGTACTAACTCCGTATTTTCAAAAGGAATAGTACATGAGTCATCTTGTGTCAATACACCACAACAAAACGGAGTCGCGAAAAAAAAAATGGTCATCTCCTTAAGTCGACCCGAGCCTTCTTGTTCCAAAGAAATGTGCCTAAATCTTTTTGGGGAGAAGCAATTCTTATAGCCACTCATCTTATAAATCGTTTCCCTTCTAGAGTCTTGGGATTCAAGAGTCCAATGGACATACTCTTAACATTCTATCCAAACATACACACTACAAATAATCTTGTCCCTAAGATATTTGGGTGTGTATCATTTGTCCATGTTCATAGTCAAAATAGAGGGAAACTAGACCCAAGGGTGTTATAATGCGTATTTGTGGGTTATTCCTCCACTCAAAAAGGGTACAAGTGTTATCACCCTCCATCGAAGAAAATTTATGTCTCGATGGATGTTACTTTCAATGAACAAACACCTTACTTCACCTCACCTTATCTTTTAGGGGTTAAATGTTTTCTAAGTCACTGTACTATAGGTCGACTTACAAATGAGTCACTGAACTTTTTTTTCTTACAGTCAACTCACTGAACTTTAGTTTACTAACAAAAAGTTTAATATTCCGTTAAAGATCTTGACTTTGGACGGAAATTGCCACGTAAGCTGCTGACGTGTCAATTTTTTTTGATGTAGCACAGATCCGTCTTATGTGGCTTTCATGATGTGGAAATGGAAGAGAATTTACAAATGTAATAATATAAATGTACATAAAACGAAATTTTTTTAATAAAATTTTTTAAAAAACGCAGTTTTCTAAAAATAAAAATTAAAAAAAGCGCAGTTTTTTTTTAATAAAAAAAAATAATTATTTTTATTTTAAATAAAAAAAACCAAACAACGCTACGTCACAACAACACAGTTTGGTTTTTAAAAAATAACACAGTTTTTTTTAATAAAATAATTATTTTAATATAAAAAACACATTTTTTTAATAAAAATAATTATGTTTAATAAAAATAAAAAAGCACAGTTTTTTTTAATAAAAATATAATAAAACTCATTTTTTTAATAAAAAAAGCGCAGTTTTTTAAATAAAATAATAAAATAAAACTTTTTTGAATAAAAATAAAAAAACACAGTTTTTTAAAAAATAATAAAATGTAGTTTTTTTAATTAAAAAGCGCAGTTTTTTAAATAAAAAAATAAAATGCAGTTTTTTAATTAAAAAATAAAATGCAGTTTTTTAATAAAAAATTTATTTTAATTAAAAAATAAAATAAAACTTTTTTTTTAATAAAAATAAAAAACACAGTTTTTAAATAAATAAAAATAAAATGTAGTTTTTTTAATAAAAAATTATTTTAATTAAAAAACGAAGTTTTTTAAATAAAAAATAAAATGCAGTTTTTTAATTAAAAAATGCAGTTTTTTTTTAAAATTTATTTTAATTAAAAATCGCAGTTTTTTAAAATAAAAAAATAAAATAAAACTGTTTTTTAATAAAAATAAAATAAATATTTTTTTAAAATAAATAAATAAAATGCAGTTTTTTTAATAAAAAACAGTTTTATTTTATTTTTTTATTTTAAAAAACTGCACTTTTTTTTTTTTTATTAAAAAATGCGTTTTATTATCTTTTTATTAAAAAAACTCTGCTTTTTTTTATCTTTATTAAAAAAAACTCCGTTTTTTTTTATTTTTATTAAACATAATTATTTTTATTAAAAACAATTGTGCTTTTTTATATTAAAAATAATTATTTTTATTAAAAAAACTGTGTTTTATTTTTTAAAAACCAAACTGCGTTGTTGTGACGGAGAAGGAGAGAGAGAGCGTTGTTATTATTGTCTACATGGATTCAAAAAAACTTCGTTTTTTTTAATTTTTATTATAAAAAAACAGCATTTTTTTAAAAATTTTATTAAAAAAATTGCGTTTTATGTAAATTTATATTATTACATTTGTAAATTCTCCTCTATTTCCGCATCATGAAAGCCACATGGGACAGATCTGTCCCACATCAAAAAAAATTGCCACGTCAGCAGCTTACGTGGCAATTTTCGTCCAAAGTCAACATCTTTAACGGAATATTAAACTTTTTGTTAGTAAACTAAAGTTCAGTGAGTTGACTGTAAGAAAAAAAAATTCAGTGACCCATTTGTAAGTCGACCTATAGTACAGTGACTTAGAAAGCATTTAACCCTATCTTTTGGGAGAGAATTCAATACTTGAAGATAAGGACGGGGATTTCTTGCTCAATCTGTCGTCACTTCCTAAACCAATTTCTAGTAATCTAAGTCATGTGTCTGAGCCAGTGTCCAAGTCCATGCCAAATCTTGTGTTAGAACCCGTGCCAGAAATTTCAGACACTCCCAATGCCCTTAAGAATGTGAGATTTGACAAAGGCAAGGTGTATTCGAGGAAAAAGACAATTGTCCCTAAATCAGCGCAAGTCCAAGAATCCAACCCAGATCCTGAGAATGAGGTAACAATTTCTAATTCTTCATTACAAGCTGAAATTGAATCCATGTAGACAATAATGACCAAGACCTTTCCATTGCTATTAGGAAAGGAACAAGAGAGTGAACAAAACGACCTTTATATCCTCCTGCACACTTTCTTTCCTTTAAACATTTTTCAGCATCACATAGAGCCTTCCTTGTTAACTTGAACATCATTACCATCCCTACCACCTTATCCGAGGCTTTAACGGATGAAAAATAGAGACAAGCCATGAATGTAGAAATGGAAGCATTGGAGAAGAATAAAATGTGAGAGTTAGTGAAGTTGCCTGACAGAAAGAAACCCATATGGTGTAAATGGGTTTATATAGTGAAATATAGAGCAGATGGGCCAATAGAGATATATAAGGCAAGGATGGTAGCCAAGGGCTATACTAAAACTATGGGATTGACTACCTAGAGACTTTTGCTCCGGTTGCAAAGATGAATACTGCAAAGATGAATACTGCTAGAATCCTACTGTCATTAGCAACTAATTATGGTTGGGAGTTGCATCAATTTGATGTTAAGAAAGCATTTTTGCACGAAGAACTAGAAGAAGAAATTTATATGGAGGTCCCACCGGGTTATGGGAATAACTTGGGTGTTCATACTGTGTGTAAATTGAAAAAAGCCTTGTATGGACTTAAGCAATCACCACCGACATGATTTGACAGATTTGCAGGAGTTATGATTGCCGTATAAACAAAGCCAAGGGAATCACACGCTTTTCATTAAACACTCACCTTCAGGGGGAGTCACAACACTATTAGTGTATATTTATTGACATAATAGTGATGGGGAATGATGATAATGAGATAACTTCCAAGTCAGTGTTTAGCTAAGGAGTTTGAGATCAAAGCATTTGGAAAGCTTAAATATTTTCTTGGGATCAAGGTGGCTCACTCTAGGCAGGACATTTTTATCTCCCAACAGAAGTATGTTACGGATCTCCTTAAAGAAACAGGCAAGACAACATGCAAACCAACAAGTACTCCAATAAACCAAAATCTTAGACTTGGAATGGCAGAGGAAGACGCTGCAATAAATAAAGAAATATATCATCTCATGGTAGGAAAACTCATTTATCCATCTCATACACGACCGGACATAGCATACACTCACACAGTGAGTGTGATTAGCCAGTTCATGCATAATCCAAAGGAAGTTCATCTACGAGCAACACACCGAGACCGGGAAAGGGTGTTCTGTTCAAAAGGGTGCTTAAGGCATATACGGATGTTGATTATGCTGGGTCAATAGTTGATAGGAGGTCAACAACAAGATATTGTACATTTCTTGGTGGTAATCTCGTAATATGGAGGAGCAAGAAACATGTGGTAGCACGGTCTAGTGCAAAAGAAGAATTTCGAGTAATTGCTCAAGGTGTGTGAACTACTTTGGTTGAAGATCATCTTAGAAGACTTGAAAATCAAGTAGGATGGACCGGACCAAGACTATCGTGACAATAAGTCTGCAATTAGTATAGCTCACAACCCGGTACAACATGATCGCACGAAGCACATCGAAATTGACAGACACTTCATCAAGGAGAAACTGGAGAGTGGGCTGATTTGTACCCCTTATGTGTCTACACATGACCAACTTGCGGATGTACTTACTAAGGGGTTAAGTAGCTCAGTATTTCAGAGTTTTGTGTCTAAGCTAAGAATGAAAAACATTCATTCACCAGCTTGAGGGGGAGTGTTGGAAAACGTGTTTCCTTTTATTTTTCCTAAAATGTTGACTAATTAGTTTCCTTGTTTTACTCCTAGAATTAGTTCCCTTGTTTACTCCCAGAATTAGGCTAACCTTTGTGTATAAATTCTGTAACTTACAATCTGAAAAATTAAAAAGAGAGTTCATTTCTTACAAAGGGATATAAGGCAGAGGACCACAATGAACCCACCAAAGATTTATGGGAAAAAATAAACCCCCAAAAGCCATCATAACCAGTAGGAGTTGATGTATTAGTTCGAATAAGAATGTAGCCTACCTGTAGATCACGATTGTAAGCTTGAGGAAGTCCCTTACATAAAACAAGAAGGGTAACCAGGTCCCCAACGACCCTAGCAGATTTTCCACGAACAAGTTCCATCGGGTCTGGGTTCTTCTTCTGAGGCATAATACTGCTTCCAGTTGAAACGGAGTCACTCGGAGTGAGGAAGCCAAACTCCTCTGATGCCCACAACACCCATTCTTCACCAAGCCGAGAAAGATGAATCGCCGTGATGGAATTAGCAGAAAGGAACTCCAAAACAAAATCTCGGTCCGAAACTGCATCAATGCTATTCGCGTAACCATGTTGCCAATTAATTTAGGAAGCCATATACCATAAGCAAAGGAATACATAACAAATAAGTAAACTTGAAAAACGACGATGAACCACAAAATTAACCCCATGCATCCCAATTTAGAAGTCACCATTTCCTTTCAAAATTGTTCCAAAACATTGTCCCTGCTTTTGACTAATACTGACATTACCACTTTACTCTAAAAAAATAGAAATTTGTGGTGTGTGGGGTTCAATAAAGAATTTTTTATTGAAGTCCACAAAACTTTTACTCCATCCGTTTCAATTTACTTGCTACACTTTTCTTCTTTGTATGTCTCAAAACCAAGCAAACTAAGTTTTTAATTAGGCATTTATAAGGAATTACATATTCTGATGGCAACTAATCTTGGGCCCACTAAAGTTACTCTAGTAGAGCATGTATTAAACATTTTGAATTACATATTTATAAGGGGCTAGTTCGGGTGGTTGCACCAGTTACGGTAGAAACACACTTATCCATTCAAATGTAAAGATGTGAGAAACTGCAATTGTAAGCAAACACTAGGTTCCGTGCAAAGTTCTGAGGATCATACCGAGTACTAACGGGCAACAAAGTCGGATATTAATTATTAGTGAAGGAAGGATTTAGCTATAAGAAAAAAACAGATCTACCTGATGCACACACAATCACGTGGTTGATGTTCCACAAAGAGAAGTAATTTTCTATCTAAAAAAAAACTCTTTACAGTAGAGCATCAGGATGAGGATTCACAAAATTAATTAGTACTCTTGACAAAAATCAATTTGTTACCTGTTTCTCATTGGAGCAGTGAAACCCAAAGCATCAGAAGTCATAAACCTGTTTATGGGAAGGCCAGTGCCAGCTAGTGCACATGCACCCAAAGGGCAGAAATTAAGCCTAGTTCTGCAATCTCGTAAACGACCTGCATCACGTTCAAGCTGCAAAACATGATTTTGATCAGGGTTAACATTACAGGCTGAAGAGGAAGCATAGCTACTTAACAACTTAAGATGAAAATCTAGCCCTGCCAAAACCATAAACGTACTGAGCAAGAAATAAAAACAGGAAAAATGAGATAATCATAGATACAAGGAAAAATAAATTTTGTGGAGCACTAATATGTCATTTTTCTTTCAATAAACAACATATTTAGGATATTTCCGCATGTTAAAATGATATTTCCACATGAGTCTTTCACATAGAGGAGGGACTCACTCACTATTCATGTGAGAGGGATCATGTGAAAATATCAGTTCCCATTATATTTAAAGACACTTAAGGGGTTAGAGTACATGGTCACAGTCATATTGGGGAAAGATCAAAATAAATTTCTAAAAAGCTGCTATCAAGCATGGTGACACTAAACATTCAGATACATGCACAGGTTAAGCTTTGTGAGAGCATATATGATATAGGACGAGCCCGTGAAAATTGGGTGAAACAATATAAAAGACTTTGGAAGCCTATGAAATAGAAGTTGTATTTTAATTAGTTTCTTTTATTTGTAGTTATCTTATTAGAGTTCAAGTTAGGTTATGAAAGTTGTGTAGGAGTGTTATAAATAGTGATATACTTCATTATTTTGATACATTGAATGATTAATTAATTGAGTTTTGTATGAGAATTATTTGTGTGATATTAATCCTTTGTCCCAAATCCTCCGTCGCCATCAATTTGGTATCAAAGCCCAACCCCGACCACCTTCTGCCGGCCCAGCCTCTGTACCAAAATCAGTGTCCCATCATCATCAAAAAAAAAACCTACCAGCCAAACAAAACCTTATCCAAACCCTAAACCATCTTTCAAACCTAAATTTCAGTCAAAATCTAGCCAAACACAACCCAAGTAGCAGCCCCAAATCGCAGCCATCACATCCAAACCCTACCCCGTCTCCAATCGTTTCCAATCCCCAAATTTCAGCCCCATCCAAATCAAGCAACCCTAGATTTGAGCCCATCTTTTCAGTTTCAAAATAGATCAACAAAAAGAAAGGTAGGAAAGAGAGAGAAAAGTTAGAGAGAAGAATTAGAGAGAAACTATCACTGCATCACCACCGTTATAGCCGTTGCGACATTCCACCACCACCCTTATTTTTGTGTTGAGAAAGATTTAAGTCGTTAGCTCTTCAACCTTACTACTCTTCTTCCTCGAAGCATAAAATAAAACGTGAAGTGGAGAAATAGATTCGTGAATGGAAAAAATATCTCATGGCAAATTACAGTTAAGAACCTCATAGTTTTATAGTATTTTTAGTTTGGTCCCTAAAATTTTCTTAAATTTCAAAATAGCCCCTTCAATTTTACATATCAGTTCCTATAGTTTCATTTTCTTTCATTTCAGACCCTGAAGTTTCAAAAGGTTTCAGTTCAGCCCCTGTTTTTTACATTTCCTGCACTTAAGTCCCTAGAAGAAAAATATAGAAAAGAGTAATCTATATTTGTATTCACAGGAACCATGGTTAATGCTGAGAGATCAGCGCCAAGCTTGATAATTATATGTTACAACAAGATGAGCGTCTCAAAAGGATTAAAGACTCGATCACAACACTTACTGCAAATGTTCAGGCCTCTATTACAGCACTTACAATAAAAGTTGATGTACTCCCAGAACGCGTAGATAAGGGACAAGAAGATGCTCTTAAGAATTTTGAAAACCCCATTCCGGATCTTAATCATCTGAGACTACAACAACATGACCCTAATCCACGAGTTAATGCTCCAGATCCTAGGATGAATGCAGTGGATAGAGTAAAACTAGAGGTTGGAGATTTCAATGGCGATAATGGTCCCGAGACATTTTTCGATTGGATTCATAGTTTGGAGAGCTTCTTTCGTTGGTATGAATTATCCGATGAAAGGAAACTCTTATTTGCTAAAGCGAAGTTGAAAGGAACAACTCTGATTTGGTGGGATCAACATCAGCAAAATTTGTATACAGCTGCGAGACAATGGGAAGATATGAAAGCTGCATTGACCCGACGTTTTGTACCTTCGGATTATAAGCAACGAGCATATTTGCAATTAACTAAGCTAGTACAAGGAAGTAAGTTTGTAGCCGAGTACACGTCAATGTTCTCAGTTTGGTTACACGGTCTGAATTTCCTTGGGTTGAACAAATTTTAATCTCAATGTACCATCGAATCTAGAGATTGCAGGTGGTGTAGCTACAGCTAAACTCTTGCTTTTGGATGATGTTGTTCAAGTTGCCACCCAAATAGAGGATAATTTGAAAAGAATTTCTGTTTGGCCCCCAAAACAAGTCCAAACTCGGAGGGAGCGTACTTTTGTGGAGCCTGTTTTAAATAGGCCAATGGAAAGATCGTCAACAAGCCTTTTAGCTACTAGCAGACCTAATCGTACCATAGGTTCTTCTAATGCTAGCAACAACAATTCATCTAGGTGCTATAACTGTCGTGGTTTTGGTCACATGTCTTTTGAGTGTCCTTCCCCAAAGGTGAATGTTGCCTCTTCTCCCTCTAGGCAAGTCGCTATTGTTGACAAAGTGTGCGGGAAAACTGACTTAAACGAAGAGGTTTGCAAGCCGATAGACGATGAGTATGAGCCTGATGAGCAAGATTTAGAAGCTGAGGCTCATTTGGAAGGATGTTTAGGTGTTTTTCGACCTTTACTTGTTGCCCAGAAACATAAGGATGATCCTAAAATCCATCGTGGGCAAATTTTTCAGACGAGAGTCAAATGTGCAAGACAGGTGTGCTCTCTTGTGATTAATACTAGTTGTTGTACAGATGTTATTTTTGAGGAAGTAGTAAAGAAACTTGGATTAAAAGTTGAGCCTCACCCGGAGCCGTATGATGTTACATGGATTACCAATACTAAGTTGCGGGTTACCCAAAGGTGTATGGTTACATTTTCCGTTGGCAAGCTTAAGGATACCGTTATGTGTGATGTTCTACCCCTTAAAGTTTGTCACATTATCTTGGGGCGTAAATGGCTATGGGATGGTCATGCGCAACATGATGCTCGTGCTAATATCTATTCAATTATCAAGGGCAATACCAAATTCACTCTTACTTGCGCTCTCAACATGCCAAATTTGAAGCTTGCAAAGGCTTCCTTGGTGGTCCGACGTGATTATTCTTGTGTTGATAACTCGACGGAGTCGAGTTTTTTTCAGTGGAGGAAAAATGATGTAGGAGAGCCCGTGAAAGTTGGGTGGAACAATATAAGAGACTTTGGAAGCCTATGAAATAAAAGTATTTTAATTAGTTTCTTTTATTTGTAGTTATCTTATTAGAGTTCAAGTTAGGTTAGGAAAGTTGTGTAGGAGTATTATAAATAGTGATGTACTTCATTATTTTGATATGATTAATTGATTGAGTTTTGCATGAGAATTATCTGTGTGATATTAATCCTTTGTCCCAAATCCTCTGTCCCCATCAATATACAATCCAGAAGATTATACATGTGTGATTAGAAGTGCAAGATAATGCTTGGAAGCAACAACAAAATCACGGATAAGCATTTCTACAATACTTATGTAGTTCAAAATTTAAGATTTTGATATAGTTATCTTAGTTGCACTTCCTATTATAAACATGAGAGTAAAGGATATGAAATATTGCTAGGAGAATTGACAACAAAAGCACAAACATATGGATAAAACCATAAATATGATAGTGCATCGATGAATTAATACAAACCTGCTCAACATAAGCTAACAGGAGATGTTGGAGTAGAATAGGTTGTGCTCTCTGCAAATGTGTATAACCAGGAACAATCAGGCCATCATTTTTCTTTGCCAGGATTACCAGTGCAACCTACAGGTTATAGCATATTATCACTAATCAGTAAAAAGAATATACTAATATTTGTGGATAGGAGACTGAAACCATCTTAGAGAGGTTGATTATTGTGGTGGTTAAGACTTAAGATCAGTTATATGATATACAACAAATGTACGAATCTTTTATTTATTATTATTATTATTATTATTATTTAATGCATTGCACCATAGAACTTTATGTGCACATGCCATGAGTCTACAAGTCAATTTATTAGAAAATTATAACCATTGTCGGGGAAAATTAATCTTAGCTACTTAGTCATCCTGAATCCAAGAAAACGAGAACGAGACGATTTAATCAAATGTGATGCACATCTAAGGAGGGCAATGCATTACAATGTTCAACAACAAAATGAGTTCCATGGAACACTCCTAAAAGCCATAATGTAAAGTATACAACCTGAAGATAATTAATGCGAGCAACAATTGTAGCTATAGCATCACGACACCACAGGCGAAAATCAGTTGAAACTTGATCATTTCGGCTCCTAGCTGTATGAAGCTTCTTCGCAGGTTCACCAACCAAGTCAGTGAGCGCTGCTTCGATGTTCATGTGCACGTCTTCTCTGTCAGTCCTCCATTTAAAATTACCCGCTTCAATTTGCTTCTCTATCTGATCAAGACCTCCAAGAATACTGTCTCTATCACTTTCAGCAATCAATCCCTACAACACAAACAATCAAACATTTCAACTCTGCTTGGTCACAAGGTGATGCAGACTGAGAAAATAGTAATGCTCACAAGGAAAATCTGGTATTATGAAAAGAAATTAAAAAAACAAACTTTGACACTTCCCATCCAATCGAAACACATGATTGACATTTCTTTTCCTCTTTATTTTCCTCACTATGGCTAATTAAATCCTTACCGCACCCCCAATAATAATTAATCATTAAATATGAAAACCAATAATTATAAATACTCATGCTCTGTATGGCTTATGAGACTAATTGTGAAACAAAACAGAACCCCAAAACAGAAAGGTATAAAAACATTTCAAAAAACTAAATTATGTATTGAGTTTTCTAAAAGAACTAAACATTAAAAAAAGAACCCAATTTTATTTTATGTTTTGATTATAGACAAATGTTCAGCTTAAAAAAAAGTTTCATTTTTGCTCCTGATAAATCTGCTAGCTACTGAAATAACTTTAAATTTCAAAATTCCCAACTCATTCTGTTCCCTCTACTTTATCATCTAAAAAACAGCTAAAACTCATCAGGCTCATTACAATTGTCAAAGGAAACAAAAACCCAAAAAAGAAGGGCACCAAAACATTTCAAAAACCAACTTCTTTATTCAAGACAACCAAAATGGGGGAGTAAAAAAGAAAAAGAAAAAGAAAAATTGAAAGAAACCTGGTGGGCGAGCATTTTGGCGTGAGCGCGACTACCCATGATATCCTGCTTGTAAAGAGCCTTATCGAACGAAATCGATTCCGTGAATCTCTCCACGGCGTCAGTGACACCCTCTTCGAATCTTCCTCCCCATAGCTTCGTCTCTTTCTCTTTGCTAATTTTGTGGGGCGGCTTCTGATCATTCTTTTGGGCGGTACAGGAAATTGCGAAGGAATTTGGGTTCTTCTGCTGGGAGAGGAGAGATAACGAGGGACAGTGAGAGTTTGAAGAGGGAGAAATTGGGTATGTGTCTTTTGAGGGAGAGGTCATAATTGCAGAGGAAGATGAAGACGGCAGAAATGAGGACTCCATTAACGGCTTCGACGCGAGATTGGTTTAGTTGGGCCAAAAGTGACGCACGGAAGCAGAGTTGTGTGGGTTTTGTTAGGTAGGGTTTGGGCGTGCATAAAATCTTGTATTTTTCTAATTCTAAGTTAATCCTCCACCGGGTTACAGGCCAAAAGTGGTACAACAGTTTGTTTGTTTTGTAAGGTAACGTGAGTATATTTGTTTGGAAAGATTATAATTTTGAGATTATAATTTTAAGATTATTAGAATTATAAATTTATAATTATTAATTTTATTTTAAGTATAATTCTTGTAATCAAACATAGTTTAAATTTTTTTTTAATACGTAATGTTTGATAATCTTGGTTGTCGACTTTATAATTTTATGTTGAAATAGCTTTTAAATGTGTGCAACACACATATTTGATAATTTTGTATTGTTGTACATTTTTATCAAATAAAATAAACACATAATATAATTTAATTTATAAAAAAAATAGCGTCACCAATACATAGTATGTTAGATGTTTACTCTTTATTTTTGAAGAAATAGAATGTCTTATTTGAGTTTTATGATAATTAGTAATTGATAATGTTTAGTGTAACTATGTGAATTGTGGGTGTAAGATCCCAAATTTTATGAAAGGAAAGTATTCAATTTTTTTATAATTATTATTCTATTTAGTAAATGGTTAAATTGATAAAATGTTAAATTTAAGGTTGATATGTGAAAATTTTACAAAGTAAGCAAGTTGATATAAAATATTCGTTGTGTCGGGGAATATCCGTACGACGACACAATCATTGGTGGACCCCACAATGGAATAACTGTCGGATATAGAAAGCGACAAAAATATTTTTTTTTATAAAAATAACGGCAAAACTTTTACCGTTAAACTGTTGAAATATCCGGTGATAAAAGAACAGTAATACGCGTTGTTGCACAGTAACACACAGTATTGCACAATATCTTTGATTATTAATGCTTACGTAATAAGTCGCTCAGTTTTATTCAATTATTGCAACAGTAGTCGCTGCATAGTATCTCATATTATTGATTCAATTATTGTCACAGTATCATATGCACAATATTTTATATTATTAAATTAATAATTGAGACAAGACATTTATTCATATTATTATTTGCATTATTGACAATGTCTAAAAATTTCTGTCAAGAAAAGGGGTTAGGTCATCTAATTATGCTCCAATAAGGAGAAATCTTTATCGGAAAACTCCCTCTTTCCTGAGAATGATCTCGTTGTCAATATTACAAGTTATAATATTAATGATGAATAATTGTTGAAATATTAAAATGTGTTTATTTAAGATAAGTGAATTACAAAAGTTAAAGGAGAATAATACAAACTTGAAAAACTTTAGGGGTACCAAAGTGTAATAAGTTAATCAATCTGGACCGTCGGTGGTGGTTTTAATAGTAAATCAATCTGCACCGCAGGTGGTGATTTTAATAGTAAATCAATTTGGACCGTCGGTGGTGGTTTTAATAGTAAATCAATCTGGACCGTCGGTTGTGGTTTTAATAGTAAATCAATATGGACCGTCCGTTTTAATAGTAAATCAATCTGGACCGTCCGTGAATCAGTTACTATTTAGTCTATTTTCCTATAAATAGAAGCTTAATTCTTCTTTCATTCTCACCAATTCACTAAGACTCACAAAACTATCGGTAGAGAGAGAAACTATAGAGAGAAATAAGAAGAGTATTCTGCTACTTCACTATTGCAGTATCCAGTCTTCTACTAAGGTAAGGGGTATTATTTCTTTTCATATTCTTAAATCTAAACTTACTATGGTAAGTATTGCTTCTATAATCCCTGAAATTAGTAGAATATCCTTGAGTTTTGCGCTTCATCTAGTATCGTTTCATTGGAATATTGATCTGAACTTTCTTATTAAATTTCAATATTTTTACTCGGGGTACTATTCACGGGTTACTATTCACTCATGTACTATTCACTCGAATATTATTCACTCGGGGATTCGGGATACTTTGCATGACGGGTTACTATTCATTTATTACTATTCATTTGTTACTATTCACTCGAGTACTATTCACTCGGGGTACTTTGCATGACAGAGTACTATTCACGGGGTACTATTCATGACAAAAGTGATTTCTTTTTTGTCAAAATTATTTTTGATACATGAATATCATTCTTGAATTTTACTCCACAAATAAATTATCATGTTTACAATTTGAATATTTTTGAACTCTGGATAAATTGAATTATAAATCTCTAATATTTATCATTGATCTCACTTTATTGATTCCTTATATCATTGTCATCATCCTCATGATTATGTTGTGGTAAAAGTCATCTTTGGCCCGTAATGCATATATGGACTTTTGATTGATATGATTATGACCAAGAAAGTTTGTATCGGTATAATCATGACCTGTAACGTTACAAACAAATGATGTGGTGAAAGTCCTCTTTGGCCCGTAGTGCATAGATGGACAGTTGTTTGGCATGATCATGACCACTGGTGATACTAACTAATATCATTGGCCCGTGGTGCATGGATAATTCGATGATGTGAAATGTTTATTGATGACCACCGGTGATACTAACCAATATCCTTGGCCCGTAGTGCATGAATAATTTGTTGATGTGATACTAACGAATATCCTTGGCCCGTAGTGCATGGATAATTCGTTGATGTGAAATAGTTATTGATTGTTGTTACATGGATAAAATATTAATGATTAATTTTTAAATCATAGAAGATAGTAGACATCATTCTCTACTTGACTCTTCTAATGGATTGTTGTTTCCGCTGCAGTTGTTGATCTAAAACTTGTTGTCTATTATATTTTATCAGATTTTTCCCTATTGAGGACTAAGGATAATTTGTTCTACATTATCTTAGGCATAATATTATTTACTGGGCTAGTTGAGCTCACCCTTTTCCTTTTGGTTCCATTGTTCTTCTCAGGAGGCGATAATATAGCTGGGACTAGTCGGGAAGTGGAGTAATGGTTCAAGATGGTTTTTATAGCAATCCTTACTATTTTGTAAAATAGTGTAATAATAATTGTAATGATGACTTTATTTGAGTTTAGATATTGTCTACGAGACAATATTCGTTTGAAACTCATCTACTGTGTTGTTGTATTTGCACGACAGTTATATAAATAAAGTTTGTATTTAAATTATGTACCATGTATTTGGCAATTCGAAATGGGTTGTGTAAACCTATTTTGGGACGTCACAGTGGGACTATAAATCAAAACTTTTAGTATAATTTTATAAAAGGATAATTTAATGCGACTTTATGGATTGTGGGATCTATAAAAAAAAATTAATAGTTTTATTTCTAATCTAACCATCCTTTGCTCATGGAGAAAGAGAATTTCTTAGTTGTGTTGCATACCCGTACAAGAGGCATACAAATTTAACCTATAGTTAGGGGTGTGCAATCGATAAAACCACTGAATGGATGGTAATTTAATCGAGTATCAAAATTAGCTAAATTTTAGTACCAGGTTGACCGAGATATAGAACCAATTTTTTAACCAAAAATTAGTATAATTATTATTTTTATTATTAATTTTTTATTTTTATTATAATTTTTTAATTAATATTATTATAATCATTATTTTATTATTATTATTATTATTATTATTATTATTATTATTATTAATAAAAAAATAATTAGAAAACCGGTATATATCGGTCCGGTTCGGTAAAATCGAACCATAAATAGGCCATACCGAAACCGGACCAGTTATTTTTATACTGAACCTGTTGGGCCGGTCAGGTCTTGTCTCAAAAACCGAAAAAATCAGATTATATGCACAGTCTTACCCATACCATGTATATATATAGTGAGAAATTATATAATTAATAATTAAAATATTTCCATTTTAAACTAAACAATTACTACAAAATGAAGATGCGACAATTTGGCATTTAGAAATGGCGTTATAATTCAAGTTAGGTACATGCGAAGGAAATATATTATTTAATTGCGCGTCGTTTCTACGTAAGACTTTGTCTTTTGAGAACGATTTTGTTATTAATATTGTGGGTCTATAATAATTGTGAATAATTGTTAAAAAATTTAAATTGTGTAAATAATTGATGAATAAAAAAGTGTTGATTAAATATAAGTGTAATAAGTGATGGGTGGTAGATATTTATTCACTATTTTTTATATATAAATAGAGTGGTTTAGCATGAGGTGTTTGTTGTAAGTTTAACTTATTTTATTATGGGACCTACAACTTTATTTCTTTTAGGACCCACAATTATCTTCATCAACAATAATATTAATTAAAATATATTATACAAGAACTTTGAAACATCTCTGACCATGTCTCACCACCCTTATTTCAACCCATTTATCTTAATTACAAGGTAGGGTAGGGGTGGGAAAAGTTATTTGATTTATTATAATATGTTATAATATAAAGTTATTTATTTTATTATAATATATTATACTATAAATAAAGTTATTTGTTTTATTATAATATATATAAAATTATATGTTTTATTATAATAATGTATTATTATAATAAAAATTAGATGATCGAAATTTCAAACACGGTGTGCCAAGTTTTTCTGCAAGATCTGAATTATTAATTAGAATATATATAAAATTATTTGTTTTATGCAAGATCTGAATTATATATATATAAATTAGGCGAACGCTTTCAACCCTGGTGTGTCGAACCTGTGAGTTTGTCAAAAGTGGTGCACTACCATCTTCCTATAAAGAAGTTGTTAAGTAGAACAATGAAGGACAAAAAATACAAAATTCTTCTACTACAATATTATGAGTATTAGATTAAAATAGAGAGTTAAATAAGGATAAAGAAACTGTTGAATAATAATTTGTTATCTATTGCGAGAGTTTTTTGTATATTGCGACATGATATTGGATAAAATTATAAAATTAACCCATTATATTAAATATATCGTTAAAATAACATAATTATAATTATTCACGTAACTCGTGACTAAAATGTCAACATATAAAGTCACAATATATAGCGTAATTCATTAAATAACTCACAAATTTAAATAAGATTATAACAAATAGAAAAGATTATCCCAAATAAAATGTCATCTATTTTGTGGGGGAGTGTAACACCGACTAAAATTTTTGTGTTTGGCGTTGTATCACAAATCTTTTTTTTTAAATTTTATTCTTATAGGTTTTTTCTGTTTTGTTGTGCATATATAAGGACTGTATTTTTCTCTTCACTTGCATGAAAATGTAGGGTCTAACTTAACTTAGATAATTTTAGTTTGAATGTGTACACACATGACCATTGTTATCTAAAAGGCCAAAAAGGAAAATAAGTTACATCGAGATGTAATATTTGACAAAAGTTGTCTACCTATTGAATAAATCTGTAGTTTATTGTTGATAGGTCCAAGGTTTTAGTTTATTTTGATGATAACAATTATTAGTAATTAAATAAGTAGAATCCTATCCATATGTTTTATATTTTATTTTATTTGTTTTAACCTAAACCATTTTCTAAATTTTATTGACCTTATTAAATTAAATATCAAGTGTTAAATAAATTTTTGTGTTTGGCGTTGTATCACAAATCTTTTTTTTTAAATTTTATTCTTATAGGTTTTTTTTGTTTTGTTGTGCACATATAAGGACTGTATTTTTCTCTTCACTTATATGAAAATGTAGGGTCTAACTTAACTTAGATAATTTTAGTTTGAATGTGTACACACATGACCATTATTATCTAAAAGGCCAAAAAGGAAAATAAGTTACATCGAGATGTAATATTTGACAAAAGTTGTCTACCTATTGAATAAATCTGTAGTTTGTTGTTGATAGGTCCAAGGTTTTAGTTTATTTTGATGATAACAATTATTAGTAATTAAATAAGTAGAATCCTATCCATATGTTTTATATTTTATTTTATTTGTTTTAACCTAAACCATTTTCTAAATTTTATTGAATTAATTTTATTGACCTTATTAAATTAAATATCAAGTGTTAAATAAATTAGTTCACATATTAAAATTTTCTAAGGCAAAGAGACCCTATTTTCTTTTAAAAATACACTTACACAAAATGGGAGCAAAAAGAATTTTTGCATGCATATATATATATATATATATATATATATATATATATATATATATATGGAAAAAATGTATGTACATAGTTGTGTAGTACACAGTCGGTTATGGCGACAATTTTTTGAGCTATAGCAAGAACCCGTCGCCATAGCTATTCTATGCTGAATAATTTTTATGCCAACTTTTTTGGGACAATGATTTCGTGTATGTATCAAAACACATCAAGTATTGAAAGTCTTTGACCAAAAGTTTGAAAGTTTGAAAAATTAAAAATTGTGCCTTGGCCGAATTAAACTCTCTCGCTTTGGAAGACAAAATTTTTTGTGGGCTAAAATATTTTCGGAAATAGGTTGACAATCTGTGTGCTATGTTGCATAAAATTTTCACCCGGACCATTAAAATTGAATTGAAGCAATCTCAACCTTTTATCTCAAAACAGATTTCCAAAATTACTAATTTGCCCCCAACCTCAAAAATATATAAATATGGGAGTTTTTCATTCATTTTGGTTTACCAATTCACTTAAAAAGAAAAGCTTACTCTCCTCGCCTACATACTCTCTCTAAAGTTTTCTATCTCTTCTTAACAAAGTTCTGATTATTTGAAGAGGAAATTGGTCTAAGTAATTGAGATATGTTATTTGATTTAGTTTTATTGAATTATCTCTCACTTATTTATATTTATAGATATATAAATATAAATTGTTATACACAATTATATATATATATATATATTTCATCTATTTATAAAATAAAAGGTCATACTTAGACACCTAGGCTACGGAGATATTCCTCTTAAGTGAGGGAATCGGACCGTACGCGTCCTTAAAGTACTAAGTGACCTTCTATTGATATTATTTATATAAATATCGTAGAGTAGATCTACACTTGATAGTTCAAAACAATACCAATATATTCCTCTGAAAAGAGTGAATCGTCTGAATAGGATTTGAAAATCTAAGCGATCTATCAGAAATATTTATATAAATATCAATTGTGAAACTATAAATTTTGTCATACTTAGACACCTATGCTAGGGTGATATTCTTCTTAAGTGAGGGAATTGAACCGTATGATTCCTTAAAGTACTAAGTGACTTTATTTATAACTAGTCACATAATAGATAAAATATCATTATATATTTTCTGAGTTAAACAAATTTATTTACTATATCAAGTATTGCTTAAATGATTAAATCATTATACTTGATAATTATTGTTTAATTTATTCATTTAATCACAAGTATTTGAACATAATTTCATTCATACAATACTTGATAGAAAATATCTAAAATCAAATTTGTTTAAATCCATAGAAACACATTCTTTATTATAAAGAATAAGTAATTCTTTATAAATTTGTATTAAATTATATATCTTTTTATACAAAGCACTTTTGAGCTAAACTGAAATTGATATATTTGCTTAATCGAGAAGCACATTTTTTAACTTATAATTGATCTTTAAATTGCCATATGCTTATTCAATGAGCATCAATCTGTACTAAAATTTTATCTGCTTATTTAAGAAGCACGTTGTTGTAAAATATTTTGTAAAAAAGAAAAAAGGTATAGTTAGTTTATTTTATGTATCTGTGAGAATGATGAGGAATTCTTCGACCAAGACCAGGTCTTAGAGAGGTCAGCTGGGAGTTGGGTCTCTAGTGAACTTGTGAGGTGAGGAAGAGATTGTTATTTCAAGACCAGATTATAGAATAGAACTAAACTCAAAAGAAGTACAACTAAGCTTGAGGAGGGAGCTGGGAGCTTGCTGTCCAAGATAGATTAGTTAGAAATTTGTCTATAAAACTTTATAAAGGCTTCTCCGTCTGCTGAAGGAGTATTTATTATTGATAGTAATAAGATCTCAAGTTCTGGAAAGGAGCTTGAGATTGGACGTAACAACATACCCGGGATGTATGTTGTGAACCAGACAAATCCCTGTGCATTCTGTGATTGAATTTTTTAGTCTTGCATATTAAATTCTAAAACTGCAAATTAATTATTTAAAAATTCAGAAATGCCTTAAGATAATTTTTAAATATGTAATAATCTATTCAACCTCCCTTCCAGATTATTATTGGACTTTTAATTGGTATAAGAGTTGTGCTCTTTAACTTGTTTGTTGAGTAAATACATGCATACCTAAGAGTAGATCCATGACCTATAATACTACTGGTTGCAGAGAAGGACTATCAATGCCCAGACCTCCACTATTTGATGAAACCAACTTTGTCGCCTGGAAAAATAGATTTAAAATCTATGCCAAGTCACAAGGAATGAAGGAATCAAAATCTGGTGTACAATAGAATGAGGTGTAAAAGTTCCAACCAAAATTCAAGGAGAAAGGATCGTTGAGAAAGATTTTTATGAATTCACCACTAAAGAAGAAGAGACTATGAATGTAACCACACGAGCTGAACATGTGTTAACAAGTGCTTTAATTGAAAAAGAGTACAAAAGAGTTAACAACTATAAAAATGCAAAAGAAATATGAAAAAAATTGATTGTAACATATGAAGGAACCAATCATATCAAAGAAATCAGAAAAGATGCTCTAATCCAAGAATATGAAAGTTTCAAGCTTGAAGAAGGAGTAAAGATCATTGATATAGAAACACATTTTTCCATAATCATTGATGAGCTGGAACAACTAGAAAAGACATATACTACAAATGAGAAAAACAGAAGAATTTTCAAAGCCCTTCCATCCATCTAAAAAATGAAGGTTATAACAATCAAGGAAATGCAAGATCTAACCACATATCCTCTGGATAACCTCATTAGAAATTGCCGTGCTCATGAAGTCGACATGTTAGTCGAAAAGGCTGGATCAGACATAGATCTCAAAAAGAAAGGAATTGCTTTCAAAGCTCTTCTTGTAGATCAAAAAAGTGATGATGAAGAACTAAATGAAGAACTCTAGAGTCTAGATAACAATGTAGTTACTTTATTATCCAGACAATTTAAAAAAGTAATTTAAAGTAAAGCAAGAAAATATGGCAAAGGCTTTATGAAAATAAACAACAATTTCAACAACTTCAAAAACAAACAAATATTCAAGCCAAAAACACAAGGAGGAAACTTCAAAGCAAATAACAGCAACTTCAGAAATGTCAACTCTAATGAAAATTCAAACACATGTTTCGAATGCAACCAGCCTGGACATTTCAAAAAGGTTTGTCCAAAACTAGTCAACAATAAAGTTCTAATAGGTGAGGAAGGATGGGATCTAAGTTACGAGGAAGAAGCTGCTGAATAAACCAAAGAAGTTGCAAATCTTTGCTTAATGGCAGCTAGCAGCAGCTCATCTGCCTGAATACTTCTAAACATAAGCTATCAACACTGCGTGCTACACTTAGAACATGTCTTTTGTTCACTCTACACTAAAGAAGACTCCCTACGAGCTGTGGAAAGGAAGACAGCCAAATTTTAGTTACTTCCATGTGTTCGGCTGTGCATGCTACATTCTCAATAATAGAAAACAATATCTGACTAAGTTCCAACCCAAGTCAGACAAATGAATCTTTCTTGGAAATGCCATAGACATCAAGGCCTATAGAGTGTTCAACAAGAAGACGCTAAGTTTTGAAGTCTCAATTCACATCATCTTTGATGAAACAGACTTAGACAAGTCTATACCACAATGCACTACGATCGAAGATCCAGACACTACGTATGAGGTGGTCGAGCCCAACACCACGATCGCAGCCCCAGAAGATGGAATCGTTGAGCCTGAATAATAGATCGTGAAGAGAACTACACCAAACGACGAACCTCTGCAACAAGAGACAAAAGTTGATCTTGAAGAATTCAGGCAAGAAGACACCAGAACAGATCTACCAACAGGGAACAGATGGGCAAAAGATCACACTCAAGACCTGATTATTGGAGATCCGAATATAAGAATAAAGATGAGATCTGCCACCCAGGATAAATGTTTCTATTTGAGTTTTCTGTCCTAAATGGAACCCAAGAAGATAGAAGAGGCCATGAAAGATTTGAGTTGTATAGAAGCCATGCAAGAGGAGCTGAATCCGTTTAAAAAAAAAGAGTCTGGAGATTAGTTCTTAGGCCAAGAAGTCACCCAGTTATTGTCACCAAATGGGTCTTCAGAAACAAAATGGATGAAGATGGGGTGATCACAAGGAATAAGGCAAGACTAGTGGCCAAAGGTTATTCTCAAGAAGAAGGCATCGACTACGACGAGACCTTCGCACCTGTTGCCAGAATAGAAGCTAGCAGGATATTCCTTGCCTTTGTTTCCCACATGAAGTTCAAAGTTTTCTAGATGGATGTTAAGAGCGCATTTCTGAATGGTGAACTTCAAGAAGAAGAATATGTGGAGCAACCTCCAGGTTTCATTAAACCTATATTAAGGTAATGTGTTGAAGTTATTCAACGATAATTTTTTTAAAATAGATTTTGTTAGTTCAGTGAGGGCAATATAGATCTGAAGGGGGGGGGGGGGTTGAATAGATCCTTTTTAATTTCAAATACTTTTCTCGTTTATTTTGTATAGCTAATGTTTTAGCATATGACAAACATAAGAATCTTTTCAAGCACAGTGGAATAAGTAAAAGATCCCCTTCATTGATATATTCATAATCATACATATATTGTTCGTAGAGTTAGTTAAGTTGTAAGCAGTTAAAACATACATAGCAGTTATAGTAGTTCATGTAAATAAATTAAATGACATAAAGTAAAAGACACAAGGGGTTTTAAGTGGTTCAGAGAGTCAAGCTCCTAATCCACTCTTCTGCTTTCAACTAGTAGGATTTCCACTAAGGAAGGGCAACACCCTGAATCACTAAGATTCCTTCAAGGCCAGCAGCCTTGGAACTTCAGTTCACTAAGAACTCTTCAAGGCCAGTAACCTTGGAACTTATTCAGTTCCCCAGGAACTCTTCAAGCCCAGCAGGCCTGAAACTTCATTTAGTCCCTCTGGATAAGGACCCCTCAGTCCATGACTTCTTCTTCTTGTTGTAGTTATTGTTGTTGGTGCTGAGTTGCTAAGATGTCTTTAAGCTTGATCAACTTTTGTACTTAGCAGCTTGGTGTGGTCCTCTTTGCATTCTGCTTCGAGACTAGACCACATTATCTTTGGTGCAGCTGATCTTCTTCTGTTCTGCTCATCTTCATGTAGTGTTAGCTCTGCACCATCACCATTTCCTGAACCCTTCTTAACGTGTTGGCAGACATGGTTCTACACTTGCTCTGCTTCAGCTCTGGGTTCATGGTGAATCATAGAGTGGCTCTTAGGATCTGCCTTGTGCTTTGCCACTCTTCTGAATGCTATCTTCTTGTCCTTCTCGACTCTTAGCTTAGATTCCAATTCAAGTGGCATTCTCATCTTTATTGAGTGAAGCTTTGATCTGTTTAAGTCCATCTTCAAAGTTGCTTCACTTCCATCTTCGTAGTGTCACTGTCACTGAGACTTGTTCTATTTAAGCTCAGATAGAACTCGTAGAGTCAACGTTAGCATTCTACCAACTCAATGATTCTGCAACATAGCAATCATTAACACAGCTATGTTGATTTATACTTCTTTCCGTTGGAAAGTAGCAGTTGAAAGCTTTTAGATTGGTTCGCAAATCTCGAGTTATTTGGTGTAGACTGCAGATGTGACATGACATCTCCTTTTCTGACTTTCTGACACTGCAGTCTACTGTTTCACCTACTGTAAGACCCCAAATTTTTGAATAAAGATTAAATTTTCTCAAAATATATTTTTTTGAATATTATGGTGTAGATTTGATAAAATGTTATAGTTGTGGGTAATATTTACAAATTTTGCAAAGTACGCAAGTTGTTATATAATATTCGATTGGTCGGGGAGTATTCATTTTAACAGGGAATATTCGTACAACGGCACAATCATTAGTGGACCCCCCACAACATAATTATTGTCGGATTGAGAAAAGCGATAAAAATACTTTTTTATGAAAATAACGACGGAAGTTTTATCGTTAAGCTGTTGAACTACCCGGTAGTAAAAGAAATAAAGATGTCTGGCGTGGTTGCATAGTAGTAACAATACCAGTATTGATTATTGATGCTTACGTGAGAAGTCACTCGGTTATACTCAATTATTGCTACTGAGTAATTGCCGCATCATATCTCTCATATTATTGATTCGATTATTGTCGTAGTATCATCTGCATAATATGTTATTTTATTAAATCAATAATTAAGACGACAAAGTTATTCATATTATTAAATTATAATATTTACAATGTCTAGAAGTTCTGTCAAGGAGAGGTTTGGTCACCTAATGCTGGCGCCAATAGGGAGAAATCCTTATTGGAAAGCCCCCTCTTTCCTAGGAACGACCTGGTTGATAAATATTGTGAGTTATAATATTAATGATGAATGTTATTAAAATTGAAGTTGTGTTCGGAGTTGAATTTGGAGACGCGGACGTGATATTTGAGTCCGGAACGATAAAATTAGTAAAAATAGTCTATAAACACAAAATTTTTCGAAATTCATTATTTGGTCAAAAAGTCAACAATTGACTTTTTTGAGAAAAGTCAAACTTCAAAATTTCAAAATTTATATTTTTGATAAAAATGGTTTCATTGTGTTGGAATTATTTGTGTTAGTGAAAATCGACAATTATTTCGATAATAATTGATGTCTGGAGGTTATATTGACCAATCGGGTATTTAACCGGATAAATGAGCAATTGATTGCTATTATTTCACATGATTATAACTATTTGTTCACATGTGTATACTATTGTTTCACATTCTTGTTACTATTATGGGAGTTGGTGCAAGATTGATAATACTTGCATGACTAAGTTAAAAATGGAGGTATAGATGGAGGTCTTATAATTGTAATTCGTATTTTCACATGTCTCAGAACTATTGATTCACATAATTTACTATTGAATCACATTATTTACTATTAGGGAGGAGGTGGTGCAAGTTTGATAATACTTCCATGACTAAATTAAAAATAAAGGAAAAGTTGGAGGTATTGTCTTTGAAATTTTTCGAGCCCCAAAACGTGCAATTATCGAAACTATATTTTTTCTATAAATAGAAGCTCATTCTTCCTTCATTTCTCACCAATTCACAAAAGCTTTAGAGAGATTATTATAGAGAGAAATTATAGAAAGAAGAAGAGAAGTCTGCTACCTCACTATTCCAGTATCCAGTTTTTCTAAAGGTAGGGAGTATTATTTCTTTCTTATCTATGAAGAGAAACTCATTATTCCATTCTTTATTATTCGCTTGAATAACTTGTATCACGCTGGCTACCCTATACTTGGTGAAATTCTTACGTTGTTCCATTTTTATCATTACATTGGAACATCCTGCATGCGTTCTCGCACGGACCGGGTTAAAATCTTTATTATTCTCGTTGGAATATCACATCATGCATTTTATGGGACTGATTAAAATCTTTATTATTACGTTAGAATATCCTCACATGCATGCGTTCTCTGCCGGACTGATTAAAATCTTTATTATTACATTGGAATATCACATGCATGCGCTTTACGGGACTGATTTCGTTATTTATTATTTTGTTGGAATAACACACGCTGCTGGTCTATCGCATACCGGTGATTTTTTTTTGTTATTCCATTCCTTATTATACTCAGTTGGTTAAAGTTTTGACTTCTATACTCCATGAAATTAGTGGAATATCCTTGATATTTGCGCTTCATCCAAAGATCTTTTCATGAAAATATTCTTCCGAGCATTCTTGAATTTTACTCTACAAAGCAGTATCATGTTGATAATTTGGACGTTATTAGTTCCTGGATAAAATAATTCTTGAACTTATTTTATTGAATTCTTATATCATTGTCATCATCCTCATATTTATATTTTGTTGAAAGTCATCTGTGCCCTATAGTGCATAGATGGACTTGGTATGATTATGACCAAGAATTATTCAGTGTAATAATGACCGTAATGTTACAAATGATGTGGTAAAAGTCCTCATTGGCCTGTAGTGCATTGATGGACAGTTGTTGGCATGATCATGACCATTATTGAATACACAAATATTCTTGGCCCGTAGTGCATGGATAATTGTGGTCATGATATTAAAGAATATCCTTGGCCGTAGTGCAGGGGTGATTCGATGATGTGGATTATTTATTGTCGAGTCGGTGATAAAAGTGATGAAAAATCTTTTAAATCATAAAAGATAGTAGATTTTATTCTCTACTTGACTCTTTTAATGGATTGCTTGTTCATTTGCAGTTAAACTTGATGGTTGTTATATTGTATCGGTTTAACACTATCAAGGCTAACGATAATATATTCTCGCATTATCTTAGTCATAATATTTCCCTCTTGGGCTAGTTGAGCTCACCCTTTTACTTTTATTGTTCTCTTGTGAAATGAGAACGTAGCGAGGGACTAGTCGGGGAACGGAGTGACGGACCAGATGATAGCATTAGTAGTCCTCACTATTCAGTGAAATAGTGGAAAATAAATGTAATAATAATGAATTTGAGTTTGAATATTGTCTAGACGATAATATTTGTATTTAAACTCACAACTTATGTTTTGTCGTACTTTACACGACAGTTGTATAATTAAGTTGTATTTGTATTTTGTAACATATATTTGACGACTCAGAATAGGTGATGTATACCTATTTTGGGGGCGTCACACCTACCTTGTCAGATATATTACTTTTATGTCTTGGGCTGGTCGATGACTTTATTTCCTCCTTCTGATTTCTTGATCAGAGATTGTCCTTTTGCATCGATGCTCTCAATAATCTCTTGTCCAAATATCAACCTTCAGATTGAACCGTTGCCAATGCTTCAATCTCCAGCTGTTTGAACTCTACGATTCCGATGCATGTCTTCTTGTACCTGATCGTAATGTCTTGTTGACTGGTAGAGACAACACTACGATCTTGAAGAGTGTTGATTGGATCTTCAACGTAGAACACCTCTTCCTTCTCTTGTGTAGTACTTCAACACTTCTGTTTGCCTTAACAGTTCTCAGATACTGATGGCCCTCTTTGTTCTGGTCCCTTCTGAATAACAAGATACTTCAGATTTGTGGCGTGTCCAGCTCGCTTTCTCCTTGTGATCTCCCGTTCACTTATCATCAATGGACTGACCCAATGCTTAATCATTTTAGCCTTGTTCTTCAGCGGCTGACCAATATCTCTGTGTATACTCCATTAGTTCTTTCTTTGTTTGGCAAACACTATGATCTTGGTTGCTTCCAAGATCATTGTCTTCTGTTTACGTGACAACTACTGCTTCTATTGACTTTCCTTAGTCAGTTCCTGAAGTCTTCTTAAGATCATCTTGTGGAAGACTTCATCTCGAATGGCTTTATAACTCAATTTGGATGCTGATTGAGTTGATGCTTGGATCTTCTGTTAGCTTGCATGCCATTCTGCACCCTACGATTCAGTTTCGGCTGTGCATACACTACGACTCTGAGATCAGATCTTGACACTTTCTGATTTCTGTCGTTGTGCTTGTTGTCTTCTTCATCGATCTTGCTCGACCACGATCTGCGCGCCTCGACACGATCGGTAGAGACTCTACGACTCGAGTGTAATCTACGATTCTTGACATCGCCGGCTAAGAGATACTCGATCGACTCAGAGAAGGTGTCAGTCTCACGATTACGAACATGACTTCTTCAAAGCAGACTACGGCCCTGAGGAAGTTCTCTTCGACACACTACGAACCTTTCTCGTCTCTCCTGGCAGTCTACGAACTCCGAGATCTACTATTTTACAGACTACGATTCTGCCTTGATAGCTCTCGAGTTTTTCTTGACTCTCCTGGCAGACTACGATTTCTGGTGCAGTGCTCGACGATCAGACTAGCCTATCTATTACATCATAAGATCAACCTAACATGCTTGATCTTTCTATATTTATAGTCTTTGTACATCATTTCTTTTTAAGGACTTTACAAAGTTGTTTTGCTTATGTAGGATCAACCTAACACATTTGATCAATTCATTTTAAGTCCTTGTACACATGTTTCTATTATCTATCAAAGGACTTTACAACTTTTCTTAATGCAAGCATACTTGCATATTTATTCATATATATATATATATCATAATCAAATCATATGTAAATAGTAATATCATTCACATGCTTATTCCTAACAATCTCCCCCTATTTGATTATGACAAAAACAATAAGTGCATATGCATGTTATGAATGAATCTTATATACAGTGAGCAACTATATTTCTAAAACAGATAATCATGAATGTCATTTGTAAGAATATGGAATTTAATACACTATGACATTTTACATCCTGGATCCAGAACATACCTAACTAGTTAGAGATGTACCTCTTTGATTTCATGTATGCTTCCAAGATGTCTATTGATCAGCTATTCATATGTTTGATTCCTTTGCTCCTGCTCCCCCTGGGATGTGGACTTCATTTCTTCTTCTTCTTCTAGTTCTGACTCCCTTCAGCCTTAGGCTCATCATCCTTTGGCTCCCCCTTAGATGATGACTCAGCTTCTTCTTGTGTTGTCTTCTTCTTTTCTTTCCTTCTGCTCTTCTTGATCTTTCTAGAGTGCCTCTTATTCTTCCCCTTTCTGTGCCTCTTTTTCCCCCTTTTTGTCATTAATCATTTGGGAGAGCTGCTCCATGTTGGACATAAGATGCTCCATCAGGTAGGAGGAGTTAACAACTTCAAACTTGAGTTCTTGTTGTCCTAGCTCAAGTTGCACTGAGAGACTGATTCATGTTTTCAATCTTGTCAGAGAGGACTTGGAGTTGTTCTTCATTTGCCTTCTTCGCTTGTAGTGCATCTGCCTTCTGATCATTCATGGCCTTTAAATAGATGTGATCTCTTTCTCTGATTTTGAGAGATACATCAGCCATTGTTTCATGGAGTATCTTTTGAACTGAGTTATCTTTTGTTGTTGTCAGCTTATTTGACTCTTCAGTGATTAGAGATATCTTCTTAATCAGTTCATCAAAATTTTTTATCAGCTTTTTCTCCATAGGTATTTGATCATCTGGTTGGGCAGCCTCTTGTTGAGCATCAGATTAGACTCTACGATTTGCATCCTTGGACAAATTTTTGAAGGTGTTGAGAATTTAAAAAATAGTTGAGTTCCAATCACTGGTTGAGGATGAAGGAATGTCTATCAGTAGTGCTTGAGCAGATGAAAGCTTCTCATTTTGGACTTGGATACCATCAGCAGTAGAGTGAACAGATTCTACGATTACTTCCTTAGTCATGATCCTTCTTCCTTCAGAGTCCACTCTACGATCATAAGGGATATAATGGTTCCCAGCATGTCTGTAGACTTTGTAGTGAGGCTGGTTTTTGATCATCATTGTAGCAAAACTTTTTACCCTTGGGAAGTTTTGTGCCACCAGCTCCATGCTTGGAAAATGAGAGTAGCACCAGCTGAAGTAACTTCTATCTTTTTCAGTATGTGCCTTTAGCCAAGGCATCCATTGGAAGAATCATCTCATTAGCAGGTCATCAGGATTGTAGAGGATAGTCGTGCAGTCTAGCTCCATGTTGTTTCAGTTTTTGAACAAATCATGTGTAGTCATCCTTACAACCTTGAGTTGTTCATTTCCATATCTTACTAATCTTTCTGTTGGGAGTTCTTCTGGTTCATTAAAAACTTCTACCACTATTCTTTTACTGATTCTTGCAGGAGAGAGGACTGAATAATCTGCTGGTTCCTCTGATTCCTGATTTGCAGAATGGGAATCATTCTCCATTTATTTTCTTTCGGAGCCTGAAACATTTTGATCATTTCCATCAATGAATCATTCTTGCTCCATTTCATTACCAAAACCTTCTTCAGCAAGATCTTCCTCTGATTCAACTTCTTCATCACTGGTCCTATCTTCAGCACTTTCTTCCTGTGAAACAGAATCATCATCACTAACTTTAATGACAGCATTGGAGTGATCACTTCTCCTTTTGGAGGCACATTTGGCTTGTAGTCTGTAACTCTTCCTTCTCCTTGGAGGTTCAGCCACGGGAGAGTCAGACTCTTCTTCCTCTTCATACTCTGAAGCCTTTTGATCATCAGACGAACTTCCTTGAGGTTCAGTACTGGCAGGGGCAGGTCCTTTTTCTTCAGAATCAACATCATTTGATCCATCATCTGGGCTGGTTGGAGCATTTGCATTTGGAGATACATTTGGGTCAACTTGTATCTTGTCTTTATCATCAGAGTGAATGCTCTAATGGCTTGTGCATTCTTCTTCATCAGCAGATGCTGTATTTTCTTCCATTAATCCAGCTTCACCTTCACTGCTGGATTTGGTCTGTGGGGACTCATCCTTGGGATTATCAGCTGCCTTCTCTTTTTCTGACTCTACGTCCTTTTCTTCATCAGACGTACTTTCTTGGTAAGTTGAGACTGGACTATTTACTATCTTAGCTTTCTTGCTGGATGGCCCTTGAAGTAATATGTTACTTCTCCTCTTTGTGGTCTCTACAGTTGAGACCTTTTCATCTTCAACCTTGTCTTCTTTGGATAGACTTCTTGGAGGAGCCTAAGTTTTTCTCACACCTTTGGATTTCTTTCTGGCTGGTGTGGTTGCTGCTGGTACAGGGTCATCGGACTTAGAGCTTTCTACCTCTTTTGCCTTCATCTTCTTTGTAGAGGCCTTACTACTGCTCCCAGTTGTCAGCCTTCTGTTCTCCTTTGGGTTTTTCTTCCAATTCACAAATAATTGTGGAGACATTACTTTGTGAACATTCAGAGGTTCTCCCTCATCATCCTTGATTTTGTTTCCCAATTTTTTCTTCAGCACAATGCTCAGTAGTCTTCCATGAAACACTTTTGTAAGTGGTTTTTCTGTAGACTTCTTCAATTCAGCCTTTTCTACCCATTTGGTGATCTGATCAAATAGGATAACTCCAAAGTTGATTTGTTTCTTCAGAATAATAGCAGACATTATTTTCAACTATTGATCGAGCACCGTGTCGTGTGCAGTGTCCTTGCATAGTATACATTTGCCCACTATCTCAGCAAGGTACTCAAATTCTTCCGAAAACTCCTTTTTCTTCGTGTCTTTCAGATTAGGGTTTCTTTGATACCGCATTAGCTTCTTGCCTTCTTCAATGTCAATTTCATCCAGGTTTATCAAACCTTGGTTGGGAAACCCTAGGCATTGATTGATGTCTGATGCTCTTATTTTTCAGACTTGACCCTTTCACCTTCGTGGTCAGAAGCCCAGAATTTATCGAAGCATTTGAGTAGAATTACTTCACTAGCTCTGTGTAGACTGGAGTGTCTGCCTCCAAGCACTCAAAGAACCCAGCCTTCTTTACGAGCTCAAGTATATCCTTGAACTTCGTTTCTGATTCTTCAAATTTTTTGAAGCTGAGTTGGATCCCTGTTATAACTCGCCATTCTGCCATTTGAAGAGTTCAAAGAATATGGGTATGTGATTCAGCGAGATTTATAAGAGATAGCTGATTGTAATTTGGGTTCTGGATGTTTACTCGATTTAATCTTCGAAGAGGATTCAAGGGTTTAAAAATGGGAGGGAGAGAGGCTCGATAGTTTCTGACAACTGTTTGCAGATTTTGAATTTGTCTTTATGGCAGTTCCTTCTAATTCTGTATAATCAATGATGTGTCAACCAACCATTGGTTGCACGATGCCTAGTAATGAGTTGTAATTCCCCCATTAACTCTTCAGTTTAATGTCCCCTTTTAAAACGAGCAGGCGTCAATGACGTGGATTGACCGTTGACCATTTTGATTCATAGAGTACCATGATGAGGCAGCTATGGACTCTACGTTTTCCTTTGATGACTCAACGATCATCTTTTGAGAGACGCTACAGTGGGTGGTTTTGACATTAATCCTCATCTTGATGTTGCATAGCTTGATCACTGATGTACTCCGAGCAAGTTTGGGTACTTGAGTTCTGAGATGCATTTGTATAGTATCTTTCCAAACTATATTCAAACTTATCTATTTTTAATCTGAATGGTTGGGCAATTGTACAGTTCTTCCGAGTTTCTCATAAGCTAGAGTATCCTTTGATAAGACTATGATCGTCGAGTCTACTTCTACGATCGTTGAGGCTGCACTACGATCGTGGAGTTCTCTTCAACCTTGACTCTATAATCATTGACTGACTTGGTCCTTGAGATGAACTTATCTAAACATATCTTTTGGGTCAAGGTAGCTCAGGAAGGGCCAATCTCTTAGAGTGAACTAAGGGTCAGGTTTGTCCCTGAGGCGCTTTCCAGATGAAATGCTTTAGAAGTGATTTGCACTGGTATCTCATTTGACCTTTTCTAGTGGGGAAGTCCTTTACTTTTTTTTGACAATTGCATTTGCTGTAATCGTGGTGTCCTCCTGCTTCTACACTACGATCAGATGTTTGATCGTAGGCACTTCACAATTTTGAGTTTGGTGGTTGATAGGTCAGTAGTATGTTTTGAGACGTTCCTACTGACTATGGATCTTCATTTGGTTCATCAGCAACAAAGTTTTGGGACTCTGTAGCTGGTACACTACTTCATAGTATAACTCAGTTCTGTCGTTTCTTAACAGATCACTGCTTCCCCATGTTTATACTAACTTCTCAGTGAGGTGTGATTTCCTTTTCTTCATGTGCATTAGAAGACATCCTTACATGCTTCTTTTTGACTGGAATAACCTCTGACAGTCAAATTCGTTTTCATCGTATACATGGATATCTCCAGGACTGATCATTCTACGGTCTTTTGACAGCTCTACGAACGTAGTCTTTTTTTATAGTTTGTACTTGTGGAGTTCTGCTCCCATAATTGAGTTTCTCATGTTTGATGCTCGATAATCCTCTGTGATGAGCTTCCTTGAGGATTCCTCTCATATGACATGCTTTGCATGCTTGAGCATATAAGACCCTTTCCATCTTTGGTTGAATTACCTGCTTCCATATAAGTATCGTGACCCAGCAAGTGAGCTTCATTTGGATTAGCTCAAAGCAGTCTTCAAGGATGTGCTTTGACATATAGAATTTTTTTATCGAGAATCATTTCGAAAGTCTTTCCCTTCATTGGTTGAATCTTTCTTTGATCAAGTCTCTTGCTTCATCTTCTTTCCTTAGTGTGGTCGAGATAGGTAGAAAGTACTATAGGTTAGATATATTTCTATTTTGGTACCCATAGTTAAATGGGTCCGCCTGAGTTAGTTTTAAAAACCCTATTCCTCATATATTAGAATTAACATCATATTGATCACCAACAATCAAATTTATGCATGCAGCTTATTTAGGTAATACATTTTGAGATGCATGATGATGAGTGTGTGTAAGATTTGCCATTTTAACAGAGCACTCTTTTCATTTGATGGTTTCATCATTTGCTTGGTTATGTTCACAGAGTTTAAGTGTTCACAAAGTGAGAATCGACTCTATGATTTATGAGTTTCTAGTTGATTCATGGAGGTGATCAGTTTCTACAAATCATCAAGATACTCTTGTAGAACTGATCATACTCTGTGGGTTATCAAACACTTAGAACATAGGTTCATACATACTAACCTATCAGCAAAGATTACTTCACATAAGATTAATTTAACCTGTGATGTTCTTATGATCTATTTCAGATTTCTTTCAAGATGTCATCTTCAACCTAAAACTTGGATGGGGAGAAAGTTTGTAAGCATTTGGGTTTCTAACCTCAGTGTACTTTCTCTCTTCACCTTTTTAGGTAGATTATGATTTCTTGACAGGATACTGTTATAGTGCATAAGGAGGTGTAACATGATGTATACAATTATATTAGTGAGGAATCGTACCTTTCTACTGTCAGTTTCTTTACAGTCATTTATCTTAGACATACTGAGGTTAGGCATTGATGTGCATAGTTTCTCATTTGCTCCTGATAGCTTGTTTCTCCTCTTTACCTTCAATCAATCAGCCGTGGTCTTGAGGATGCATGCTAGGAAGATCTCAGCATCTTTAGTTCTTTGACATCCTAGAGTTCATAAGGTTTACATCCAGCTCTTAGCATGTATGGCCTTTTCATCTTTTCAGGCTAGAGGATGTTTGACTCTTTTCTGTTGATGTCTTGTGAGCTTTCTAGCCTGATCTTCAGACTACAAGATTGACTGTGGGTAGGGATTGGTCTTGTTGATATGGCACTCAAGAGCATGGACCAACCTGAGCAGCTTCAGGTGTATATACGCATTTACCTGTTCACAATATTTCCAACGTGTGAGCTCATCTGCATATAACAAATGACTTACTACTAAACTAAGTTTAGAACAATGTTTGTGCCTAGGATCAGACTCAAAGCGATTAGCTTTTGAATATAGCATGAGAACACGCTTTCGATCTGGATTGTTAGTTCCCAAGAGGGGCACAATATTGATCTAGAAGGGGGGGGGGGGGGGTTGAATAGATCCTTTTTAATTTCAAATACTTTTCTTGTTTATTTTGTATAGAAAGTGTTATAGTATATATGACAAACATAAGAATCTTTTCAAGCACAACGGAATAAGTAAAAGATCCCCTTCATTGATATATTCATAATCATACATACATTGTTCAGAGAGTTAGTTCGGTTATGTGAGTTAAAACATACATAAGTGATTATAGCGGTTAATGTACATAATGTAAATGACATAAAGTAAAAGACACAAGGGTTTTAAGTGGTTCGAGAGACTCAAGCTCCTAATCCACTCTTTCGCTTTTAACTAGCGAGATTTCCACCAAGGAAGGCGGCACCACGAATCACTAAGATTCCTTCAAGGCCGTGACCTTGGAACTTCTTGATTCTCCTAGGAACTCTTCAAGCCCAAAGAGCTTGGAACTTCATTTAGTCCCTCGGGACAAGGACCCTCGCCCCCCGAATTCTTCATTGTTGTAGTTGTTGTTGTTGGTCTTTGAAATTTGCTAAGATATCTTTAAGCTTGATCATCTTTTATACTTAGAAGCTTGGTGTGGTCCTCTTTGCATTCTGCTTCGAGACTAGACCACATCATCTTTGGTGCAGCTGATCTTCTTTTGTTCTGTTCATCTTCATGTAGTGTCAGCTGTGCACCATCACCATTTCCTGAACCCTTCTTAACGTGTTGGCAGACATGGTTCTATACTTTCTCTGCTTCAGCTCTGGGTTCATGGTGAATCGTAGAGTGGCTCTTAGGATCTGCTTTTTGTTTTGCCACTCTTCTGAATGCTATCTTCTTGTCCTTCTCGACTCTTAGTTTGAATGCCAATTCAAGTGGCATTCTCATCTTTGTTGAGTGAAGCTTTGATCTGTTTAAGTCCATCGTCAAAGTTGTTTCACTTCCATCTTCGTAGTCTCACTGTCACTGAGACTTGTTCTATTTAAGCTCAGATGGAACTCGTAGAGTCAACGTTAGCATTCTACCAACTCAACGATTCTGCAACGTAGCAATCATCAGCACTTTTGATCTTTGAAGCTCTGTTAATTTATACTTCTTCCCAACCTTCCCATTGGAAAGTAGCCATTGAAAGCTTTTAGATTGGTTCGTAGATCTCGAGTTATTTGGTGTAGACTGCAGATGTGACATAACATCTCCTTTTCTGACTTTCTGACACTGCAGTCTACTATTTCACCTACCCTGTCAGATATGTTACTTTTATGTCTTGGGCAGGTCGACGACTTTATTTCCTCCTTCTGATTTCTCGATCAGAGGTTGTCCTTTTGCATCGATGCTCTCAATAAGCTCTTGTCCAAATATCAACCTTCAGATTAAACCGTTGCTAATGCTTCAATCTTCAGCTGTTCGAACTCTACGATTTTGATGCATGTCTTCTTGGACCTGATTGTAGTGTCTTGTTGACTGGTAGAGACAACACTACGATCTTGAAGAGTGTTGATTGGATCTTCAATGCAGAACACCTCTTCCTTCTCTTGTGCAGTGCTTCAACACTTCTGTTTGCCTTAACAGTTCTCTGATACTGATGGCCCTCTTTGTTCTGGTCCCTTTTGAATAGCAAGACACTTCAGATTTGTGGCGTGTCCAGCTCGCTTTCTCCTTGTGATCTCCCATTCACTTATCATCAATGGACTGACCCAATGCTTAATCACTTTAGCCTTGTTCTTCAGCGGCTGACCAGTATCTCTGTGTATACTCCATCAGTTCTTTCTTTGTTTGGCAAACACTACGATCTTAGTTGCTTCCAAGATCGTTGTCTTCTGTTTACGTGACAGCTACTGCTTCTGCTGACTTTCCTTAGTCAGTTCCTAAAGTCTTCTTAAGATCATCTTGTGGAAGACTTCATCTCGAATGGCTTTACAACTCAATCTGGATGCTGATTGAGTTGATGCTTGGATCTTTTGTTAGCTTGCATGCCATTCGTTGAGTGCTCTCTGGTTTCCTTTAGGTGGGATACAACTTTGAAGTGCCAACCAGAGGCTTCTTTCCTTTGGATATTCTGGGAGTGCTCATTCATTGATAATCGTATTTGCTCTACGATTCATCCTTGGCATTGTGAGCACATCTATTGAGGTCTTAGTTCTGCACCCTACGATTCAGCTTCGGCTGTGCAGACACTACGACTCTGAGATCAGATCTTGACACTCTCCGATTTCTGTCGTTGTGCTTGTTGTCTTCATCTCGATCTTTCTCGACCACGATCTCCGCGCCTCGTCACGATCATGAGACTCTCTACGACTACGAGTGTAGTCTACGATTCTTGACTTAGCTTTGGCGAGATACTGCAGCCGGCTTGTAGAAGCGTGGTCGTCTCTCACGATTACGAACATGACTTCCCTCGGCCAGACTACGACCTTGAGAAAGTTCTCTTCGACACACTACGATCCTTCCTCGTCTCTCCAGGCAGTCTACGAACTCCGAGATCTACTATTTTGCAGACTACGATTCTGCCTTGATAGCTCTCGAGTTTTCCTTGACTCTCCTGGCAGAATACGATTTCTGGTGCAGTGCTCGACGATCAGACTATCCTATCTATTACTTCATCAACTTAACATGCTTGATCTTTCTATATTTATAGTCCTTGTACATCATTTCTTTTTAAGGACTTTACAAAGTTGTTTTGCTTATGTAGGATCAACCTAACACATTTGATCAATTCATTCTAAGTCCTTGTACATATGTTTCTATTATCTATCAAAGGACTTTACAAATTTTCTTAATGCAAGCATACTTGTATATTCATTCATATATATATATATATATCATAATCAAATCATATGTAAATAGGAATATCATTCACATGCTTATTCTTGACAGATTTGATGAAAACCTGAGTAAGGTAGGGTTTCGGTGAATCCGAGAACGGAATCCTTATAAGGAGGGAAGGATGTGACAACTTGAATTTTTAGAAATTATTTAAATAAATAAAATTCTTATTATAAGTTATTTTTAGTTTGAGTATGCGTTATATATTGTGAAATATGTGATTTGTCAATATAAATGTAATATGTTAATGTAGTAAGATTGTGAGTTTCGTAAATAGTTAAAAATATTTATGGGATTGAATAAACATTTTAATGAGAATATTTATGGAATTGAATAAATATTCAATGGAGATTATTATGGAAATATTTTTAATTTAATTAAATAATTAAATTAGAAAGGTAATAATTTGTTAAATAAATTGGAGTTATATTTGATAAATAATTTAATTAAATATGATTTAATTAAATTAGGTGTGATATTTGTAAACTATATAATAAGTGAATAATTAAAATAAATTAAAAAGGGTTATATAGTGTGCTAGCCAAACAAGGTCCTATGACCCTTGATGGGTTGTAACTGCTGAGACCCATGTTTATTTTAACGGAACTCATGTCCCATCAGTTTATTTTCTTACACTTATTTTTGTTAAGCTTGAGAATAGAGAAAAAGAGAAAAGTAGAGAGTTGAGAGAGAAAAGAAATTCTGTGAGTTTGAGAAGAAGATTGGAAGAATCAAGGAAGAAGAAGAAGGGTGATCAAAGCTTGTTAATCATCTAATATTCTAAGAATTGAAGGTAATAATCTATCCCTAGAACTCTAGTTTATGTTTTCTTGAGTTCTTCATCAAAAATGGATTTTTATGATTAATTTGTTAAGGTATCTATAATATAGGTTCGTGGGGATGTTTAATTTAGTCTATGTTGTTTATAAGTGAGTTTTTAGTAATCAAATCCATGAAAATATGTTAAAGATGAAGAATTCGAGTTTTGGTTGAATATGTACATTTTGGCTTATGTTGGAGTCAAAATTGATGGTTAATTCATGGATATAACCTTAAATTGATAGTAGGTATTGTTAATACATTAAAAAACGAAAACAATGAAAGTTAAATGGATTAATTTGGTTAAAAATCGAGTTTGTAGTGATTGATTACGCTAAATTTGTCAAAGTATGTAAAATTGACATGAACTTTGAAAATTTAGTCATTAGAATGGTTTTTAATATGTTGATTTTTTTGGTATGTTGTAGTTCTATGAATTACGAATCTATATAATCGAAAATGGACTAATTTGGATGTGTATAACTCGGGTTATGAAGATCGGAAGTGAAAAGGGTAAACAATTCATGAAACAGAACAACTTGAGCAACCCATTCTGCTCTTGGGCATTGCAGCGCAGCCCCCAAGGCTATTTGGGGCGCAGCAGCGCTAAAATAGTAGCCAGACAAGACTGTTTTGACCTCTTATAGTAAATCGACCATAACTTTTTCATACGAACTCTGATTGAGACGATTTAGGATGATTCAAAAAGATAACGAGTAGACCTACAAATTTTGTTTTTTAAGTTTTTCTATTTGGGGTTGTTAGAAGGGGTCAAAATGTCCATATTTGGGACTGATGTATATTCGAAGGCAATCAGAGGGCTTCGGGCGTGCACATATGCAAGTCAAGTGCTTCTGACAATAAAAGATGTTGTTTTAAGTTATAACACTTGAAAATTATAAAATATAATGATATTTAACATTAATCAGTAATGTATTAGACAAGTTGTACGAGTATACTACACATACGCAAGGGAGACGAATCGGACGTGTGACGTATGAACGTTGAAACACCATGTAAAGTGGTAATGAACTTAAAAAGTGTTTCAAATCAAATGAAATAAACATTATAAGATATGTAACGAGGTTAATATAAATCATTAAGGAATGCATTATGAATCATGAGATGAATTTTAACTCGATCAATTTTAATGAATGTAAGTCACATAATGTAACACGGTGGAAAGCTTTAAGAATCTAACTAAATGTTAAGTAAGAATTGAAATAAATATTTTAAGTCATGAAGTGAAGGTTAATGTAATTAATGTTAAGAAACATTATACATCTGATATGATATACTGATTGTAGACACTCGAAATTTTCTGCACACCTGTCACTGACATTGCAGGAATGTAGATTCGTCTTTTAGAGATAACCCTGGAAGACAACTCACATCCAGTCCGGATACTACCGGAAGTTCAGTCTCAACCCCGGAACACACACCGTGAATAACCGTTCTAACCTCAGAGATAACCCCGAGGCATGCAGTTCTAATACCTAAAATTCCACCGGAGAAGACCGATTAATCTCAGACATAACCCCGAGGCATCCAGTCTCAGTCCCAACACTGAGAGTAGCAGCTACCAACCTTGGAGATAACCCCAAGGAATGCAATTCCGGCGATAACTCCGGAATACTTGTTTTAACAGCGTGCAATCAGCTTCAACCTCGACACTCACACCGAGGCACTCAAGACCAAGCCCGAAAATAACACCGAGAGGACAGGCACACCTCAGAGATGACACTGAGGACCTTCAACACTTGCAACAGTCCAATCTCAGAGATAACCATGAGCAACATCTACTTTACCAGCCTAAGCCGGCGATAACTCCGGTGAGGGGAAAAGTCGTCATCTCGCCACTTTAAGGCCACATCACGTTGTCTCAACATTTCATACATATATTTCTACACAACAATGTCCCACAAGAATCAAGGAAAACCAATCCCGAGTGACTATTACACAGGGTAACAGATGGAATTTGAAGCTTGAAGACTGGAGGGAACCGTCCCATCTTCCCGACTTTGTACAACCTCTAATCCCATGCCATTGCGTAACTCTCGACAACGGCGGTCCGAAATAGGTCCTATATACCTTAGTCGAATGCCCGGATTGCAATTTTGAAAGTTCAAGCGGACATTACAGTGCCCATGTGCACGTACTCCGAGACGACGTGACCCGCGAAACCCGGGTAGCCTCAGGTACACCTACGGCCTAGTCGCAGGTACACCTGCGGCTCCCCCCCTCTATAAATAGAGGGCTTGGGGTGGCTATTTTAAGAAAAAAGAAAAAGGCGAGGAAACCTTGTCAAATTTTCTCTGTACTCTCTCTATACTGAGTGCTTTCTCATTTTATACACTTGTGAGCTCACATATAGCTACTTTTGTACCGGTGGGAGCTGAGTGTTCACCCCTTTAAAGATACAGAAGTCTTATTTGGCAGCCCACTGTAAGCCTTCTTACACACCTTGAAGCCTTTCTCTTCATCTTTGCACACACCCTTCTTCACGTTGAGAGTCGTGTTGTGTGTGTTTGCCTGAACTTCGGTCCGTGGTTTTATTTCAGTTTGTATATACATATATTTATATATATATATATATATATATTTATATATATGGAGTAACATTATCGAGTTATGCCTCGATTGAGCCTAGATTTCGGTCTGGAGTGTTTATTTGCTTTTATATATATACATATTTATATATATATGAACTGTGTGTCAGACTTTGTTCGATGAGCCTAGACTTGACCGGTGCCCTGAGGCGTTTATTTCTTTTATATATATATATATATATATATATATATACTTATATATATTAAGCGTGTGTGTCGGACTTTGTTCGATGAGCACGGATTTTATATCAAGGGCGTTTATGTGCCTTTTTTATATATATATATATATATATATATATATATATATATATATGAACTGTTGTCAAACTCATTCGATGAGCACAGATTTTATATCCGGTGCGTTTATCGCTATATATATATATATATATATATATATATATATTAAATCCCACTGAAGTTTACTTACGTGGTGGTTGATCGCTTTACTGACTTTCTTTACGTTTACGTCTTGCACAGAGTTTACTTGTGGCGATTGATCGCTTTTTCTGACTTTATTTACGTTTAAAGTCACTTTGGAGTTTTCCTCAAGTGGCGGTTGATAACTTTATATCTTTATTTACATTTTCTGATCCCCCATGGAGGTGCTTTGTGACACCCCCAAAATAGGTATACATCACCCATTCTGAGTTGTCAAATACAAGGTACAAAAATAACTACAACTTTATTGTTACAACATATAAACTGTGAGTTTAAATACAGATATTGCCATTTAGACAATATCCACATACAAATAAATCCTCATCATAATTATTGATACATTATTTTACAAAAATAGTGAGGACTACTAAACAACTCTCTAAAACCATCATTCCATACCCCGACTCGTACTCGCTACATTCTCGCCTCCTGAGAAGAAAAATGGAACAAAAAGGAAAAAGGTGAGCTCAACTAGCCCAGTAAAGAATATTATAACTAAGATAATATACAAAAAATTATCGTTAGTCTTCAACAGGGAAAAATTTAATAGAATACAATAGACAACAAGTTTTAAATCAATACTCGCAGCGGAAATATTAATTCATAGAAGAGTTACGTAGAGGATGAAATCTACTAATATCTATGAATTTAACAAATCCATCATCAATATTTTTATCCTGTAACATCAATCATATATATATCGGAATCATATATTCATCCTTGCACTCTGGCCAAGGATATTCATCGATTAGTCATGTTCATCTAAACACTGTTCATCATCTTTGCACTACGGGCTAAAGATATTCATCGAAATCATTCATCTTTTGCACTACAGCCAAAGATATTCATCGAAATCAATCATCTTTGCACTACAGCCAAAGATATTCAATAATATCATCATTTAAGACCGAGGATGATGAAAAATATTTTTTTTTAAAAAAGCGAATCCAATTGAAACAAAATGACAAGGATTAAGGATTAAGGATTCGTACTTTTATTTTATCCACGCCCAAAATACCTCAAAAATAATCATAGTAGTGGTGTAAAATTCAAGAATGATCAAAACATGGATACAATCAAAACTAGTATCCACAATAGATATTTTGGACGAAAAGGAAAATTTTCATTTTTCGATGAATAGTCGTATTCGTGAATAAAGTATGTATACGTGAATAAGGCCGTATCGTAAATAAGACCTCCGACACCAAAAGTTCCAAATTTGATAAAAACTTCAGATCAATATTTTAGCATAATGATATTGAAGAAATAATATCATTACGAAAAAAAAAATAATATCCCTTACCTCGGAAAAGACAAAAGATTTACTTCTAAGCTGCGGAATCTTTGGATATAGGCTATAACTTGAACTTTCACCGTATAGCAATACTCAAAGTATACTCAAAATACTTACAAGAATACGCTCGATAATATAGAGAGAGAAAACTTCAGTTTCTGGTGTGATTTTCAATTCTAACCTAAACACCTATTTATAGGAAATTGCTTAGAACACCAAAGCAGAAAATTTAATAAAATATTAATATTTATAAAAATATTATCGTATTCCTTGAAATCTGAATTTCAAAGCAATTCGGATATGCCAACCTTCTAGAAAAAATAAGAAAAAACGTTTTTCTTATTTAAAATAATTAAAACATCCAAAAATCAATTATTTTTTGAACTTGAAACTTCAATAATTCACAATAAATATCCCTTTTATCGGAAAATTGAATCTCGTAATTTTTTCATAGGAAATTCAATTTCTACAACTTTGCGAGAAGAAAGTTTTTCAAATTCAAAGCGAAATTGGCCAAGAAATCCATAAGCAGGCGATTTTACGTGCTATAATCAAATTTCGGTCAATAAATGGGGTCCATGAGACATGTTTAACATGTTTTAAATATTTATTGCAACAAAAATACTCTTCCTCCTCGTATACTCATATATCCCACATTCGTTGTAAAAATATCACCATTATTATATTATTAAAATATAATAATATATATATTTAAATGAATTATTTTATTAGAAAAAGATAAAATTTCAATTTTCAACAATTGTCACATTAAAAATTTTCTCCATCTATATCCACAAAATCAATATTTTCCTCATCATATGAATTAATAATTAATTATTCACAAATAATATTACAGAATCACAATATTGACAACCAGGGCGTTTTCAGGAAAGAGGTGGCTTTCCAATAAGAATTTCTCCTTACTGGCGCGCAATTAGGTGACCAACCTCTCCTTAGACAGAACTTTCTAGACATTGCCAATAATGTTATCTAATAATATTATTCAGATAATATGAATTATTGCTTCGATAATGAAAAATACTGTGTAATGACAATTATCAAAAACAACAATGAATATAAAATATCAACACAACAATTATTGAACCAATAAAATCTTTGAATAAGTAATTATCTGTAACCATTATTGAGTAAAGTGCCTTCTTACGTAAGAGTCAATAATTGGTGCAATACCGTGTCTTCTTGTCTGCAACAACGGCGTACATCTTGTGTTTTAACCACCGGGTATTCCAATGAAGGTAAGCGGTAATAATTACGTAGTTATTTTTAAACAACATTTATTTGTCGTTTTCTTCCTCCAATCGCTTTTCCGTTATGGGGCCCACATATGGTACATTTTGTGTAAATCGCACGAATATTCCTGACAAGCGGTCTTAATATTCCACGACCAAACGAATATTCCCCGACAACAATGAATATTTTATAACCACTTGCTTATTTTGAAATATTTGCGTATTTTACCCATAACTATCCACATTAATCACATCAACCCTTACTATTTCAAAATAATAATTAGAGGAAATTAAATTTCATTTATTAATTATTTGGGGTCTTACAACCTCCCCTCCTTATGAAATTTCGTCATCGAAATTGACATACGTACCTGGTGTTTCGAAAAGATGAGGATACCTCGCTTTCATTTCCGTTTTCAATTCCGGTCATTTCTTCTATAGCATGGTTCCTCCACAAGACTTTAACTTGTGGTATGACCTTCGTCGTAGGGACATGCTCCTTCCTATCCAAGATCTTGACAGGTACCTCCTTATACGTTAAGTCTTCAGCTATCTCGTCCGGTTCTAACTCAATAACGTGGTTCGGGTCTTTCACATATTTACGAAGTACAGATATGTGAAACACATTATGAACACGAGACATACTTGGAGGTAAAGCGAGTCTATAGGCTACATTTCCTACTCGGTCAAGAATTTGAAATGGACCAATAAATCGTGGATTGAGCTTTCCTCTCTTCCCAAATCTTGTAACTCCCTTCCATGGAGCAACTCGCAACAATACATGATCCCCTATACTAAATTCCACGTCCTTTCGATGAAGATCCGCATAACTCTTTTGTCGATCCTCATGCCGCTTTGTATCGTTGTCTAATCATTTGGATCTTTTCGTGGTCATACGTACATTACCAACTCGGGTCCCAACAATGTTGCTTCACCCACCTCGTCCCCAACATACCTTTGGAAGCGACATTTTCGTCCATATAATGCTTGAATGGGGCCACACCTATACTTTCTCGATAATCTGTTGTTGTAGGAGAATTCCACCAATGGTAAATACTTATCCCAACCGCCCTTGAAGTCTAGGACACGAGTCTTAATAAATCTTCAAGAGTTTGAATAGTCCTCTCTCGATTGTCCGTCTGGTTTGAGGATGGTATGCGAATCAATAAGAATCCGTACCCATAGCTTTTTGCAAGCTAACCCAAAATCTTGAAGTGAATCTTGGGTCACGATCCAAAACTATAGATCTTGGCATGCCATGCAACCTCACAATCTCATTTACATACATACTAGTAAGGCGTTCAAGAGAATAAGTCTCCGTATCGGCAAAAAAAATGTGCAGACTTGGTTAATCTATCAACAATAACCCAAATAGCATTTATGCCTTGAGAAACCGTGGGAAGACCCGTGCTTGAAATCCATGGTAATGTGTTCCCACTTCCATTTCGGAATCTCAAGTGGTTGCAATGGTCCTTAGGCACTTGATGCTCGCCTTTATACGTTGACAAGTTAAATATGTTGAGATAAACTTTGCAATCTCTCTCTTCATATTGTTTCACCAAAATGTATGTCGAAGATCACGATACATTTTAGTACTTCCAGGATGGATTGCAAATGGTGTATTGTGTGCCTCCATCATAATCTTGTACTTCAAATCAGAGTCGTTAGGAACACAAAGTCTAGAGTGGACTCGAAGTATTCCTTCTTCATCGATTCTCGCTTCCGGAATAACACCTTCTTGTACTTTCTTCTTCATATGCATCAGCTCTGGGTCGGTGGCTTGAGCAACCTTAACTTTTTCTATTAAAGTTAGCTCTATGCGTATACTTGACATCATCGCACTCGTTCCTGCATATGATCTTCTACTCAACGCGTTAGCTACCACGTTCGCTTTTCCAGGATGGTATTGAATAGTGTGGTCGTAGTCTTTCAATAGCTCGAGCCAACGTCGCTGCCGCATGTTAAGTTCTTTTTGAGTGAAGAAATATTTAAGGCTTTTATGGTATGAATATATCTCCACTTTCTCCCCATAAAGATAGTGCCTCCAGATCTTTAATAGCTGAAAAACATTGCCGCCAACTCTAGATCATGAGTAGGATAATTCCTTTCATATTCTTTAAGTTGTCATGAGGCATAGGCTATGACTTTCCCATGTTGCATGAGAACACATCCTAACCCTTTGCCCGAAGCATCATTTGTAGATAACAAATCCATCCGAACCGGATGGTATTGTTAGAACAGTCGAAATAAGTCTCCTCTTAAGCTCTTGGAAACTCTTCTCGCATTCTTCACTCCAAACGAATTTTGTATCCTTCCGAGTCAAGCTGAGTTATCTGAGTAGCGATTCGAGAAAACCCTTCCACGAATCTCCGATAATAACCAACTAGACCCGTAAAGCTACGTGACTTTGATCACCACCGTCTTGGTTGCTCCCAACTTTGTATTGCTTCAATCTTATTTGGGTCAAGCAGATACTCCATGTTTTGACACCACGTGCCCAAGAAATGCTACTTCCTCAAGCCAGAACTCGCATTTCTTTAACTTGGCATATAACTTATTTTCACGAAGCCTTTGTAGTACCAAATTTTCAAATGGTGCTCATGATCTTCACGACTTTTGGAATATATGAGGATGTCATCAATAAAGACAACAACGAATCGATCCAAATATTCCTTGAATACTCGGTTCATCATATCCATGAAAGTCATAGGGCATTAGTCAATCCGAGAAGACATGACTAGGAATTCATAATGCCCATACCGAAGTTCTAAAAGCGATCTTTGGAATATCCTCGATTCTAATCTTCAAATTGATGATATCGAGCGAAGATCGATTTTTAAAAAGAATTGTGCTCCTTGCAGAATTTGGTCAAACAAGTCATCAATACGAGGTAGAGGATACCTATTCTTGATAGTGACATGGTTCAATTCCCGATAGTCAATAATAAAGTCGCATACTCCGCCTTTCTTCTTTACTGAATAAAACAGAGCACCCCAAGGAGATGTACTAGGGGCGAATGAAATCGATGTCCAACAACTCTCGTAGTTGGACCTTTAACTCAAGTTCAATAGGAGCCATTCGATATGGGGTTTTAGAAATGGGCTTTGTACCAGGTTCAAGGTCAATAAAGAATTCAACTTCACGTTCTGGGGGTAGACCGGAAAGTTCTTCAGGAAATACGTCAGGAAAGTCAATAACAACAGGAATATTATTCAAATTTGACGTGTCTTTATTCAAATCCATAACATGGGCTAAGAAAGCTTGACATCCATTTTTTAATAAACGAATAACTTTATGATTAGATATGACAGTGATTGATTTTAATGGTTTAGTTGCTTGAATTCGTACAACAAGTTGTTTAGGAATATGAAAGCTAACAACCTTACGAAAAACAATCAATTTTGGCATGATGAGTAGTTAACCAATCAATCCCTAAAATCACATCAAAAGCAAGTATCTTTAAAGAGATAAGGTCAGCGTGTAAGGTGATGGTGCCAACTTGAATCAAACAAGATTTATAAGCGATTGGATGTGATGAAAGTTTTTCTCTAACGGAGTTTCCACAGATAGGTCAAAGTCTAATTTCTCCTGAGTCAAGTTTAAGCGTTGAGCACAAGCAGGAGAGATAAATGAATGGGTATAGACCAGTATTCAGTAAAGTATAAACTTCACAAGAATTTATAAATAGCTTACCCGTGATCACCTCGTTTGGGTTCCTCGCATTTTGACCACCACAACAAACACTCTTCCGAGAACAGTTGACTTTGATTTTTACGGGACGGTTTTCGAGTCAAATCCCCATTGAACTAGGTTTCGCCACTGCAAATCTCGAAAGCGATATGTCCTTCCTTTCCACAATTATAGCATACACCGGCTGTTGTGGGCGGTTTGATGATATGTCCCGCTCTTTCCAGATTTATAGCATATAACCGATGGTCGTTTCTCCTCCCTTGGAAACGATTCTTTCTTTGGCACTCGTTTCTCTTCACATGGTCGTTGTTGAATCTCCTCTTTTTAAAATCTCCTCCCGACTCGCTTCTTCTATTTTCATGACCATGATTACCACCCGAGTGGTTACCATTTTGTCCGTCTTTTCTTTCTCCTTTGGTTATTGTTGTTTTGTTGATCGCTATCTCCGTGATGATCCTTATTGTGGTACCTCGGTTGGACCGTACTCGTTATCTCGCTCTAACAATTGAGCCCTATTAACAACATCCTGAATAAAGAGAAAATTTATGAGAGATGAGATCTTGACGATATCTTGGGGTTTCAAACCTCTCGAAACATCCGCGTCATCGTTCCTCATTCTTCACCAAATGAGGTGTAAACACGGATAACTCGCAAACTTCGCCTCGTCAGATTGAGACACCGTCATGTTGTTGTTCTGCTCGGCCTAATAAACTCCACTTCCTTCATATGACAAACACTTTCGGAAAGTATTTGTCATTAAATAGTTTCAAATGTCTCCCAAGACATGCTTTGAAAAGTGGCTGGATGGGTACGCTTCACAGACTCCCACCGAGAGTTCCGCCTCGCCACGGAACATAAAGGTGGCGAATGGAACCTTCTGTTCTCTCTGTGCATCCCAAGACATCGAATATCTTGGTAATTTGCTTGACCCATGTTTACGCCATGATCGGATTCGGCTTTCCTTAAATTTCGTGGTCCCAACTCTTTGAACCGCTTGCATTTGTGACAACCCGTGAATTGCTATCATTTCCTCCTATGTTTTGAACACGAGTCTCCTCGTCGATTTTGCATGAATCGCAAAAAGCTTCTAAACATTGCGCTGTTCATCGTCCCGATCGGTGGTGTTGTTCACAGGAGGAACATTGCCACCACTGCACGTTCTCCTCGTTGGTGAGTACAAAGGCTCCACGGTCTCATTTCTATTGTTAATATTCTCAATTGACATTCTCAAATACCGTCATAAAACAAGGGTTAATTAAGGAAATCAATATATCACATAATATCCTATATATCGACCAACTATCAAGTAAGCTTAGGTAGGACACACTAGCGAAGGATTTACTCGTCTCACCCCTCCTAGTTCTATTCCCCGATCTCTGCCAGAGATCATATCCCTAAGCTCTGATACCAACTATGACACCCCCAAAATAGGTATACATCACCCATTCTGAGTTGTCAAATACAAGGTACAGAAATAACTACAACTTTATTGTTACAACATATAAACTGTGAGTTTAAATACAGATATTGCCATCTAGACAATATCCACATACAAATAAATCCTCATCATAATTATTGATACATTATTTTACAAAAATGGTGAGGACTACTAAACAACTCTCTAAAACCATCATTCCATACCCCGACTCGTACTCGCTTACATTCTCGCCTCCGGAGAAGAAAAATGGAACAAAAGGAAAAGGGTGAGCTCAACTAGCCCAGTAAAGAATATTATGACTAAGATAATATACAACAAATTATCGTTAGTCTTCAACAGGAAAAATTTAATAGAATACAATAGACAACAAGTTTTAAATCAATACTCGCAGCGGAAATATTAATTCATAGAAGAGTTACGTAAAGGATGAAATCTACTAATATCTATGAATTTAACAGTCCATCATCAATATTTTATCCTCGTAACATCAATCAATATATATCGGAATCATATATTCATCCTCGCACTCTGTGCCGAGGATATTCATCGATTGGTCATGTTCATCTAAACACTGCTCATCTTTGCACTACTGGGCCAAAGATATTCATCGAAATCATTCATCTTTGCACTCACAGCCAAAGATATTCATCGAAATCAATCATCTTTGCACTACAGGCCAAAGATATTCAATAATATCATCATTTAAGACTGAGGATGATGAAAAATATTTTTTTTTTAAAGAAACGAATCCAGTGAAACAAAATGACAAGGATTAAGGATTAAGGATTAAGGATTCGTACTTTGTTTTATCCACGTCCAAAAATACCTCAAAAATAATCATAGTGGTGTAAAATTCAAGAATGATCAAAACATGGATACAATCAAAACTAGTATCCACAATAGATATTTTGGACGAAAAGGAAAATTTTCATTTTCGATGAATAGTATCAGATATCGTGAATAAGGTCAGATATCGTAAATAGTACCTCTCCGACACCAAAAGTTCCAAATTTGATAAAACTTCAGATCAATATTTTAGCATAATGATATTGAAGAAATAATATCATACGAAAAAAAAATAATATCCTTACCTCGGAAAGACAAAGATTTACCTGGAATAATCGGATATAGGCTATAACTTGAACTTTCACCGTATAGCAATACTCAAAGTATACTCAAAATACTCACAAGAATACGCTCGATAATATAGAGAGAAAACTTGAGTTTACGGTGTGATTTTCAATTCTAACCTAAACACCTATTTATAGAAATTGCTTAGAACACCAAAGCGAAAATTTAATAAAATATTAATATTTATAAAAATATTATCGTATTCCTTGAAATCAATTTCATTGAATTCACACATGCCAACCTTTTAGAAAAAAATAAGAAAAACTTTTTCTTATTTAAAATAATTAAAACTTCCAAAAATCAATTATTTTTGAGCTTTGAAACTTCAATAATTCACAATAAATAGCCCTTTTATCGGAAAATTCGAATCTCTCGTAATTTTTTTTTTATAGGAAATTCAATTCTCTACAACTTTGCGAGGAAGAAAGTGTTTTCAAATTCCAAATGAAATCGACCAGAAATCCACAAACCAAGCGATTTTACAAAAATTTATAATCAAATTTCAATTAATAAATGGGGTCCACCGACATGTTTAACATGTTTTAAATATTTATTGCAAGAAAAATACTCTTTCTCCTCAGATACTCATATATCCCACATTCGTTGTAAAAATATCACCATTATTATATTATTAAAATATAATAATATATATATTTAAATGAATTATTTTATCGGAAAAAGATAAAATTTTAATTTTCAACAATTGTCACATTAAAAATTTTCTCCATCTATATCCACATAAAATCAATATTTTCCTCATCATATGAATCAATAATTAATTATTCACAAATAATATTACGAGAATCACAATATTGACAACCAGCAGGCCTCCAGGAAAGCAGGGGCTTTCAATAAGAATTTCTCCTTCTTTGGCGCACAATTAGGTGACCAAACCTCTCCTTAGACGAGAACTTTCTAGACATTGCCAATAATGTTATCTAATAATATTATTCAGATAATATGAATTATTGCTTCGATAATAAAAAATACTGTGTAATGACAATTATTGAAACAACAGCAATATAATCAACACAACAATTATTGAACCAATAAAATACTGAACAATAATTACTGTAACCATTAAGAAGGTAAGAGTCAATAATTGGTGCAATACCGAGGTGTGCATCTTCTTGTGCAACAACGCCAGACATTATTTGTGTTTTAACCACGGGTATTCCAACAAAGGTAAAAGCAGTAACAATTATGCCGTTATTTTTAAACAACTTATATTTGTCGTTTTCTTTCTCCAATCGCTTCAGTTATGGGGCCCACATACGGTCGCTACTGGCCGCATTTAATATTCCCCGAAGCGATTGAATATTCCACGACCAAACGAATATTCAAACAACAATGAATATTTTATAACCACTTGCTTATTTTGAAATATTTGCGTATTTTACCCATAACTATCCACATTAATCACATCAACCCTTACTATTTCAAAATAATAATTAGAGGAAATTAAATTTCATTTATTAATTATTTGGGGTTTTACATGCTTCGTGGTGGCTGATCATGTCTGTATATATGTATTTACAACTTTTATATATATACCTGCTTACTGTTTTCATACAAATTGCGGTATCATGTGAGCCTAGGAATCATGTGATCACAGATTCAGCCTATTGGATCTAGATTCGGTTCCCGTGATGGACATTTTCAGCTATAAATAGCTTGTAAATTATTCTGCGGTGTCCGAATTTCCTCAGATGGTTTTCATACTCACGAGGAAATCGACATTATTTTGTACATTATTTTCTTATAGATGTTTCGCATCTCAAAAATAAAACCAATCAAGCTGAACAATTAATAAAATAGAAGTGTAAAAGGTCTCAATTACTATTGAGCACAAGGGTTTGAAAAAACCTTTTTTATAAAACATCACTGCCATATCTTGCTAAAATTGAATTTTTACATAAATTCAAACCCTGTGTATATAGGTGCGAACGAGGCCTCGCACCACTTCCAAATAAACAGCACATTGACCCACACACACACACACACATTCAGATAATAGTTTCTTGAAAAGAGGCGGTCACCGTGGTAACACGGATGTCGGGGGGTGCCTAACACCTTCCCTCCGCATAATCAAGTCCCCGAATCTTAACGAATCTCGGTTTCACCGACCCGTTTAGCAGTGTCACATCACTGGGTCAATGTGCAAATCTTTTCTCGGTTGTGTTGGTACAACCATTTAAAAAACTAACTGGCGACTCTTAATAGTCCATCGTCGACATTATACATGTCAGACCTTTTTCATTTGTTTTTTCAAACAAATCTCACCTAACATGAGAACACCAAAGAACAAGTAACGGAAAGGGACAACTAAAAATCCCGACGTCGACAGGTGGCGACTCTGCTGGGGACTCCAGTAAGAGGACTTAAGCCGCTACTTCAAATTTTTTCAAAACTATTATCTGCTTGTGTGTGGATGTTGCATTTACATTTATGATGAATGTGTACGAATGCATTTACTTATTGCACTTAGTGCTTTGCACCATATCTGCTTTGTGATATTAGTGCTTCGCACATGTCATCATTTCCATACAGTGAGACGCGATGTATGTGAATGTATGTTGTGTGGTCCTTCCACCAGGAGGCTATTCTGTCGGTGTTTGGTTACTGGACTCGTAGGAAGACTAATTCTCGCAAGGCTCAGGAAAGGCACCACCCAAATTCGCTCCAGTTGAAAGATCGGGTTAATTTTTCGTTGAGTAAATTGCGATGATTTGGGAACCTTCATGCCAAAACTCTGCGAGAGTAACCTAAGATAGGTCAGTCTCTGATAAACCCAATGCAGAGGAAAGTCTCTTCATGCTTTCTCATTTTTAATTACTTGTAAACACAATTACTTGTAATTTCATTCCATATCTATCTCCATGTAATGAGAAATATGAAGAAATGTGTACACATACATATTTAATTTAACATGTTATCCTGTATTACAAACAACTGACATCCGTTTTGCAGGATAAAATTCCTAAAACGGAAACATCACATAGCATGTTATTTTTATACATTCCCTAAAGACTAAACTATGCAAGTCTTTCGCAGGGAACCACTCGGACCCACTACCCGGTCAAAATCCAAAAAGGCTGCAAGCCTACAGTCAATCATGTTGTCATCTGACCAGACTGACCTTAATCCAGTTTCTCGCAAAGAATTCGATGGATTAAGCAAACAAATTACCGATTTGGCTGTTCTGCTTAAAGAACTACACCAGTCTACTCAGGGTCCAAAGATACCCGTACATGCTAAATCCTCTACACAAGGGGGAACCCAGGTCATTACGATACCTGAACTGCAGTTGGATATGACCAACAAAATTCATGATGCCACCCATCTCACAGGAGATCCAGACACCAGTGACATCAGAAAGAAAGTCCTTCAAATGGAAGAGACCCTTCGTGCTATCAAAGGAATTGGAACACACGGGAGTGTTTCATATGCTGACCTTTACATTTTCCCTGGTGTTCATTATCTAGAAAAGTTTAAGACTCCTGACTTCGAAAAATATGACGGGTTAGGAGATCCTTACACATATTTGAAGGTGTTTATCGGAGAACTCGGATCTTATGCAGAGGACGAGAGGCTCAGAATGCAGCTGTTCCAGAAGATTCTGACTGGAGAAGCTCGTTCGTGGTACACTAGATTAGACAACTCAAAGATCCATAGCTGGTAAGAGCTAACACATGCCTTCCTCACACAATACAACTTCCAGTCTCAGATGGCTCCTGACCAGTATCAAATTACCAAGGTCAAGAAATAGTCTAACGAGTCTTTCAGAGAGTATGCTCAAAGGTGGAGACGCCTAGCTGCCCAAGTTATTCCTTCCATGACAGAATCAGAAATGGTCATGACTTTCATAGACATACAAGAAGCTCCTTTCTATGAAAAAGTTTTAGCCAGCATCGGTAAACCTTTTTTTGAAATGGTCAAACATGGGGAGCTGACTGAGATGGGATTGAAGTCCAAAAAAAATTCAAGACCTAGCTGCCCTTAAAGCTGTTGCTGAGCACATCCAATCCAAAAATTATAGAAACAATCCCTGGAGGGTCCATAAAAAGAAAGAAGAAGATGTTTCCCTGATACTATAGGGTCAAAAAGGCAATCAAAACATGCCTATCCAAAGGAGAAGTTATACTCCCTTTCAAGCACAGTCTTCAAACCCTCCAATGCCAAAAGGTGGAGAAGTCAAACACCCTCGAGTGTTCACACCCTTAGGGGACTCACTCGAGAATATTCTCACTCTTCTGACAACATAGAAGAAAATCACGCATCTTCTTCCACCAGCCAGCCCTAATGGATGGGGTTTCAATGCTTCTCAGAAATGTGCTTATCATGTCGGGGCACCTGGACATGATACTCAGGATTGTCGGGCCTTGAAACACAAGATCCAAGACCTGATAGACAACGGTGAAATCGTGGTCACCAAACCAGATCAACCTCACGTACAAGACAATCCTCTTCCTCAACACAAAGAAGAAGAGGTCAACATGATTAATTGGAGCAATGGACAGAGTTCCAATTTCAATGGATAATCATCTCAGACCACCAAAGACGGTGTTGACAAATTGGATTATGCCAAATTTAATTTTGAAATGGAACGTAAGATGAAAGCTCTATGCAAACAAATTGAGTAATTGGCAGAATTGGTGACTTATCAGCATCAAGTAACACGCCAGTTGGTCAGCCAGGAGCATGCTAGTCTCATCCCTCATGTCACGAATATACTCTCGTTGTAAGACCCCAACTTTTATGAATAAAGATTAATTTCTCTCGAAATATATTTTTGAATATTATGGTGTGGATATGATATAATGTTATAGTTGTGGGTAATATTTACAAATTTTGTAAAGTAAACAAGTGGTTATATAATATTCGATTGGTCGGGAAATATTCGTTTTAACAGGGAATATTCGTACGATGGCACAATCTTTGGTGGACCCCATAACGGAAGTATTGTCGTAGTAAGAAAACGACAGAATTGTCTTTTTATAAAAATAACGGCGGAAGTGTTCTTCGTTAAAACCTGTTGAACTACCCGGTAGTAGTAAAAGTACGATGTCTGGCGTGGTTGCATAGTAACACACGGTATTGGTTATTGATGCTTACGTGAGAAGTCAATCAGTTATACTCAATTATTGCTATAATAATTGCTGCATCATATCTCTCATATTATTGATTCGATTATTGTCACAGTATCATATGCATTATATGATATATTATTAAATCAATAATTGAGACGACAAAGTTATTCATATTATTAAATTGCAATATTTACAATGTCTAGAAGTTTTGTCAAGGAGAGGTTTGGTCACCTAATTGCGCCTGATAAGGAGAAATCCTTATCGAAAAAGCCCCTCTTTTCACGAAAGCGACACGGTTGTTAAATATTGTGAGTTATAATATTAATGATGAATAAGTTCGTGTTGATTAAAGATGAATTTGATAGTTCTATTGTGTTGGGATTATTAGTGTTAGTGGAAATCGACATCTATTCCGATGATAATTGATGTCTGGGCTTATATTGATAAATCGGGTAATTTATCGGATAAATGAGCAATTAATTGCTACTAATTCACATGCTTATATAACTATTTGTTCATATGTGTGTACTATTGAATCACATTCATGTACTATTAGGGGAGTTGGTGCAAGATTGCTAATACTTGCATGACTAAGTTAAAAATGGAGGTATAGATGGAGGTACTATACTGTAATTCATATTTTTCACATGATTATACTATTGATTCACATGATTGAACTATTGAGTCACATTATTTACTATTAGGGGAGGTGGTGCAAGTTTGATAATACTTGCAGGACTAAATTAAAAATGAAAGAAATGTTGGAGGTATTGTACTGTAATATTTCGAGCCCCAAAATGTGCAATTATCGAAACTATATTTTCCTATAAATAGAAGCTCATTCTTCCTTCATTTCTCACCAATTCACTAAAGCTATAGAGCATTTATTACAGAGAGAAATTATAGAGAGAAAGAAGAAGAGAAGTTTGCTACCTTTCTATTCCAGTATCCAACTTTATTCTAAGGTAAGGGGTATTATTTCTTTCGTATTCATGAAGAGAGCTATTGTTATTCCATTCCTTATTATTCTATTGGAATAACCTGTATATGCGATGTACCGCATACATGGTGAAATTCTTCTGTTATTCCATTCTTTATTATTATGTTGGAATAACTCAGTATACAATCTCGCATACATGTTGAAATTCTTCTATTATTCCATTCTTTATTATTCTGTCGGAATATCTTGTCTGTGCATTTACGCATGACCTGGTTCCATTATTTATTATTTTGTCAGAATATCTTTTCTGTGCGTTTACACATGACCTGGTTCCATTATTTATTATTCTGTTGGGAATAACCTGTCTGTGCAGTCTATCGCACGCATGGTGAATCCTTCTGTTATTCCATTCTTAATTATTCTGTTGGAATAACCTGTCTATGTGGATTACCACATGTATGGTGAATGATCATTTGTATTCATTCCTTATTAAATTATGGAAATGATCTGTCTACGTGGATTACCGCACGGTGGGTGAAAATCCATTTGCAGTTTCATATATTCTATTATACTCGGTTGATTAAAGTTTTGAATTTCTATACTCCATGAAATTAGTAGAATATCCACGGATATTTGCGCTTCATCCGAAGTCATTCATGGAAATATTCTTCTTAGCATTCTTAAATTTTTCTCCACAAAGCAGTATCATGTTGATAATTTGGACGTTGTTGGTTCTTGGATAAATTAATTCTTGAACTTGTTTTATTGAATTATTATGTAATTGTCATCATCCTCATGTTTATATAATGTTGAAAGTCATCTTTGGCTTACGTGTATAGATGGACTTGGTATGATTATGACCAGGGATTATTCAGTATAATCATGACCGTAATGTGACGAATGATGTGGTAAAAGTCCTCAGTGGCTTGTAGTGCATTGATGGATAGTTTTTGGTATGATTATGACTAGGGATTATTCGGTATAGTCATGACCATTGATGATTTAATGAATATCCTTGGCCCATAGTGCATGGATGATTAGATGATGTGGTTTATTTATGAAGCTGAGTCTCAGCGATAAAAATTGATAAAAACATTTTAAATCATAGAAGATAGGTGATATCATGCTCTACTTGACTCTTCTAATGGATTGCTTATTTCGCTGCAGTTAAACTTGATGTCTATTGTATTTTATCAGTTTAACATTGTTAAAGGCTAATGATAATTTATTCGCATTATCTCGGTCATAATATTTCTTCTTCGGGCTAGTTGAGCTCACCCTTTCTTTCTTTTGTTCTCTTGAAATTAGAAGCGTGGCGGGACTAGTCGGGGAACGGAGTGATGGTCCGAGATGGAGTATTAGTAGTCCTCACTATTCTATAAAATAGTGTGATAATAAATGTAATGAGGACTCTATTTGAGAGTGGATATTGTCTAGAAGGCAATATTCCTATTTAAACTCTCATCTATGTTTTGTTATATATTACACGTCAGTTGTATAATTAAGTTTGTATTTGTATTCTGTACCATGTATTTGGCGACTCAAGATGGGTGATGTATACCTATTTTGGGGGCGTCACAGTTGGTATCAAAGCTTAGGGATATGATCCCTGGCTGAGATGTGAGACAAGAACTAGGAGGGGAGAGACGGGGAATTCCTTCGCTAGTATGACCTACCTAAGTTTATTTGATATTTAATTGGTTGGTCAGAGTATAGGGATTATATGTGACATGTCAATTAACCCTTGTTTTGTGGCAGTGTTTGAAAATGACATCCGAGAATGTTGAGAATAGCAATGGAGCACAGGAGACCGTTGAGTCTCCACAAATCAATAATCAGGATGATGTGCATCAGGAAGGCGACAATCCTTATGCAATCAACAACACTGAACAAATGATGAACGATGGAATGTTCAGAGGTTTTATGTAATTTATGCAACATCAGGCGAGAGCGGCTCCTGTCCAAAATACAGGTGGAAACACTTGTAACTCTCGGACGGTCACTGCTAATCAGTTGAAGGAGTTGGGACCACCGGAGTTTTTTGGAGAGCCAAAACCACTTAAGGCGGAGATATGGATAAAACAGATTTGCAAGATATTTGATGTCTTAGGATGCTCCGAGGAGCAAAAGGTTCCCTTTGCCACCTTCATGTTGCATGAAAGCGATGATCATGGTGGGTATCTGTAAAGCGTACTCAACCTGCCACACTGAAGATGACTTGGGAGAATTTCCAAGAACTGTTCAATGACAAGTACTTTCCCGAAAGTATTCGTCACATGAAAGAGGTAGAGTTCATCAAGCTGGAGCAAAACAACATGACCATATCGCGAAGACTGAAGCCAGTTTCTTTGAAATTTGTCGGTTTCGTCTCCACTTAGTTTATAATGAGGAGAGAATGACGCGAATGTTTCTAAGAGGTTTGAAACCCGAGATACGTCAATACCTCATTTCTCACAAACTTTGTTTGTATTCAGATGTTGTTAATAGGCTCAGTTATTGGAGCGCGATAATGAGTCAACTCAACCAAGAGAGTGCAACCGACAAAACGATAATACCAGTGGTAGCAGTCATCGAAGCGGTGACAACAAACGTGGAGGGATTCAACATGCCAAAAATGATAATCACTTCGGTGGTAATCATGGCCATGATAATAAGAGTGGACATTTCAAGAAGAGGAGATTCAACAAGGATGGAAAGACGTCAGCACCAACACCTGTTGTTAAGGAAGGAGAACGACCACCGGTCGTATGCTTCAAATGCAGAGGGGAGGGACATATCAGTCCAAACTACGTGATGCAGTCCAAAACGTGTTACAATTGTGGAAAAGAAGGTCACCTAGCTCGATTTTGTCATGCACCAAAGTCAAGTCCAGCTGGGATGGAGGCATCAAAGGGTGTCCCAGACAAGACAAAACCGGTAGTTCAAGGGAGGGCGTTTGTCGTAACCTCCCAAAAAGCGAGGAATCCGAACGAGGTGATCACGGGTAAGCTAATCATAAACTACATCGAAGTTTATACTTTATTTGATACCGGTTCTACCCATTCCTTTATTTCTCTTACTTGTGCTCAACGTTTAAATTTGACTTCGGAGAAATTAGACTTTGACTTATCTGTTGAAACTCCGTTGGGAGAAACCTTCATTACATCCACGGTTTATAAGTCTTGTTTGATTCAAATCGGTAACCGCACGTTACCTGTCGATCTTATTTCTTTGAAAATACTTGCATTTGATATTTTTTTAGGGATTGATTGGTTAACTACTCATCATGCTAAAATTGATTATTTTTGTAAGGTTGTTAGCTTTAATATTCCTTCCCAACCTATTATACGAATTCAAGCAACCAAACCACTAAAATCATTCACTGTCATATCAAGCCATAAAGCTATTCGTTTATTGAAAAACGGATGCCAAGCTTTCTTAGCCCATGTCACGGATTTAAATAAAAATATGTCAGATTTGAATGATATTTCTATTGTTAATAAATTTCCTGATGTATTCTCTGAAGAACTTCCTGGCCTACCCCAGAGCGTGAAATTGAATTTTTTGTATCGACCTTGGCTGGTACAAAACCCATTTCCAAAGCCCCATATCGAATGGCTCCTGTTGAACTTCAGGAGTTAAAAACCCAACTACAGGAATTGTTAGACATCGGTTTCATTCGTCCTAATACGTCTTCTTGGGGTGCTCCTGTTCTATTCATGAAGAAGAAAGATGGTAGTATGGGACTTTGTATTGATTATCGGGAGTTGAATCATGTCACCATCAAAAATAGGTACCCGTTGCCTCGCATTGATGACCTATTTGACCAGTTACAAGGAGCCAAATTCTTTTTAAAGATTGATCTTCATTCTGATATCATCAGTTGAAGATTAAAATTGATGACATTCCAAAGGCGCTTTGCCAGAACCTCGAAGACGGGCATTATGAATTCTTAGTCATGTCTTTTGGGTTGACTAATGCTCCTGCTGCCTTCATGGATATGATGAACCGAGTATTCAAGGAATATTTGGATCACTTTGTGGTCGTCTTTATTGATGACATCCTCATATACTCCAAAACCCATGAAGACCATGAAGAACACTTGAGGTTGATACTCCAAAAGCTTCGTGAAAACAAGATATATGTCAAGTTGAAGAAATGCGAGTTCTGGCTTGAGGAAGTTGCATTCCTTGGGCACGTGATATCAAATCATGGGATATCTGTTGACCCGACAAAGATTGAAGCAATTCAAAGCTGGGAGCAACCTAAATCAGTGACCGAAGTACGTAGCTTTCTCGGCTTAGCTGGTTATTATCGGAGATTCGTAGAAGGGTTTTCTTAAATCGCTACTCCATTAACTCAGCTGACTCGAAAAGATACAAAGTTCGGTTGGAGCGAGGAATGTGAGAAGAGTTTTCAAGAACTCAAGAGAAGACTCATTTTAGCACCTGTTTTGACAATACCATCTGGCTCGGAGGGATTTGTCATCTATAGTGATGCTTCAGGCAAAGGGTTAGGATGTGTTCTCATGCAACATGGGAAAGTCATAGCCTATGCCTCACGACAACTCAAAGAATATGAGAGGAATTATCCTACTCATGATTTAGAGAGTCAAGTGATGCTTTTGTGCTTAAGATTTGGAGGCACTACTACGTATGATGGAGAGAAGGTGGAGATCTATACGGATCATAAAAGCCTCAAATATTTCTTCACTCGGAAGGAACTCAATATATGCGGTAATGACGTTGGCTTGAGTCATTGAAAGATTATGATCATACCATTCAATACCATCCTGGAAAAGCTTAACGTAGTAGGCGACACATTACATTGAGTAGAAGATCATATGCGGGTACGAGTGCGATATTGTCAACGCAAAGACCCATTTTGTATGACTTATAAAGGATGGAGATAGAGTTAAAGACTCCAGGGACCCATGTGATGATGACAAATATACGAGTAGAATCGACTTTAATCGATAAAGTTAAAGCTGCTCAAACTACAGACCTGGACCTGATGCATATGAAGAAGAAAGTACAAGAAGGTGCTATTCCAGAAGCAAGAATCGATGAAAAAGGAATACTTTGAGTCAACTCCAGACTTTGTGTTCCTAACGATTTCGACTTGAAGTATAAAATCATGATGGAGGCGCACAACACACCGTTTGTAATCCATCCTGGGAGTACCAAAATGTATCGTGATCTTCGACATACATTTTGGTGGAGTAATATGAAGAGAGAGATAGCGGGGTTTATCTCAAGGTGTCTAACTTGTCAACGAGTCAAGGTGGAGCATCAAGTGCCAAAAGGTCCATTGCAACCACTTGAAATTCCAGAATGGAAGTGGGAGCACATTACCATGGATTTCGTTACTGGTCTTCCCAAGGTTTCTCAAGGTATAGATGCGATTTGGGTCATTGTTGATTGATTGACCAAGTCTGCTCATTTCTAACCGATTCGAGAAACTTATAGACTTGAAAGTCTTGCTAGTATGTATATAAACGAGATTGTAAGATTGCATGGTATACCAGTATCCATAGTTTCTGATCAAGACCCAAGATTCACTTCAAGATTTTGGGTTAGTTTGCAAAAATCTATGGGCACGGATTTATGATTTAGTTCGACATATCATCCTCAAACGAATGGGAAATCGGAAAGGACTATTCAAACTCTTGAAGATTTATTAAGACTTTGTGTCCTTGACTTCAAAGGAAGTTGGGACAAGTTCTTACCACTGGTGGAGTTTTCCTACAACAACAGTTATCAAGCAAGTATTGGCATGGCTCCATTTGAGGCGTTGTATGGAAGAAAGTGTCGTTCTCCAGTATGCTGGGATGAGGTGGGTGAAGCAACATTATTGGGACCGAATTCGGTACATATGACTACATAAAAGATTTAAACGATTCGACAACGTATAAAAACCTCACAAGATCGACAAAAGAGTTATGCTGATCTTCATCGAAAGGACGTGGAATTTAATATTGGAGATCACGTGTTGTTACGTGTTGCTCCATGGAAAGGAGTTACGAGATTTGGAAAGAGAGGAAAGCTCAACCCTTGATTCATTGGCCCATTTTTAATCCTCGATCGAGTAGGAACTGTGGCCTATAGACTCGCCTTACCGCCAAGTATGTCTCGTGTTCATAACATTTTTCATATATCTATGTTATATAAATATGTGAAAGACCCAAACCACATTATTGAATTAGAAACAGACGAGATAGAGGAAGATTTAACGTATGAAGAGTTACCTGTTAAAATCTTGGATAAGAAGGATCATATTCTACGCTCCAAGGTTATACCTCAAGTCAAAGTTTTGTGGAGAAACCACGATGCGGAAGAAATGACCTGGTAGTTAGAATCTGAGATGAAGTCAAGATATCCTCACCTCTTCGATATACTAGGTACGTACTCTAATTTTGAGGAAGAAATTTCATAAGAAGGGGAGGTTGTAAGACCCCAACTTTTATGAATAAAGATTAATTTCTCTCGAAATATATTTTTGAATATTATGGTGTGGATATAATATAATGTTATAGTTGTGGGTAATATTTATAAATTTTGCAAAGTAAGCAAGTGGTTATATAATGTTCGATTGGTCGGGGAATATTCATTTTAACAGGGAATATTCGTACGACAACACAATAATTGGTGGACCCCACAACGGAAGTATTGTCGTAGTAAGAAAATGACAGAATTATCTTTTTATAAAAATAACGGCGGAAGTGTTACCGTTAAAACTGTTGAACTACCCGGTAGTAAAAGTACAATAATATGCGTGGTTGCATAGTAACACACGGTATTGGTTATTGATGCTTACGTTAGAAGTCAATCAGTTATACTCAATTATTGCTATAGTAATTGCTGCATCATATCTCTCATATTATTGATTCGATTATTGTCACAGTATCATCTGCATTATATGATATATTATTAAATAATTAATTGAGACGACAAAGTTATTCATATTATTAAATTACAATATTTACAATGTCTAGAAGTTCTGTCAAGGAGAGGTTTGGTCACCTAATTGCGCACCAATAAGGAGAAATCCTTATCGAAAAGCCCTCTTTCACAGGAACGACACGGTTGTTAAATATTGTGAGTTATAATATTAATGATGAATAAGTTCGTGTTGATTAAAGATGAATTTGATAGTTCCATTGTGTTGGGATTATTAGTGTTAGTAGAAATCGACATCTATTCCGATGATAATTGATGTCTGGGGGTTATATTGATAAATCGGGTAATTTATCGGATAAATGAGCAATTAATTGCTACTAATTCATATGCTTATATAACTATTTGTTCATATGTGTGTACTATTGAATCACATTCATGTACTATTAGGGGAGTTGGTGCAAGATTGCTAATACTTGTATGACTAAGTTAAAAATGGAGGTATAGATGGAGGTACTATACTATAATTCATATTTTTCACATGATTATACTATTGATTCACATGATTGAACTATTGATTCACATTATTTACTATTAGGGGAGGTGGTGCAAGTTTGATAATACTTGCAGGACTAAATTAAAAATGAAAGAAAAGTTGGAGGTATTGTACTATAATATTTCGAGCTCCAAAACGTGCAATTATCGAAACTATAATTTCCTATAAATAGAAGCTCATTCTTCCTTCATTTCTCACCAATTCACTAAAGCTATAGAGCATTTATTATAGAGAGAAATTATAGAGAGAAAGAAGAAGAGAAGTTTGCTACCTCTCTATTCCAGTATCCAGCTTTATTCTGAGGTAAGGGGTATTATTTCTTTCGTATTCATGAAGAGAGCTATTGTTATTTTATTCCTTATTATTCTATTGGAATAACCTGTATATGCGAAGTACCGCATACATGGTGAAATTCTTCTGTTATTCCATTCTTTATTATTATGTTGGAATAACCTGTATATGCTAAGTACCACATACATGGTGAAATTATTCTATTATTCCATTCTTTATTATTCTGTCAGAATATCCTGTTTGTGCGTTTACGCATGACCTGGTTCCATTATTATTATTCTGTCGGAATATCACATTCATGCGTGCTATTTACGCATGACACGGGTTCCATTATTTATTATTCATTGGGAATAACTTGTCGCATGCGATCTATCGCACGCATGGTGAATCCTTACATTATTCCATTTTGTATTATTATTTTGTTGTAATAACTTTATGCATATGGATTACCACATGTATGGTGAATGATCCTTTGTATTCATTCCTTTTTAAATTATGAAAATGATCTGTCTACGTGAATTACCGCACGATGGGTGAAAATCCATTTGCAGTTTCATATATTTTATTATACTCAGTTGATTAAAGTTTTGACTTCTATACTCCATAAAATTAGTAGAATATCCTGGATGTTTGCGCTTCATCCAGTATCTGTTCACGAAAATATTCTTCTTAGCATTCTTAAATTTTTCTCCACAAAGCAGTATCATGTTGACAATTTGGACGTTGTTGGTTCCTGGATAAATTAATTCTTGAACTTGTTTTATTGAATTATTATGTAATTGTCATCATCCTCATGTTTATATTATGTTGAAAGTCATCTTTGGCTTACGTGCATAGATGGACTTGGTATGATTATGACAAGGGATTATTCGGTATAATCATGACCGTAATGTGATGAATGATGTGGTAAAAGTCCTCAGTGGCCTGTAGTGTATTGATGGGCAGTTTTTGGTATGATTATGACCAGGGATTATTCGGTGTAGTCATGACCATTGATGATTTAATGAATATCCTTGGCCCGTAGTGTAGTGAGGATTAGATGATGTGGTTTATTTATGAAGCTGAGTCTCAGCGATAAAAATTGATGAAAATATTTTAAAACATAGAAGGTAGTAGATATTATGCTCTACTTGACTCTTCTAATGGATTGCTTATTCCGCTACAGTTAAACTTGATGTCTATTTTATTCTATCAGTTTAACATTGTTAAAGGCTAATGATAATTTATTCTGCATTATCTTAGTCCTAATTTTTTTACTGGGCTAGTTGAGCTCACCCTTTTACTTTCATTGTTCTCTTCAGGAAATGAGAACGTAGCCGGGACTAGTCGGGGTACGGAGTGATGGTCTGAGATGGTGTCATAGTAGTCCTCACTATTCTATAAAATAGTGTGATAATAAATGTAATGAGGACTCACTATTCGATTTATCACTGTTATCATATAAAATTTTACATTTCAATCCGATAACCTTTACATATCAGATAACTCTAACTCTAGCTTTACAACTCAATATAAAACTATACATCAAAAAAATTTAATACATCTCATGAGTCTTAATCATGTTTTAAGGAAATAACAACTTTAACTAAAATATACATCTTCGTATAATATTTCTGAACCACTTCATTCAAGTAGCACATAGTGACATCTTCAATCTATAACTTGCAAAAATGGTTATTTGCAAGGTTGAGCTCGACAGCCCAGCAAAATTTAACAGTTTTCATGCATCGCGTAACACATAATAACATGCCCAACATATATCTCTTAAACATTGAACTAACATAACATACATGCTGCTGTTCAAATATCAAATATAAAGATTGAGTTCCTTACTCAATCAGCATTCATTACTCAATCAGCGTAGTCAGATGTTGACTTTAACGTCCATGTTTTCAACATATATATAACACATCATAATATTTACAATAAAGAACTAAAATTGTTCATCATCAAGTTCACATAGCAAATAGGAACTGAAAGACTTGCCTTGATCGTTGTTTACCAATAACAGTTTAATAGCTTACAGATATGTGCACTTCACGTGCCCTACACAATTATATAATCATACACATCAACTATTAGTCACATAGCAACTCATCGTAGTTGTAATGTAAACTTTAATCTATGCCTCATAATGTAGAGCCCCTAAATTCGGGTACTTGAAACTCGAACTCGGTGCTTTACGATACCATTTCTATGAGCGGAATAATACTAATAATAATAACAATAATATAAAGTTCAAACTTAATTTACATAATTATCAGAGTCTAGCTCCCAAGTACGTAACCTTTATTACATTCATTACATATCATGATAGATAATATGAAACAACCCAGGTCAAATCCCGAGTCCGGAACAAATCTTGGGTTAAATCCCAAGTCCGAATCGAATCAAATCCATCACAATAAGGCCTCAAACTACTGGCCCAATAGTATCTTCTTGGGTCATCTTAGCCCACCACAGGCTCCCAAAAGGTCATGACTTGAAGGTACTATTGGTAGTAACTTATTTCCTTATATGCAGACAAATTTTTCCCCTATCTTTCAATGTGGGACTAGGGTGTTATAAACTCCCCCACTTAAATTTCTGAGGTCCCCGTCAGAACCGATCACACACACATCCCAAAGATCTTTGCCTCTCTAGCCATTGTGGGATAATACCGGCTGGCTTCGTGTCCCCACCTTCGGACCTCCATCTCTCCATTGTGGGATAATACCACCAGCCTTCGTGTCCCCACCTCCGGCAACTCGATCGGATCACCCGACCCGTGCTTTCGAGAGTCGGTTCTGATACCATATGAAACAACCCGGGTCAAATCCCGAGTCTGGAACAAATCTTAGGTCAAATCCCAAGTCCGAATCGAATCAAATCCATCACAATAAGGCCTCAAACTACTGGCCCAATAGTATCTTCTTGGGTCATCTTAGCCCACCACAGGCTTCCAAAAGGTCATGACTTGAAGGTACTATTGGTAGTAACTTATTTCCTTATATGCAGACAAATTTTCCCCCTATCTTTCGATGTGGGGCTGTGGTGTTACATAATATATATATCATTGTCTTAATAGTCTCAAACTATTACATAGAATACCACAAATCTTATTTGGTTAGTTTTCCTTTTCCTTTGTTTCTGCATGAGCTTTCTGATTCTTCATACTTAGCTGAAAATATTTAAATTAAGCAAAGATGAGCATTAGAGTGCCCAACAAGTAATAGTAATTATATATATAAGCTGAAAGAATTTAAATATTTTCTTTATACTACCCTTCTACAAGATTCAACAGTTGTGAAGTAATCTGTATCAATGATAATAATATATCAATTCTATACCAAATCTTTGAAACTACGTACTGACTATAAATAGGGTTTAGTTGACATGCTATGAACATTGTTTTCAATTTTCAAATAGGTTAAATGTAAATTCATCTCGCAAAACCGTTATAACTTACTTAGCACCGGGGTGATCAACCGTTATGCCTGCGATTGATCAATACTACATGCAAGAACGAGGGTATCGTTCACTCGTCATCGCCTTTGGGCGCATAAAAGTTTTTCCGTGTAGGGATGTTCATACTTGTGCGGGTTCCAAATCAAAGGTTTTATCTTGTTCAACAATAATCTATAATTCAACATATATGTATACGGGTAATTGACAAAGGTATATCAACATGTGATTAAATACAATGATTATCCAAGTGGGGACACTTGTATAACCATTTATAGAAATTAACGTAATGTAATATATATCCGAATTACCATATACTAACATGTTGATAATTAATGAGCGTATATAATATAAAGTTAATAATGCATAAATAATAATATAGTTTAGAAACATTCTTACTCATGTCCATTGCATAAAGAAAAATGCAAAGGTAAGATATTTCATCGATGTACCGCTTACAATTTGAACCTTAGTTTTATCTTTTATATAACCACCTATCATTAATCGGATCATTTTTTCGATTAGAATATCATATTATAACACATAACACCGCATATCGCGAACAAGACATACCCTAATCACATTATTACATATGTTTAATAACCATTGAATCACAAATAATCACTTATATTTAATCAATTTATCTAAGTCCAGATCAATTTCTGAAACATGTCGATTGTAAAAAAGCGACAGCTTTATCGGGTAATTATCGAGTCTAAGACTCTATTCTGTAACTCAATATCTATAAATATCAGTCATATTATTTTTAAATGACTTAATATAATTTTAAAATATTTATTATAATTTATCATGAATTTTCAAACATCGGAATCATTATTAAATGATTTAAATATTAAACAATTTTATTATCATTAATATTTAATTAATATTAAACTATTAATGAAATCATTTCTAAAATATTAAAGTTATTTATAATAACTTGAAATACTTTTAAAGTATTAATATTACCCTTAAATAATTTTTAAAACATTTAAAATCATTTTTAAATAATTACCATTAATATTAAAGTATTAATGTACTATTTATCAAAATATTAAAAGTCTTTAATCATTACTTAAAATATTTTTAATTCATTTATATCCTTTTTAAATGATTTTTAAATTAATAAAACCATTTTTAAACTATTTATTTAATATAATTATTAAATAAATTTAATATCTTTAATAATAAGTTAATAATCATTAATATTAAATTATTAATGAAATTATCCTTTAAATATTAAAAGTTATATTTTATAACTTAAAATATCTTTAAACACTTTATTTTCATTTAAAATGATTATTATAATATAAAAAATCATTTTTAAACTAAATTATTTAATATAATTATTAAATAACTTTAATATCATTAATAATAATTAATTAATGAAATTTACCTTTAAATATTAAAAGTTATATTTTATAACTTAAAATATTTTTAAATACCTTATTATCATTTAAAATGATTTTTAATATAATAAAATAATTTTTAATTAATTTATTTAGTAAATAACTTAATGATCATTAATATTAAATAATTAATGAAATTTGCTTTAAAATATTAAAAGTTATATTTTATAACTTAAAATATTTTTAAATAACTTATTATCATTTAAAATGATTTTTAATATAATAAAATCATTTTTAATTAATTTATTTAATGCATTTAATAAATAAATTAATTATCAATAATATTTAAATAATTGCTAATATTTATGAAAAATATTTCAAATTATTAATATTTAATTTTATAACTTAAAAAAATTTTTAAAATAATTTTTGTAATTTTCGGAAATTAATTACTATTTTTAAATAATTTTTGGAAATAATTAATTAATTTTAATTAAGTCTGTCGCTGAAGACTACCTATAGCGATAGAACCGTCGCTATAAGTGTTCTTCGTGTTCTTCATGCAACCCAGAAAATCATAAGCAGTTACCGAGCTACTAAGTTTGACCATTCATAATTTAGTGTGTGAAGTGTTTCTGGAAATTCTGTTGCTCATATTATGTAGTTTGAATGCAAGACTACAAGATACAACAATAAACAGGATCATAGCATGCATAACCAAAGAGATCTGATCTCTCAAACAAGCTGTCAGACATGTTCTTCATTTCTGGGTTACCCAGAAATGAAGAACAGATTGTTTGTCTATTTTTGGCCTTCTATAACATGTGATTCTTGTGCGTTTTGTGTGAACTAATGCATGTAGTATGTCGATAACATGTACGTCTAGAGATCCATTACATAAAACCAAACAAACAACAACAAAATCAAAAGATATAAGCTGGTCAAATCTTGTCAGAGATCATGCACTTAAGTTTTCTGGGTTACCCAAAAAACTAAGTTCGTGATCTTCTGGCCTGGTTTGACCTTCCACTGACTTCGATCCATTAGATATTTAGGCGATCTACAAGCTTAATCTTGAAGTCCATATACCATAGTACAAATTTATTACAACATAAACAACAAATCAACATCCAACAGCGAGATCAAGGATCATCAATAACTTGTCAGACACTGAAAACCCATTTCTGGGTTGCCCAAAAATGGTCCGGTCATGGTCGGTCAACGACCTTTGACCAATAATACCTATCAATCTAGGTCTGATCTGGACCTCCTATGAATTTTAGAACACAGATCTCATGACACACTACAAGCTTAAACATTTAAAACACAAAAATCAAACACGTACAGAGATCTACATGACCTGACATTCGTTGTCAGACGACTGTTGAACTTTTTTCTAGATTTTGTAAATCTTCAAATTCGAACCTCTAGATTTTATGGATCTAACATCTAGCAACCCAGATCATCCTTAGACACCTTATACAACATGTTTAACAAAAAAAAATTTAACATCAAACAACAAATCGTTGGATGATTTTCTTGGCTAGGGTTTATACCTTCTTTGAATAATCTTGATTTTGGCTTCGATTTTTTTTGTTATGGTTGTTAGTGGGGCTTGGTTCTTGATCGATATTATGAAATAATTTGGAGGTTTGGGGCTTGAGAGAAAAGGTTTGAGTGAGGACACAAAATAAGTGAACAAATGAATTTTCTCTCTCCAATCTATTTATATATGATGTTGGATGCATGAATCATTGATGAGATAGAGGCTTGATTCTTTGTCAATTATAAGTCAATGGAGTTGCTAGAGTTGGTAAACAACCCTCCTAATGTCAAACCCTACAAGTTAGCCTTTAATAATACACCAAAAGGGTAAAATGGTCTTTTTACTTAAATTTTAATCATGGCAATTTTGTAATCTTGAAAACCTTAGGGTTTAACCCTAAGGTTTAATACAAATCAAATATAGGATTTAGCAATTAGGGTTTGCAAAAAAAAATAAAATTAAATAAATTTTAGTTTCTTAAATTTTGAAATTAGGGTTTCATAATTATGATTAATTTTCTAATTTACTTTATACAGAAATATTAGGGTTTAAAATCACTAATTATAATTAACTTTGCTACTTTAGCAATTAGAGTTTAAAATTAGTAATTAGTTTTTATAATTTCTAATTAGGGTTACTAATTTTAGAAATTAGGGTTTCTAGAAATTAATATCTCTAAATGTTAATTAGGGTTAACATAATTAATCATGAAATCACATAACACAGTTATATAATAATCTCGAACTCATGATTGAGTTTCAAGTTAGGGTTTTCTCATTTCTAAAATTAGGGTTTTTGAAATATTAATTAGGGTTTCTAATTTAGAATTTTATAATTAGGGTTTTCTAAAGATTAGGGTTTCTAGATTTTTAATTAGGGTTTACCTAATTAATACATTTAATACACGACATAAATTATATAACACACTTATAAAACAATCTTGTACTCTAATTTGGATCTCAAATTAGGGTTTAACATTATTACTAGGGTTTGGTCATAATACACCGTAATTGACCAACCATTATCAATACGGACATACAGTACATATTCATAGCACTGAAAAATCAAAATATAATTAATATTATATTATTATTCTCATACCTTGACAATAATCCAAAATTAGGGTTTGGATTCCATATCTGATTTATTCTTTCATATTTAACCTTAATAATTAAGGTAAAATAATTAACTTAATAATCTGTACTAAAATTCATATAATAAAATAATTATTATAATTATTCTAAAAATTATTTCATATATTATTTAAATAATATATGATTATATTTTCATGAAAAATAATTAATAAAAACATTTCTATCTTAAAATTAATTATTATAAGAATATACTTTATAATAATAAATAATTCTAAAATAAATTTATTTGTAATCATTTATGTAATAATATATTTTTATTTACCACATAAATACATATACACAATATCTTGTACAAATCCTCATTCTTAAAAAAAAAATTTATACGAAAAATTTCTTATTTATATATATAGAAAATATCGGGTTGTTACATTCACCCTCCCTTATAAAGATTCCGTCCCCGGAATCACCGTTTTAAAACTTATACATACAAGGGTATATAGCATACACAACCATTACAAGTAGATCTCGATCATAATTTGATCGAACTGATCTTTAACTATTCAAATAAAGCTTGTCTTTCTGATTAAACAGAAATTTAAGTTCTAAAAGAACTCAAATTCCTCCCTCAATTTTTTTTATAAAATAATTTACTATATATAAGAAAATCATGTATAATAAAATAAAATTTATACGAATAATACCTGAAATTCCATTGTTAGCTGCTGCCGTATCTTGGACTGTCATGTTGTAGATCCTTGCAGTAGATTTCGTTGGCTTGCTCGACGACGTAGGTCCCGTTATTACTAAAGTTCCGCTTCCAGTGCTCGTGTTCACACTTCCTGTCTCCACCCTCTTCTTCGGACAATCTTTCACCTTATGCTCAGTCGATTCGCATATAAAACATCCATTATTCATCCTAGGATTGGGGCAGTTGGGAGAGATATGGCCCTCCTGCCCGCACTTATAGCATACAAACTTCCCTTTTAGACATTCCCCAGAGTGGTTCTTTCCGCATGTCTTACATGGAACTATCTGTTTCTTAACACCTTCCTACTTTACCTGCACAACTCCGAAATTGCTTCCCTTCCTCTTGCTACCACTATTACCACCCCTACTCCCACTATTAATTTCCACTTTCCCAGCTCCTTCAACCTTGCCCTTATTCTTCCTCTCCTTGTTGTAGAGGCTCATGGCCTCACTCCCCTCCTCAGCTATAATCGCTTTCTCCATGAGTGCTGCAAATGTAGGAATTTGCAACATCGCCACCTTGTTGTAGAGCCAGGGTTTTAATCCCAGCTCAAACCTCCTTGCCTTTCTAGCCTCTGTATCAACTTGATGCGGAGCAAACCTAGCTAACTCATTGAATTTTGCGGCGTATTCTGACACCGTCATATTCTCTTGCTTCAATTCTAAAAATTTTACCTCCATCCTAGCCTACATACTAGGTGAAAAATAGTTCTCGAAAAACAAAGTTTTGAACCTATCCCATTTGACTACACCTTCTCCTGCCCTTGCCTGATTCGCTTCCAACCAAAAATTTGCCTCACCTTTCATCAAATAGGTGGCAAAAGCGGTCTTTTGCCCCTCAGCTACCCTAGCTATGACGAACGCCTTTTCAATCTCTTTGACCCAAGTTTGGCCTTCACAGAGGTCGGTTGTACCTTTGAATTAAGCGGTCCTACTGACCTTTTAAAGTTTTTGAAGTTCGCTAAGCGATTATCCGGTGGTTTCCGCCGATCGGTATTCCTTCTTTGATAGCTTGTGCTACCATGTTTGCAAAGTGCTGCATTGGGTCTGCTTGTTGTTGTCCTTCAACGTTGTTGACAGATTCTTCTGCCCTTTGATTGCGAGTTCGACGTCTTGGCGGCATTATCTGATCAAGTAAAATCATAAATTTAACTTAAATTCTAAACCTTATCGCATAAGTTTAATATATTAAACTTGTTTCATTTCTCAAACATAAATTCATATTCATTTAATGAATATTTTACATAACATAGCACATAATGCTTTAAACATCAGTTATCCCTTGGTGACTACAAAATTTGGGATTTACAAACTTGATCATTACAAAAGTTGGGAACATTACATTAAACAGACATACTTATCCTATATATTACATTAAACACACCTACATCACAGAACCTATACTACTTATTTATTACACCTTTTCCTTGGATAACTTTACGCCTGATGACCTTCTATCCCACAGATAAAACATGCTCCTAGTTTGTAGTCAGGACAATACAGAGTAGTATGTCCTTCATAACAGCAAAGGTAACAAATTCTTTTCCCTTTCTTCTTATCAGATTTTCCTAAGTCATGGTCTTCTATCTTTCTTTTCCCCTTCTTGCTTTTGGAGTTTGCACATGCATGTGTTGCTTGTGGCTCCCATCTGATCAATTTGGATTTTAAGCTTATCTTGTTCTTCCATTGTTTCTATTAACGCAGCGTAATTGACTATTTAACAACTTTTCTATCTCCCATGACCTTTCTAGAGAAGAAACCTTGTTCCTCGGATCTGCGACTCTCCGTTGATGCTTGATTAACTTCAACTTTAGTGTCCGAATCACTATCTGTCGACTCCACCATCTCCGGATCGGTACTACATTTTCTATAATAACCACCTCATCACGAGTTGTTTTCATTGTGAGCCTCCATTTCAAATTTATTGGCCCGATATCATTTCTCGGTGTATGGGTTTGACCTTCTTCATGCTATATGAATATAACAAGCCTTTTCCACTTTGGACATCTCTACATATAATAAATTATACGATTAGCATATAGTATATACACATAACAAATAAGAGTTTTATATAAGTTATCTTTTATTTTGTTTGACGATGAATTTATTCAATTCATCTCTTTTAAACTCTATATGAGTTATTTATATTTTCAACGTTTCCTCTCATTATAAGGTTATAGCCTAAGGTCTAGCCCACCTAAGGTTTTTAACCTAAGCTCGATACCAATGATGTAGAGCCCCCAATCCAAGGTACTTGAAACACGAACTCGGTGCTTTACGATACCATTTCTATAAGCGGAATAATACTAATAATAATAATAATAATATAAAGTTTCAAACTTAATTTACATAATTATCGAGTCTAGCTCCCAATACGTAACCTTTATTACATTCATTACATATCATGATAGATAATATATATATATATATATATATATATATATATATATATATATAATATATATATATATATGTCTTAATAGTCTCAAACTATTACATAGAATACCACAAATCTTATTTGGTTAGTTTTCCTTTTCCTTTGTTTCTGCATGAGCTTTCTGATTCTTCACACTTAGCTGAAAACATTTAAATTAAGCAAGGATGAGCATTAGAGTGCCCAACAAGTAATAGCAATTATATATATATATAAGCTGAAAGAATTTAAATGTTTTCTTTATACTACCCTTCTACAACGATTCAACAGTTGTGAAGTAACCTGTACCAATGATAATAATATATCAATTCTATACCAAATCTTTGAAACTACGTACTGACTATAAATAGGGTTTAGTTGACATGCTATGAACATTGTTTTCAATTTTCAAATAGGTTAAACATAAATTCATCTGCAAACCGTCATAACTTACGGGCACGGGGGGTGATCAGCCCGTTATGCCCTGCATTGATCAATACTACATGCAAGAACGAGGGTATCGTTCACTCTGTCCCTCAGGCGCATAAAAGTTTTCGTGTAGGGATGTTCATACTTATTCGGGTTCCAAATCAAAGGTTTTATCTTGTTCAACAATAATCTATAATTCAACATATATGTATACGGGTAATTGACAAAGGTATATCAACATGTGATTAAATACAATGATTATCCAAGTGGGGACACTTGTATAACCATTTATAGAAATTAACGAACAAAATATATATCTGAATTACCATATACTAACATGTTGATAATTAATGAGCGTATATAATATAAGGTTAATAATCTGTACAGTAATAATATAGTTTAGAAACATTCTTACTCATGTCCATTGCATAAAGAAAATGCAAAGGTAAGATACTTGCCTGAAGCGCTGCTTACAATTTGAACCTTAGTTTTATCTTTTATATAACCACCTATCAGTAATAAAATCATTTTACTGATTAGAATATCATATTATAACACATAACATTGTATATTGCAATCAAAGACATAACCTAATCACATTATTACATATGTTTAATAACCAATGAATCACAAATAATCACTTATATTTAATTAATTTATCTAAGTCGGATCAATTTACGAAACATGCCGATTAACTTGACTTTTTATCTCGGTAATTATCGAGTCTAAGACTCTATTCGTAACTCAATATATATAAATATCAGTCATATTATTTTTAAATGACTTAATATAATTTTAAAACATTTATTATAATTTATCATGAATTTTCAAACATCGGAATCATTATTAAATGATTTAAATATTAAACAATTTTATTATCATTAATATTTAATTAATATTAAACTATTAATGAAATCATTTCTAAAATGTTAAAGTTATTTATAATAACTTGAAATACTTTTAAAGTATTAATATTACCCTTAAAAATGATTTTAAAACATTTAAAATCATTTTTAAATAATTACCATTAATATTAAAATATTAATGTTCTATTTATCAAAATATTAAAAGTCTTTAATCATTACTTAAAATATTTTTAATTCATTTATATCCTTTTAAATGATTTTTAAATTAATAAAACCATTTTAAACTATTTATTTAATATAATTATTAAATAAATTTAATATCATTAATAATAAGTTAATAATCATTAATATTAAATTATTAATGAAATTATCCTTTAAATATTAAAAGTTATATTTTATAACTTAAAATATCTTTAAACACTTTATTTTCATTTAAAATGATTATTATAATATAAAAAATCATTTTTAAACTAAATTATTTAATATAATTATTAAATAACTTTAATATCATTAATAATAATTAATTAATGAAATTTACCTTTAAATATTAAAAGTTATATTTTATAACTTAAAATATTTTTAAATACCTTATTATTATTTAAAATGATTTTTAATATAATAAAATCATTTTTAATTAATTTATTTAATTTATTTAGTAAATAACTTAATGATCATTAATATTAAATAATTAATGAAATTTGCTTTAAAATATTAAAAGTTATATTTTATAACTTAAAATATTTTAAATAACTTATTATCATTTAAAATGATTTTTAATATATTAAAATCATTTTTAATTAATTTATTTAATGCATTTAATAAATAAATTAATTATCAATAATATTTAAATAATTACTAATATTTATGAAAAATATTTCAAATTATTAATATTTAATTTTTATAACTTAAATTTTTTTTTAAAATTTTCGAAAATTAATTACTATTTTTAAATAATTTTTGAAAATAATTAATTACTTTTAATTAAGTCTGTCATTGAAGATCGCTTTATAGCGATAGTAACTGTCGCTATATGTGTTCTTCGTGTTCTTCATGCAACCCAAAAAAATCATAAGCGAAGCTTAGAGAGCTACTAAGTTTGACCATTCATTAATTTAGTGTGTGATGTGTTTCGGAAATTACATTGTTTTTCATATTATGTAGTTCGAATGCAAGACTACAAGATACAACAATAAACAGGATCATAGCATGCATAACCAAAGAGATTTGATCTCTCAAACAAGCTGTCAGACATGTTCTTCATTTCTGGGTTACCCAGAAATGAAGAACATGTTGTCTGTCCATTTTTGGCCTTCTATAACATGTGATTCTTGTGCGTTTTGTGTGAACTAATGCATGCAGTATGTCGATAACATGTGCGTCTAGAGATCCATTACATAAAACCGAATAAACAGCAACAAAATCAAAAGATATAAGCTAGTCAAATCTTGTCAAAGATCATGCACTTAAGTTTTCTGGGTTACCAAGAAAACTAAGTTCGTGATCTTCTGGCCTGGTTTGACCTTCCACTAACTTCGATCCATTAGATATTTAGACGATCTACAAGCTTAATCTTGAAGTCCATATACCATAGTACAAATTTATTACAACATAAACAACAAATCAACATCCAGAAGCGAGATCAAGGCTCATCAATAACTTGTCAGACACTGAAAACCCATTTCTGGGTTGCCCAGAAATGGTCTGGTCATGGTCGGTCAACGACTTTTGACCAACAATACCTATCAATCTAGGCCTGATCTGGACCTCCTATGAATTTTAGAACACATATCTCATGACACACTACAAGCTCAAACATTTAAAACACAAAAATCAAACACGTACAGAGATCTACATGACCTGACATTCGTTGTCAGACGACTGTTGAATTTTTTTCTAGATTTTGTAAATCTTCAAATTCGAACCTCTAGATTTTATGGATCTAACATCTAGCAACCCAGATCATCCTTAGACACCTTATACAACATGTTTAACAAAAAAAAATTTAACATCAAACAACAAATCGTTGGACAGATTTCTTGGCTAGGGTTTATACCTTCTTTGATCAATTCTGATTTTGGCTTCTGTTTTTGTTATGGTTGTTCGTGGGGCTTGGTTCTTTGTGTGATATTATGAAATAATTTTGAGGTTTGGGGCTGAGAGAGAAAAGGTTTGAGAGTTGGACAAAAATAAGTGAACAAATGTCATTCTCTCTCCTCCAATCTATTTATATATGATGTTGGATGCATGAATTGGTTAGATAGAGAGGCTTGTTCGATTTGTGTTTTTTAAGTCACATGGAGTTGCTAGAGTTGGTAAACAACCCCTCCTAATGTCAAACCCTATTTGTTAGCCTTAATAATACAAAAAAGGGCAAAATGGTCTTTTTACATTTGAAATTTTTTAATTTGGCAATCATGTAATCCTTGCAAACCCTTAGGGTTTAACCCTAAGGTTTAATATAAATCAAATATAGGATTTAGTAAATTAGGGGTTGCATAAAAAAATAAAATTAAATAAATTTTAGTTTCTAAAATTTTGAAATTAGGGTTTTCATAATTATGATTAATTTTCTAATTACTTTATATACAGAAATATTAGGGTTTAAAATCACTAATTATAATTAACTTTGCTACTTTAGCAATTAGAGTTTAAAATTAGTAATTAGTTTTTATAATTTCTAATTAGGGTTACTAATTTTAGAAATTAGGGTTTCTAGAAATTAATATCTCTAAATGTTAATTAGGGTTAACATAATTAATCATGAAATCACATAACACAGTTATATAATAATCTCGAACTCATGATTGATTTTCAAGTTAGGGTTTTCTCATTTCTGAAATTAGGGTTTTTGAAATATTAATTAGGGTTTCTAATTTAGAATTTTATAATTAGGGTTTTCTAAAGATTAGGGTTTCTAGATTTTTAATTAGGGTTTACCTAATTAATACATTTAATACACGACATAAATTATATAACACACTAATAAAACAATCTTGTACTCTAATTTGGATCTCAAATTTGGGTTTAACATTATTACTAGAGTTTGGTCATAATACAATAGTAATTGACCAACCATTATCAATCTGAACATACAGAGTATATATTCATAGCCTTTGAAAAAATCAAAATATAATTAATATTATATTATTATTCTCATACCTTGACAATAATCCAAAATTGGGGTTTGGAATCCATATCGATTTATTCTTTCATATTTAACCTTAATAATTAAGGTAAAATAATTAACTTAATAATCATACTAAAATTCATATAATAAAATAATTATTATAATTATTCTAAAAATCATTTCATATATTATTTAAATAATATATGATTATATTTTCATGGAAAATAATTAATAAAAAAATTCTATCTTAAAATTAATTATTATAAGAATATACTTTATAATAATCAATAATTCTAAAATAAATTTATTTGTAATCATTTATATAATAAATATATTTTTATTTACCACATAAATACATATACACATTATCTTGTACAAATCCTCATCCTTAAAAAAAAAAAAAAATTATATTTAAAATTTCTTATTTATTTATTATAGAAAATATCGGGTTGTTACACATAACCCTTTTTATCATAAATACACAATGTTCAATTTGATTGTGTTAACTTTTGACTTATATCTCACTATATTTCATATTTGAAGTTCATTCAAGTGTTTAAGTCTTGCTAGGACTACTTATTGGTTTTATATTAATGCTATTCAATATCTTATAATATTCATTTCATTTGATTTAAAACACTTTTTACGTTCATTATCACTTATCACACGTGCTTTTCGACGTTTATATTCATCACACGCTTAATTTGCTCTCTCTTGTGTGTGCTTATTATGCGATATACAACTTATCTAATATATCATTTATTAATGTTAAACATCATTATACTTCATAATATTCATGTTCTATAACTTAGAACAACATCTTTTATCGTCAAGAGCACTACACTTGCATATTTGAATGCCCGACGCCCTCCGATTGTCCCCGAAAACACAATTGTCCCACAAATGACTATTTTGACCACTGTTCTCGACCTCAAATTGAAACACTTAAAGAATACAAGTTGTAGGTCTATTCGTCCTCGTTCCGGATCATCTTGAATCACCTAAATCGGAGTTCGTATGAAAGGGTTATACCTATTTTACTAAAATAGGTCAAAGTAGTCACACCTGGCATACTTTGGGTGTAGCTGCGCCCAATTAAGCCTTGGGCACAACGCAGCTGTGCCCTAGAGAGCAGATGCGCCCCAAATGACTTAGGGCACAACGCAGCTGCGCCCGTTAGTAGAAACGGGACCTGAAGCTACTGTTCTTCGCGATTTTTGACCCTTTTCTCCTACTAATCTTCATAACTTGAGTTATACACATCCAAATTAGTCCATTTTCAATTCTATGGATTCGTAATTCATAGAACTACAACATACTTGGATTCTAAAAATTTATAAAAATATTAACCAACCTAAAATTTGACCCAAAACACATGTTCATACTATATTTTTATGTTTTAACACATTTAGCGAATTCGATTGCCACGACTTCGTTTCTTAACCAATTAACACGATTTAACTACGCCGCTTTCGTTTCTTAACATACTGACTTATTCTAACATCAAATAACAAATTATAACCCATATTAAGCATGAAATTTTGTACTTTCTAAACCATTTTCTATAACATAAACACTGTTATTTATTTAATTTCTTTCCACAAACTAAATTCATGAATTTGATCACTAAAGATTACTTATGTATGATAATTATCAGATTATATATCCATATAATGAACAACCCAAACCCTAATCCAAAAAAATTCCAAGTTACAGAGAATATATATATTACAAAACTAAGAGTTAGAATTAGAAATAGATTATACCTTTAATCCTTGATTTAGCAAAGATGGTATCTCCAAAGCTTGTTCCCTTGATTCCCAATTCACAGAGAACTCTCAATTTTCTCTCTATCTCCCTAAATTTCTTTCTAACACTCTATGTTTTCTTCCTCTCTAAACCCTCTGTTCTTTAGCCTTTAGGAAAATAATACGATAATATATACACTCGACTCCTTTTCCCCACGTGACGTCAAAGTAAAAAAAAAAAAAAGGCCCACATCAGTTAAAATAACCAAAAGCCATAAGGCTACGTTTGGTTACACACTAATTCCCATACTAGATTATTTAAATAATATTTATATTATATAGTTACACTTGTCACACATGTAACCCATTTTAATAGCTTATAATTTATAATTATAATAATTATTTTCCTATTATAATTATGCTTATAATAAATAATTAAATAATTACATATCCAATTTAATTAGAAACATCACTTTATTTATTTTATTTATTTCCATTAAATTAAACAATTCATTTAATTTAATTATCTTCTTAAATATTAAGCAATTGATATAATTTAATTATTTTCCTAAATTAATTCCTTGAGATAAAATTTTCAACACTCAATTTAATTATCATTAATTAATTTAGTTACTAAATTAATTCACCACTACTTTATCAACCATATATTTGTCTCAATAACTAAATAAATTAAAATATTTATTTAATTCAATAAATATTTAAAATAAATTACAAAATTCATTTAATTTCTTCAATAGTTAACTTAACTATTAAACTTCACTTTCCCAATATATAAATATATATTTCTCTTGACACTAGATCATATATTTCAACATATATAACACATATATATACATACTCAAACTCAAAACATCTCATAATAATAATTTTAATTATTAAATTCTTATTTTAATAAATATAAAAATTTAAGTTATCACATCTTTCCCCCCTTATAAGGATTCCGCCCTCTAATCAACGAAATCTCCCTTACACGGTTTTCACCAAATCTCTTTTCAAAATTTATCGTTGAATAACTTCAACACATTATATTAATATAGGTTTTATTTATTACCACTAACACTATTCTTCATAATAAATTCTTGTAAGTTTTATTTCATAAGCTTTCACTTGAACTTAATTATATTTTGATTATTATATATTCATTAACCCTTTCATTTCTTTTTCTAAGGATCCTTATCATAAACACTCGGGATATTACATTCACCATTTCTTCTAAGAATTTCGTTCTCGAAATTTTAACTTACTAATATTCGTTCCTTTCATTTATCAAAATAGATTTTATGTTAATATATATTTATTCATTAGGTTCTGCAACCAAATTCATTCTCGAAGGATCTTTCTAAGATCATCATATTCCTCACCTCTTCATCTTCTAAGGGTTTCACATTTTCTCTTCTTCTGGAATTTCATTTCTTTCTTGAAATTATTATGTTTTGCTTAATTTTCTCATCCTTTCCACTTTCACCTTTCAGAATAATAAGAATCTTCCACAATTACTCAATAATTGGGAAGTGAGATGAATAATGAGAATTTAAAAGATTTCAAATCATCTTTGAGGGATCATAAGACCTTGAACTATGTCCCTAGGTTATCAAGTATCTCAACTTGAACCTTTAATAATCATAAGACTATACGGACCTTGAACTCTTCCCGGGTTTAACGATTGCATCACCACCATAAACCATCATTAATGTAATGTTTAGCAATCACACGCAATCGAAAACACTCTATGCAAGTACTCTAGGTGATCGACTTATCGTACTTCATACGTCGTGCGCACAACGTATTACATCTTAACATCGTAACGACTATACGCGTTACTTTCGTAACCATTGTCTCCGATAACATGTCCCCTTTTTACGGGGTTGTTCACCTCGACTTTTCAACATCTCGAATCCGCACTCAAAATAATTTGGTTTGGCATAACTTCTCAAGAAACGCTTGAATTTCATGAACATCTTTCAATATTCGTTTAGTGAGTCAAATAGCATGATTTCTACAACTTCTACAACAATCAAAATACATCAATCAAAATATATATATATATATATATATATATATATATATATATATATATATATATTCTCATATCTTAAAGAAATCTCAAAAATCTTTTTATGACGTCATGATACCGCACTATATTTATAGTCCGTTTGAGGATTCCGTCATTTTGTGACTTTGTCATACTACATCATACCATAGTGGGCTGACGATCCTTAGATCACATCCAACACTAAGAAATTCTGCATTGATAACTCCATCGTTTTTATCATCTTTGCATCAGTTCCATGATGCATTTATGATATAAAATACATTTTGATATTTTTAAATCATTTTCGCTCAAATTAAACAATTAGCATAGACTATTCTTTAAACAGTTCAAAAATCTTTGAAAATTGGTTTTAGTGATATCATATCTCAACAGGTAACGATTTGTCAGTGTCCCGAAGTCCACACATACACATTTGTCACCATGCGTTGAGAGTAAAAATTCATTTTAAAAAGGCACATAGTGCAAATTTAGCTTGATGTCAAAAATTTTGAAGTCTAGCATAGCTAGAAGATTTGGAAAAACTTATGTCTCCACTTTCTATACTGATCCATTGCTTAGTAATTCTATCTATTCCTATAATCATCAATTCTTCATTCATAAGTTAATTATACCCCAGTTCGTCAAACTTACCGCACATTGGAAGTTCAGGACTTGCCACAATAATATGAGTTTAAGAACTTATCCTAGTCAGACCATAGGCGCCCATTCGCTGAGGGGTTCAAAACATACCATATTATTATGAGTAACGAACTTACCATATGCATTAGTTTTAAGAACCACGCTTAATCCTAATAATATTTGTCTAATCTTAATAGTTTCTAACTATCAAATATACATATGAGAAAAGAATCACCTTTTTGCTATATATACATTGATAGCGCGACACCAACATTCCAATGATTATCAATATGATAAACTGAGTGCAAGCACAAAACCCTTGCCAATACAAAGATTTGTACAACTCAGCCGTCACATGAGTCCTCAATTGAAATCCCACCTAACTCTATCTTATTCTTAACTTGTTCTTTGCTCGATACGAATTCCTCGTATCACATTATTTATAACTCCTCATGAGTTTATCTTATACTATTTCATAGTACATTACCTTCATAGCATCAAGCTATACTTATTAAAACATTACAGACCATCTTTCTTCTATAACATAAACAGATCACGTCGTGATCTTATTCTATTATCATCTTCCTTAAAATTCTTTTCTTAACTCGTGATCGTTTTATTTTACGATTATCTTTCTTTCCTTTCATTTACGACATTATTCGTTATCTTTGTTATTAGAGTTAGGTAACTCCCATTCCTTATCTACATATCTCTTCAAGATTCTTCTTTGAATCTTCTTGTTTATATAACAATTCTTGCTTTAAGAATTTCCAACTTCATTTACATTGCTCAACATTCCAATCGAGTTCCACATTTTCATCATATGTATCCATTTTCTATACTTGGTACACATCGAGTCTCTAACAGTTTCCATATGGTACGCTGAGTGGATTCCCACAAACAACCAACAAACTAGGTTCCGAGTTACTAGTTGGAATATACCTCCGCTCTATGAAGGAATCGTTTAGCCCAGATACCATACATCAACCATTAAAGAGTACAATTATACCATACTTAAATATAACCTTTTTTATTCTTAACTTCTTTATCATTCTCTTCTTATAGACACTGTCTATTTATTATCACCTTACATCCATATTATTGGAGTTGGGTAACCCCATAACTCTGCGAGATTCTTCTTTGAATCCTCTCACGCTTGTTTTAATCCCTTCTATATATGTTTCTTAAATTACTTCTTATTGTTCAAACTCTATTTGAGCTTATGCTTTCATTATCTTCACCTTCCTTCTCTAAGGTTATAGCCTAAGGTACTCCTACCTAAGGTTTATAACCTACAGCTTTGATACCAACTGTAACGACCCCAAAATTCATACAATTTAATTCTCGACTTCTATCGTTAATAACACATCTACCTTCTGATTTTACATCATTATTCGATGTTAAACTTTATAAAATGCGGAATAAATAACTTTTAAACTATTATTTCCTAAATCAAAACCTTTATCATCTACACATGTCTTTGAATCAATCTTATTTTATGATTCGATTTATCACTGTTATCATATAAAATTTTACATTTCAATCCGATAACCTTTACATATCAGATAACTCTAACTCTAGCTTTACAACTCAATATAAAACTATACATCAAAAAAATTTAATACATCTCATGAGTCTTAATCATGTTTTAAGGAAATAACAACTTTAACTAAAATATACATCTTCGTATAATATTTCTGAACCACTTCATTCAAGTAGCACATAGTGACATCTTCAATCTATAACCTGCAAAAATGGTTATTTGCAAGGTTGAGCTCGACAGCCCAAGAAAATCTAACAGTTTTCATGCATCACGTAACACATAATAACATGCTCAACATATATCTCTTAAACATTGAACTAACATAACATACATGCTGTTGCTCAAATATCAAATATAAAGATTGAGTTCCTTACTCAATCAACATTCATTACTCAATCAACGTAGTCGATGTTGACTTTTAACATTCCATGTTTTCAATATATATATAACACATCATACTATTTACAATAAAGAATTAAAATAGTTCATCATCAAGTTCACATAGCAAATAGGAACCGAAAGACTTGCCTTGATCGTTGTTTTTACCAATAATAATAGTTTAACAACTTACAGATATTTACACTTCACGTGTCTCTACACAATTATATAATCATACACATCAACTATTAGTCACATAGCAACTCATAGTAGTTGTAATGTAAACTTTAATTCTACGCCTCATAACCCTTCCTATCATAAATACACAATGTTCAATTTGATTGTGTTAACTTTTCGACTTATATCTCACTATATTTCATATTTGAAGTTCATTCAAGTGTTTAAGTCCTTGCTAGGACTACTTATTGGTTTTATATTAACACTATTCAATATCTTATAATATTCATTTCATTTGATTTAAAACACTTTTTACGCTCATTATCACTTATCACGGCGTTTCGACGTTTATTCGCCACACGCCCAATTTGCTCTCTCTTGTGTGTGCTTAGTATGATATACAACTTATCTAATATATCATTTATTAATGTTAAACATCATTATACTTCATAATATTCATGTTCTATAACTTAGAACAACATCTATTATCGTCAAGAGCACTACACTTGCATACGTGCATGCATGCCCGACGCCTCCGATTGTCCCCGAAAACACAACTCGCCCCAAAAATGACCATTTTGACCCTCGTTTAAAGACCTCAAATTGAAAAACCTTAAAGAACAAAAGTTGTAGGTCTATTCGTCCTCGTTCGGATCATCTTGAATCACCTAAATCGGAGTTCAGATGAAAAGGGTTATGCCTTTTTTACTAAAACAGTCAAAGAAGTCCACACTGGCATACTTTGGCGCAGCATTACCAATTAAGCCTTGGGGCACAGCACAAGCCTAAGCGCCTAGAGAGAGTAGATCTGCTCAAATGACTTTTCATGTTACAATATTGCTGCAGGCTAGTTAGTCCAAAACGGACCTCAAGCTATTGTTCTTCGCGATCCACCCTTTTTCTCCTACTAATCTTCATAACTTGAGTTATACACATCCAAATTAGTCCGTTTTCAATTCTATGGATTCGTAAGTCATAGAACTACAACATATTTGAATTCTAAAAATTTATAAAAACATTAACTAACCTAAAATTTGACCCAAAACACATGTTCATACTTTATTTTCATGTTTTAACACATTTAGCTTAATTCGATCGCCATTTACTTCGCTTTCTTAACCAATTAACACGATTTAAACTACGCCGCTTTCATTTCTTAACATACTAACATATTCTAACATCAAATAAATGATTATAACCCATATATAACATGAAATTTTGTACTTTCTAAACCATTTTCTATATACATAAACATCGTTATTTATTTAATTTCTTTCACAAACCAAATTCATGAATTTGATCACTCAAAGATTACTTATATATGATAATTATCGATTATATATCCATATAATGAACAACCCAAACCCTAATCCAACAAAATTCCAAGTTTAGAGAATAATATTACAAAACTAAGAGTTAGAATTAAGAATAGATTATACCTTTAATCTTTGATTTAGCAAAGATGATATTTCCAAAGCTTGTTCCTTGATTCCCAATTCACGAGAGAACTCTCAATTTCCTCTCTAGCACCCTCAATTTCTTTTCTAACACTCTGTGTTTTCTTCCTCTCTAAACCCTCTCGTTCTTTAGCCTTTAGGAAAATAATACGCATAATATATAACCCCACTTTTTCCCACACGACGCCAAAGTTAAAAACAAAAAAGGCTCACATCGATTAAAATAACCAAAAGCCATAAGGCTACGCTTGGTTACACACTAATTCCCATACTAGATTATTTAAATAATATTTATATTATATAGTTACACTTGTCACACATGTAACCCATTTTAATAGCTTATAATTTATAATTTATAATTATAATAATTATATTCCTATTATAATTATGCTTATAATAAATAATTAAATAATTATATATCCAATTTAATTAGAAACATCACTTTATTTATTTTATTTATTTCCATTAAATTAAACAATTCATTTAATTTAATTATCTTCTTAAATATTAAGCAATTGATTTAATTTAATTATTTTCCTTAAATTAAATCCTTGAGATAAAATTATCAACACTCAATTTAATTATCATTAATTAATTTAGTTACTAAATTAATTCACCACAACTTTATCAACCATATATTTGTCTCAATAAATAAATTAATTAAAATATTTATTTAATTCAATAAATATTTAAAATCAATTACAAAATTCATTTAATTTCTTCAATAGTTAACTTAACTATTAAACCTCACTTTCCCAATATATAAATATATATTTCTCTTCACACTAGATCATATATTTCAAATATATATACATATATATATACATACTCAAACTCAAAACATCTCATAATAAGAATTTTAATTATTAAATTCTTATTTTAATAATTTATAAAAATTTGGGTTATCACATCTTTCCCTCTTATAAGGATTCCGCCCTCTAATCAAATAAACCTCCCTTACACGATTTTCACCAAATCTCTTTTCAAAATTTATCGTTGAATAACTTCAACACATTATCTTAATATAGGTTTTATTTATTACCACTACCACCATTCTTCATAATAAATTCTTGTAAGTTTTATTTCATAAGCTTTCACTTGAACTCAATTATATTTTGATTATTATATATTCATTAACCCTTTCATTTCCTTTTCTAAGGATCATTATCATAAACACTCGGGATAATACATTCATCCTTTCTTCTAAGAATTTCTTTCTCAAAATTTTGACTTACTAATATTCGTTCCTTTCATTTATCAAAATAGATTTTATGTTAATATCTATTTATTCATTAGGTTCTGCAACCAAATTCTTTCTCGAAGGATCTTTCTAATATCATCATATTCCTCACCTCTTTATCTTCTAAGAGTTTCACATTTTATCTTCTTCTGGAATTTCATTTCTTTCTTGAAATTATTATGTTTTGCTTAATTTTCTCATCCTTTCCACTTTCACCTTTCAGAATAATAAGAATCTTCCACAATTACTCAATAATTGGGAAGCGAGATGAATAACAGGAATTTAAAAGATTTCAAATCATGCTGAGGGGTCATAAGACCTTGAACTATGTCCCTAGGTTATCAAGTATCTCAACTTGAACCTTTAACAGTCATAAGACTATACGGACCTTGAACTCTTCCCTGTGTTTAATAAAGGCATCACCACCGTAAACCATCATTAATGTAATGTTTAGCAATCACACAGATCGAAAAAACTCTCTATCAGAAGTACTCTAGGTGATCAAATTTATCGCATACCCTACGCCGCGTGCACAACGTATTACATCTTAACATCGTAACGACTATATGCGTTACTTTCTAACCATTGTCTCCGATAACATGTCCCCTTTTATGGGGTTGTTCACCTCGACTTTTCAACATCTCGAATCCGCACCAAAACAATTTGGTTTGGCATAACTTCTCAAGAAACGCTTGAATTTCATGAACATCTTTCAATATTCGCCTTTCTAATCAAATCAAATAGCATAGACTTCTACAACAATTCGACATCAATCGAAATATATATATATATATATATATATATATATATATATATTCTCATATCTTAAAGAAATCTCAAAAATCTTTTTATGACGTCATGATACCGCACTATATTTATAGTCCATTTGAGGATTCCGTCATTTTGTGACTTTGTCATACTACATCATACCATAGTGGGCTGACGATCCTTAGATCACATCCAACACTAAGAAATTTTGCATTGATAACTCCATCGCTTTTTTATCATCTTTTGCACTGTGTTCCATGATGCATTAATGATATAAAATACATTTTGATATTTTCAAATTATTTTCGTCTAACCGAAACAATTAGCATAGACTATTCTTTAAACAGTTCAAAAAGCTTTGAAAATCAGTTTTAGTGATATCATATCTCAACAGGTAACGATGTGTCAGTGTCTCGAAGTCCACACATACACATTTGTCACCATGCGTTGAGAGTAAAAATTCATTTTAAAAAGGCACATAGTGCAAATTTAGCTTGATGTCAAAAATTTTGAAGTCTAGCATATCTAGAAGATTTGGAAAAACTTATGTCTCCACTTTCTATACTGATCCATTGCTTAATAATTCTATCTATTCCTATAATCCTCAATTCTTCATTCATAACTTAATTATACCCCATTTCATCAAACTTATCAAGACATGGAAGTTCAGGACTTGCCACAATAATATGAGTTTAAGAACTTATCCTAGTCGTAACCATAGGCGCCCATTCACGAGGGGTTCAAAACATACCATATTATTATGAGTCACACTTAACTTACCATATGCATTAGTTTTAAGAACCGCGCCTAATCCTAATAATATATGTCTAATCTTAATAGTTTCTAACTATCAAACATACACATGAGAAAAGAATCACCTTTTCGCCACATATACATTGATATAGCGACACCAACATTCCAATGATTATCAATATGATAAACTCGAGTGCAAGCACAAAACCCCTTGCCCATACAAAGATTTGTACAACTCGGTAGTCACATGAGTCCTCAATTGAAATCCCACCTAACTCTATCTTATTCTTAACTTGTTCTTTGCTCGATACGAATTCCTCGTATCACATTATTTATAACTCCTCATGAGTTTATCTTATACTATTTCATAGTACATTACCTTCATAGCATCAAGCTGTAATTATTCAAACATTACATACTATCATTCTTCTATAACATAAACAGATCACGTCGTGATCTTATTCTATTATCATCTTCCTTAAAATTCTTTTCTTAACCCGTGATCGTTTTATTTTACGATTATCTTTCTTTCCTTTCATTTACGACATTATTCGTTATCTTTGTTATTGGAGTTAGGTAACTCCCATTCCTTATCTACATATCTCTTCAAGATTCTTCTTTGAATCTTCTTGTTTATATAACATTTCCTACTTTAAGAATTTCCAACTTCATTTACATTGCTTAACATTCCAATCGAGTTCCACATTTTCATCATATGTATCCATTTTCTATACTTGGTACACATTGAGTCTCTAATAGTTTCCATATGGTACGCTGAGTGGTTTCCCAAAAACAACTAACAAACTAGGTTCCGAGTTACTAGTTGGAATATACCTCCGCTCTATGAAGGAATCGTTTAGCCCAGATACCATACATCAACAATTAAAGAGTACAATTATACTATACTTAAATATAACCTTTTTTATTCTTAACTTCTTTATCATTCTCTTCTTATAGACACTGTCTATTTATTATCACCTTACATCCATATTATTGGAGTTGGGTAACCCCATAACTCTGCGAGATTCTTCTTTGAATCCTCTCACGCTTGTTTTAATCCCTTCTATATATGTTTCTTAAATTACTTCTTATTGTTCAAACTCTATTTGAGCTTATGCTTTCATTATCTTCACCTTCCTTCTCTAAGGTTATAGCCTAAGGTACTCCTACCTAAGGTTTATAACCTACAGCTTTGATACCAACTGTAACGACCCCAAAATTCATACAATTTAATTCTCGACTTCTATCGTTAATAACACATCTACCTTCTGATTTTACATCATTATTCGATGTTAAACTTTATAAAATGCAAAATAATTTAAACTATTATTTCCCTAAATCAAAACCTTTATCAACTACATGTCTTTGAATCAATCTTATTTTATGATTCGATTTATCACTGTTATCATATAAAATTTTACATTTCAATCCGATAACCTTTACATATCAGATAACTCTAACTCTAGCTTTACAACTCAATATAAAACTATACATCAAAAAAATTTAATACATCTCATGAGTCTTAATCATGTTTTAAGGAAATAACAACTTTAACTAAAATATACATCTTCGTATAATATTTCTGAACCACTTCATTCAAGTAGCACATAGTGACATCTTCAATCTATAACCTGCAAAAATGGTTATTTGCAAGGTTGAGCTCGACAGCCCAACAAAATCTAACAGTTTTCATGCATTGCGTAACACATAAGAACATGATCAACATATATCTCTTAAACATTGAACTAACATAACATACATGCTGCTGTTCAAATATCAAATATAAAGATTGAGTTCCTTACTCAATCAACATTCATTACTCAATCAACGTAGTCAGATGTTGACTTTAACGTTCCATGTTTTCAACATATATATAACACATCATACTATTTACAATAAAGAATTAAAACAGTTCATCATCAAGTTCACATAACAAATAGGAACTGAAAGACTTGCCTTGATCGTTGTTTATCAATAACAGTTTAACAGCTTACAGATATCTACACTTTACGTGCCCTACACAATTATATAATCATACACATTGTAAGACCCCAACTTTTTGAATAAAGATTAAATTTTCTCGAAATATATTTTTGAATATTATGGTGTGGGTTTGATATAATGTTATAGTTGTGGGTAATATTTATAAATTTTGTAAAATGCATGAAGTTGTTATATAATATTCAATTGGTGGGGAATATTCATTTTAACGGGGAATATTAAATGCAATAGCACAATCATTGGTGGACCCCCACAACGGAGTTATTGCGGATTGAGAAAAGCGACAAAAATACTTTATGAAAATAACGGCGGAAGTTTTCACGAATTAAGCTGTTGAACTACCCATTAATAAAAATCTGATGTCTGGCGTGGTTGCATAGTGTAGCACGATATTGATTATTGATGCTTACGTGAGAAGTTACTCGGTTATACTCAATTATTGCTACACGAATTGTCGATCATATCTCTCATATTATTGATTCGATTATTGTCATAGTATCATGCATAATATGTTATTTTATTAAATCAATAATTGAGACGACAAAGTTATTCATATTATTAAATTTCAATATTTACAATGTCTAGAAGTTACATCGAGGAGAGGTTTGGTCACCTAATTCGTGCGTGCTAAGAGAGAAATCCTTATTGGAAAGCCCCTCTTTCACAGGAATGACTGGTTGATAAATGTTGTGAGTTATAATATTAATGATGAATGTTATTAAAATTGAAGTTGTGTTAGGAGTTGAATTTGGAGACTTGCAGGCGTGATATTTGAGTCAAAGCGATGAAATTAGTAAAAATAGTCTATAAACACAAAATTTTACGAAATTCACTATTTGGATTCACTATTTGGTGAAAAGTCAATAGTTGACTTTTTAGGGAAAAATCAAACTTGAAATTTCAAAATTTATATTTTGATAAAAATGGTTTCATTGTGTTGGAATTATTTGTGTTAGTAAAAATCGACAATTATTTCGATAATAATTGATGTCTGGAGGTTATATTGACCAATCGGGTATTTAACAGGATAAATGAGCAATTGATTTCTATTATTTCACATGATTAAAACTATTTGTTCACATGTGTATACTATTGTTTCACATTCTTGTTACTATTAGGGGAGTTGGTGCAAGATTGATAATACTTGAATGACTAAGTTAAAAATGGAGGTATAGATGGAGGTACTATACTGTAATTCGTATTTTTACATGTCTAGAACTATTGATTCACATAATTTACTATTAAATCACATTATTTACTATTAGGGGAGGTGGTGCAAGTTTGATAATATTTCCATGACTAAATTAAAAATAAAGGAAAAGTTGGAGGTATTTCTTTGAAATTTTTCGAGCCCCAAAGCGTGCAATTATCGAAACTATATTTTTCTATAAATAGAAGCTCATTCTTCCTTCATTTCTCACCAATTCACAAAAGCTTTAGGCGATTATTATAGAGAGAAATTATAGAAAGAAGAAGAGAAGTCTGCTACCTCACTATTCCAGTATCCAGTTTTTCTAAAGGTAGGGAGTATTATTTCTTTCTTATCTATGAAGAGAACTTTTGTTATTCTATTCTTTATTATTACATTGGAATAACTTTTGTATCTGTGAGCTACCCTATACTTGGTGAAATTCTTACGTTGTTCCATTCTTTATCATTCTATTGGAACATCACATGCATGCGTTCTACGTGGGACACCGGTTAAAATCTTTATTATTACATTGGAACATCCACATGCATGCGTTTTCTGTTGGGACCGATTAAAATCTTTATTATTACATTGGAATATCACATGCATGCATTTCTGTAGGACTGATTCCGTTATTTATTATTACATTGGAATAACCTACATCTTGATCTATCGCATGCACGGTGATTTCTTTTGTTATTCCATTCCTTATTATACTCGGTTGGTTAAAGCTTTGACTTCTATACTCCATGAAATTAGTGGAATATCCTTGATATTTGCGTTTCATCCGTATCTTTTCATGGAAATATTCTTCTGAGCATTCTTGAATTTTACTCTACAAAGCAGAATCATGTTGACAATTTGGACGTTATTAGATTCTGGATAAAATAATTCTTGAACTTGTTTTATTGAATTCTTATATCATTGTCATCATCCTCATGTTTATATTTTGTTGAAAGTCATCTGTGGCCTATAGTGCATAGATGGACTTGGTATGATTATGACGAGGATTATTCGGTGTAATCATGGTACCGTAATATTACAAATGATGTGGTAAAAGTCCTCATTGACCCGTAGTGCATTGATGGAATGATTGTTGGCATGATCATGACCATTATTGAATACACAAATATTCTTGGCCCGTAGTGCATGGATAATTGTGGTCGTGATCTAAAGAATATCCTTGGCCATAAGCGAGGGTGATTCGATGATTTGGATTATTTATTGTTGAGTCCGGTGATAAAAGTGGTGAAAAACCTTTTAAATCATAAAAGATAGTAGATTTTATTCTCGACTTGACTCTTTTAATGGATTGCTTGTTCATTATGATTAAACTTGATGGTTGTTATATTGTATCGGTTTAACAACGCGTTGAAGGCTAACGATATTATATTACGCATTATCTTAGTCATAATATTTCCTACTGGGCTAGTTGAGCTCACCCTTTTACTTTCATTGTTCTCTTCAGGAAATGGGAATGTAGCAGGGACTAGTCGGGGAATGGAGTGATGGGCCAGATGATAGCATTAGTAGTCCTCACTATTCTGTGAAATAGTGTGATAATAATTGTAATGAGGACTCCTTTTGAGTTTGTATAATCTCTAGTAGACAATATTTTGTATTCAAACTCACAGCTTATGTTTTGTCGTATTGTACACGACAGTTGTATTATTAAGTTGTATTTGTATTCTGTACCATGTATTTGACGACTCAGAATAGGTGATGTATTCCTATTTTGGGGGCGTCACACACATCAACTATTAGTCACATAGCAACTCATAGTAGTTGTAATGTAAACTTTAATCTACGCCTCATAACCCTTCCTATCATAAATACACAATGTTCAATTTGATTGTGTTAACTTTCGATTTATATCTCATTATATTTCATATTTGAAGTTCATTCAAGTGTTTAAGTCTTGCTAGGACTACTTACTGGTTTTATATTAACACTATTCAATATCTTATAATATTCATTTCATTTGATTTAAAACACTTTTTAAGTTCATTATCACTTATCACGGTTTTTGACGTTTATTAAATCTACATGATTTGTCTCTCTTGTGTGTGCTTAGTATGCGTATACAACTTATCTAATAAATCATTTATTAATGTTAAACATCATTACACTTCATAATATTCATGTTCTATAACTTAGAACAACATCTTTTATCGTCAAGAGCACTACACTTGCATATGTGCATGCCCGACGCCCTCCGATTATCCCCGAAAACACAACTGTCCCATAACTGTCAAGAGCACTACACTTGCATATGTGCACTACCCTGTTCTCGACCTCAAATTGAAAAACTTAAATAATAAAAGTTGTAGGTCTATTCGTCCTCGTTCCGGATCATCTTGAATCACCTAAATCGGAGTTCGTATGAAAGGGTTATGCCTATTTTACTAAAATAGGTCAAAGTAGTCACACCTGGCATACTTTGGGCGCAGCTGCACCCAATTAAGCCTTGGACATAGCGCACCTGCACCCCAAATGACTTAGGGGCAGTAGCACAACTCTCGTTAACAAAAGCAGGACACAAAAGGACTCTTGCTCTTCGCGATTTTTGACCCTTTTCTCATAATAATCTTCATAATTTGAGTTATACACATCAAAATTTGTCCATTTTCAATTCTATGGATTCGTAATTCATAGAACTACAACATACTTGAATTCTAAAAATTTATAAAAACATTAATCAACCTAAAATTTGACCCAAAATACATGTTCATACTCTATTTTCATGTTTTAACACATTTAGCGAATTCGATCGCCACGACTTCGTTTCTTAACCAATTAACACGATTTAAACTACGCCGCTTTCGTTTTTTTAACATACTAACATATTCTAACATCAAATAACAGATTATAACCCATATTAAGCATGAAATTATGTACTTTCTAAACCATTTTCTATAACATAAACACTGTTATTTATTTAATTTCTTTCCACAAACCAAATTCATGAATTTGATCACTAAAGATTACTTATGTATGATAATTATCAGATTATATATCCATATAATGAACAACCCAAACCCTAATCTAACAAAATTCCAAGTCACAGAGAATAGATATTACAAAACTAAGAGTTAGAATTAGGAATAGATTATACCTTTATTCCTTGATTTAGCAAAGATGATATTTCCAAAGCTTGTTCCCTTGATTCCCAATTCACAGAGAAGTCTCAATTTCATCTCTAGCTCCCTCAATTTCTTTCTAACACTCTGTGTTTTCTTCCTCTCTAAACCCTATGTTCTTTAGCCTTTAGGAAAATAATACGCATAATATACACGGACTCCCTTTCCCCCACGTACGTCAGGTTAAAAATAAAAAGGCTCACATCAGTTAAAATAACCAAAAGCCATAAGGCTACGTTTGGTTACACACTAATTCCCATACTAGATTATTTAAATAATATTTATATTATATAGTTACACTTGTCACACATGTAACCCATTTTAATAGCTTATAATTTATAATTATAATAATTATATTCCTATTATAATTATGCTTATAATAAATAATTAAATAATTATATATCCAATTTAATTAGAAACATCACTTTATTTATTTTATATATATTCATTTAATTTAATTATCTTCTTAAATATTAAGCAATTGATTTAATTTAATTATTTTCCTTAAATTAAATCCTTGGATAAAATTATCAACACTCGATTTAATTATCATTAATTAATTTAGTTATAAAATTAATTCACCACAACTTTATCAACCATATATTTGTCTCAATAAATAAATAAATTAAAATATTTATTTAATTTAATAAATATTTAAAATCAATTACAAAATTCATTTAATTTCTTCAATAGTTAACTTAACTATTAAATCTCACTTTCCCAATATATAAATATATATTTCTCTTCACACTAGATCATATATTTCAACATATATAGCACATATATATACATACTCAAACTCAAAACATCTCATAATAAGAATTTTAATTATTAAATTCTTATTTTAATAATATATAAAAATTCAGGTTATCACAAAGGTCGCGTTGCATCGCCAGTTCCTGAATAAAAGGGCGCGCTGCAGCACCGGTTAGCAGAGTTGCCCAGAAAATTTTATTTAATTGTTCAGGTTCAAAATATGTGATTTAAACCCTATATAATGAACATGAAAATGTATTAGCATACAATGTGATGTTAAATCAGATTCTTAACATGTCAATGATGTTCTTACGTGTTTATTTGATATGTCAAACACGTAGTTAACTCGTCATTTGTAAAGTCTAATAATGAGTGAAAACTAATGTTGTGATGTGATTAATATAATCATAATCAGAGTTTAGACAAAAGAGGATGTACTTATGATGTCGGTTATATTATAATTAACTAGTATTGTGAATGTAAATGGTATGTAGGATTAAATTGAGGAACGTGAATAATAATCTTGTAATCTATGCATGAGGTAAGTTTTCTAACCCTAAACTTTCTTTGAGCAAGTTTCCAAACCCTAATTACATTGAGAAAGATCTTATTTTATATTATGTTATGATTGAGCCAATTTTCTATCTTAAACTTTATTATTGTTGAGTAAGCTTCGTATTCTTATTTCGAATCATTTATAGCTTAATCATTCAATTTCAAGATTTCAAATGAAATGTTCTAACTCATTTGAAACATTACTTTTGTTATTCAATGTTCATTCAATTGTATAAATTGAGATTCAAACCTTGATTTAAGTATTGATTCTAATATTGCATTGAAACCTTGAATATATAATGAATCCTTATTGATTCAACTAATTATTAGTTGATGATTGTTGAACTCTAAATTACCCTTGAGATCAATCCAAACCAAACTTCTTTTGGTGCGGACTCTAATGTCAAAGCTGAGATGAACAACCCTGCTACAGGGGATTATTACGCGATAGCGTTAAGATGTTGTGCACATACATAGTACTAAGGGCTGATCCCCCAAGGTACGAGAAGTAAGGTCCATATAGTCTTACGACTGTTAAAGGTTTAAAGTAGAAATACTTGAAAGCATGGGTCATAGTTCATAGTCTAGTGATCCTCAGATGTACTTTTGATTCCTGTTCTAATTTTGATCCAAAAGTCGAGCTTTCTTTTAGTTCAGTATTCATTATTTATTCGTATGTTATTATTATTGTTATTGTTAAACTTGTGGGCAATTGTTGCTCACTCTTGCATAATAACATTGCAGCTAAGATCGAAAGAGTTGATGAGCCATCCACAAATAAGGGCAAAGACAAAGCAAGCAAGTGATGAAGACTTATTATTATTATTTGAGAATTATTATGTTAAGACTTATGATGTGATGTTAAGAATTATTTGTTTATAATGTTTCTTCATGTGATGTATTATGTGACGCCCCCAAAATAGGTATACATGTAAGACCCCAAATTATTAATAAATGAAATTTAATTTCCTCTATTTATTATTTTGAAATAGTAAGGATTGATTTGATTAATGTGGTTAGTTATGGGTAAAATGCGCAAATATTTCAAATAAGCAAGTGCTTATAAAATATTCATTGTTGTCGGGGAATATTCGTTTGGTGGTGGAATATTCTTCTTGTCGGGGAATATTAAATGCGACAGTACTTGACCTTTGTGGGCCCCATAATGTAAAAGCGATTGGATGAAGAAAAGCGACAAATATAAGTTAGTTATAAATAACAGGCGTAGTTATTACAGATTATCTTGTTGAAATACTCGGTGGTTAAAATACGAGAAGCATTACCAGTATTGCACCAATTATTGATTCTTACGTAAGAAGGCACTACTCAATAATTGTTACGATGAATTCTTTATTCAATTATTTTATTTTATTGATTCAATAATTGTTGCGTTGATATTTTATATTCTTGTTGTTTCAATAATTGTCACTACACGAGTATTTTCCATTATAAGAGCAATAATTCATATTATCTGAATAATATTATTAGATAACATTATTGGCAATGTCTAGAAAGTTCTGTCTAAGGAGAGGTTTGGTCACCTAATTGCGCGCCAGTAAGGAGAAATCCTTATTGGTAAGCCCCCTCTTTCCTGGGAACTGCCTGGTTGTCAGTATTGTGATTCTGTAATATTATTTGTGAATAATTAATTATTGATTTATATGATGAGGAAAATATTTATTTTATGTGGATATAGATGGAGAAAATTGTTTAATGTGACAATTATTGAAAATCAATATTTTATCTTTTTTTGATAAAATAATTCATTCAATATATTATTATATTATTATAATATAATAATGGTGATAATTTTACAATGAATGTGGGATATATGAGTATATGAGGAGGAAGAGTCTTTTTATTACAATAAATGTTAAAAACATATTTTTCATGTTGGTGGACCCCATTTCTTGACTGAAATTTGACTATAGACTGTAAAATCGCCCGTTTGTGGATTTCGGTCAATTTCTGTTTGGAATTTGGAAAAACTTAAACTTACAAAGTTGTAGAAAATGAAATTTCTTATCAAAAGGACATTGGTTTGAATTTTTCTAATAAAAGGGATATTTATTATGAAATATTAAAGTTCCGAAGTTCCGAAATAATTGATTTTTGAAGTTTTAAATATTTTTTATAAGAAAAACGTTTTTTTTATTTAGGTGAGGTGGGTAACTCTTGGTGGCTGATGTTTTGAATCAGATTTTGTGTGCGTAAGAATTTAATAAATATATATTAATATTTTATTAAATTTTCTGCTTTGGTGTTTTAAGCAATTTCCTATAAATATGGTGCTTAGGTTAGAATTGAAAATTACACCAGAAAGTGAAGTTTTCTCTCTCTTTCTCTCTCGATATATTGAGCGTATTCTTGTGAGTATTTTGATACTTTGAGTGTTGTTATACGGTGCAAGTTCCTTCAAAGACTATATTGGTATTCGGCCTTAATACTATTCTTTCGAGGTAAGGGATGCTATTTTCTTCTTAAATGATATTATTTTCTTCAATATCATTATGCCAAAATATTGGTTTGAACTTTTTATCAAATTTGAAACTTTTTGTGTCGTGGTTACTATTCACGTATACGGTACTATTCACGAATACGGCACTATTCACAGAAAAATTAAATTTTCGTTTTTCGTCCAAAATATCTATTATGGATACTAGCTTTGATTGTATCCATGTTTTGATCATTCTTGAATTTTACTCCACTATGATTACTTATGAGGTATTTTTGGACATGGAATAACTAAAATACGAGTCCTTAATATTTATTCTTTTGTTTCACTGGATTTGTTTTCTTTTAAATATTTTTCATCATCCTCAGTCCTAATTGATAATATTACTGAATATCTTTGGCCTGTAGTGCAAAGATGAATAATTTCTGATGAATATCTTTGGCCCGTAGTGCAAAGATGAACATGTGTTTAGATGAACATGACCAGCTGATGAATATCTTTGGCATGTAGTGCAAAGATGAATATTTGATTCCAGATATATGTTGATTGATGTTACAGGGATAAAAAATTGACGATGGACTTTTAAATTCATATATAGAAGATAATAGATTTCATTCTCTACGTAACTCTTCTATGAATTATTGTTTCCGCTGCGAATATTGATCTGAAACTTGTTGTCTATTGTATTTTATCAAATTTTTCCCCGTTGAAGACTAACGATAATTTGTTCTATATTATCTTAGTCATAATATTCTTTACTGGGCTAGTTGAGCTCACCCTTTTCTTTTTTGTTCCATTTTTCTTCTCAGGAGGCGAGAATGTAGCGAGTACTAGTCGGGGTATGGAATGAAGGTTCTAGAAAGTCGTTTTTAGTAGTCCTCACCATTTTTGTAAAATAATGTATCAATAATTATAATGAGGACTTATTTGGGTATGAATATTGTCTAGATGACAATATTTGTATTTAAACTCACAGTTTTTATGTTGTATTAATAAAGTTGTAGTTGTTTTTGTACCATGTATTTTGACGACTTAGAATGGATGTTGTATACCTATTTTGGGGGCGTCACAGTTGGTATCAGAGCCATAAGTAAAGAGCCCCAAGCCTCTATCTGGTGACTTCCTGTTGATGAGGGATGCACCGAAGCCAGACTCTCCGTAGGGGACGCCTGCTCATGGTAGTGTGTCGATAGGTACCACGGTGAGGTCTTGACACAAGTTTAGTGTCCAAAGTCACGTTGGTATCAGAGCTTAGGGATATGATCTCTGGCGAAGATCGGAGAATAGAACTAGGAGGGGAGAGACGAGTAAATCCTTCACTAGTGTGTCCTACCCAAGTTTATTTGTTAGTTGGTCAGTATATAAGGATATTATGTGATATGTTGATTTCTTTAATTAACCTTTGTTTTATGGCAGTATTTAAGAATAGCAACTGAGAATGTTAACAGTGGAGTAAATGAGACCGTGGAGACACCTTTACTCACTAATGAGGAGAAACGTCTGTGAGTAGGTAATGTTCCTCCCGTAAATAATACCACCGAAAGCGTGACGATGAGCGATGAGATGTTTAGAAGCTTTTTTGTGGTTCATGCAAAAACCAGACGAAGGAGACTCCTATTCAAAATACAGGTAGAAACAATGGCAACGCACAACTATTTACAAGCGATTCAAAGAGTTGGGACCACGTAATTTTGGGGAAAGCGGATCCAATTAAAGCGAAATGTGGGTCAAACAAATTACCAAGATATTCGATGTCTTGGGATGCGGAGGAATGAAGGTTCCATTCGCCACCTTTATGTTAAAAGTAATGAGGCAGATTCTTGGTGGGAATCGTGAAGCGTACTCCATCGGTAGCGCTTTCGGCATGTCTTGGGAGACATTCTAGAAACTGTTTAATGACAAATACTTTCCTAAAAGTGTTCGTCATATGAAGGAAGTTGAGTTCATTAAACTGGAACAAAATAATATGACGGTGTCCCAGTACGAGGCGAAGTTTGCAGAGTTATCCAGGTTTGCACCTCATTTGGTGGAGAATGAGGAACGTATGACGCGAATGTTTCTGAGAGGTTTGAAACTCGACATACGTCAGTATCTCATTTCTCATAAATTTTCTCTCTATTCAGATGTTGTCAATATGGCTCAATTATTAGAGCGAGATAACGAGTACGTTTAACCGTGGGACCACAACTAGGATCATATCGGTGACAGCAGTAATCAGAACAGCGATAACCAGCGGAGAAAGAAAAATAAGGACAAAAATGGTAACCACTCTGGTGGTAATCATGGCTATGAGAATAGAAGAAGTGAGTCGGGAGGAGATTTTAAAAAGAGGGGATTCAACAATGACCATGTGAAGACGTCAACACCAGCAGCAACTGGTTCTAAGGGAGGAGAACGACCACCGGTCGTATGCTATAAATGTGGAAAAGAGGGACATATCAGCCCAAACTGTCCACAATAGTTCAAGGTATGCTATAATTATGGAAAGGAAGGACATATCGCTCGAGATTGTACGGTAGTGAAACCAAGTCCAGCTGGGATGGTGACTCAAAAGGCTGTCCCAGAAAAGTCAAAGTCAATGGTTCCTGGAAGAGCGTTTGTCGTGACTGGTCAAAATGCGAGGAACCCAAACGAGGTGATTGCGGGTAAGCTAATCATAAATTCTTGCGAAGTTTATACCTTACTAGATACTGGTGCTACCCATTCATTTATTTCTCCTGTTTGTTCTCAACGTGTAAACTTGACTCCGGGAAAATTAGACTTTGATTTATCTGTGGAGACTCCGTTAGGAGAAACTTTCATCACATCCACTATTTATAAATCTTGTTTGATCTAAGTTGACACCATCACCTTACCTGTTGACCTTATTTCTTTAAAATTACTTGCTTTTGATGTGATTTTAGGGATTGATTGGTTAACTACTCATCATGCCAAAATTGATTGTTTTCGTAAGGTTGTTAGTTTTCATATTCCTAACCAACATGTTATGCAATTCAAGCAACTAAACCACTAAAATCAATCATTTGTCATATCAAGTCATAAAGCTATTCGTTTATTGAAAAAGCGGATGTCAAGCTTTCTTAGCCCATGTTATGGATTTGAATAAAGACACGTCGATTTGAATAATATTCCCTGTTGTTATTGACTTTCGACATATTTCGAAGAACTTCCGGTCTACCCCGAGCGTGAAGTTGAATTCTTTATTGATCTTGAACCCGGTACAAAGCCCATTTCTAAAACCTCATATCGAATGGCTCCTATTGAACTTCAAGAGTTAAAGGTCCAACTACGTGAGTTGTTGGACATCGGTTTCATTCGATCTAGTACATCTCCTTGGGGTGCTCTGTTTTATTTGTAAAGAAGAAAGAGCGGGAGTATGCGACTTTGTATTGACTATCGAGAATTGAACCATGTCACTATCAAGAATAGGTATCCGCTACCTCGTATTGATGACACCTTGACCGATTGCAAGGAGCACAATTCTTTTCAAAATTGATCTTCGATTCGGATATCATCAATTTGAAGATTAGGCGAGGATATCCCAAAGCGCCTTGAGAACTCGATGCAGGCATTATGAATTCCTAGTCATGTCTTTTGGATTGACTAATGCTCCTGCGGCTTTCATGGATATGATGAACCGAGTATTTAAGGAATATTTGGATCAGTTTGTTATTGTCTTTATTGATGACATCCTCATATATTCCAAAAGTCGTGAAGATCATGAGCACCATTTGAAGCTAGTACTCCAAAGGCTTTGTGAAATCAAGCTATATGCCAAGTTGAAGAAATGCGAGTTCTGGCTTGAGGAAGTATCATTCATAGGGCACGTGGTGTCAAAACATGGAGTATCTGTCGACCCAGCGAAGATTGAAGCAATACAAAGTTGGGAGCAACCAAAGTCAGTGACCGAAGTACGTAGCTTTCTGGGCTTAGCTGGTTATTATCGGAGATTCGTGGATGGATTTTCTCGAATCGCCACTCCATTAACTCAGCTGACTCGGAAAGATATAAAATTCGTTTGGAGCGAGGAATGCGAGAAGAGTTTCCAAGAGCTTAAGAGGAGACTCATTTCGGCACCTGTTCTGACAATACCATCTGGTTCGGATGGATTTGTTATCTATAGCGATGCTTCAGGCAAAGGGTTAGGATGTGTTCTCATGCAACGTGGGAAAGTCATAGCCTATGCCTCGCGACAACTTAAAGAATATGAGAGGAATTATCCTACTCATGATCTAAAGTTGGTAGCAGTCGTTTTCGCGCTAAAGATCTGGAGGCACTATCTATATGGAGAGAAAGTGGAGATATATTCAGACCATAAAAGCCTCAAATATTACTTCACCCAAAAAGAACTCAATATGCGGCAAAGATGTTGGCTCGAGCTGCTGAAAGACTATGACCATACCATTCAATACCATCCTGGAAAAGCGAACGTGGTAGCTGACACATTGAGTTAAAGATCATATGCAGGAACAAGTGCGATGTTGGCAACACAAAGGCCTATTTTGTGTGATTTACAAAAGATGAAGATGGAATTCAAGACTCCGGGGACCCATGCGATGATGTTAAGTATACGCATAGAACCAACTTTAATCGATAAAGTTAAAGTTACTCAAGCCACAGACCCGGAGCTAATGCATATGAAGAAGAAAGTACAAGAAGGTGCTATTCCAGAGGCAAGAATCGATGAAGAAGGAATACTTCGAGTCCACTCCAGACTTTGTGTTCCTAACGACTCTGATTTGAAGTACAAGATCATGATGGAAGCACACAATACACCATTTGCAATCCATCCTGGAAGTACCAAAATGTATCGTGATCTTCGACATACATTTTGGTGGAATAATATGAGAGAGAGATTGCAAAGTTTATCTCGATGTGTTTAACTTATCAACGTGTAAAGGCGGAGCATCAAGTGCCTAAGGGTCCATTGTAACCACTTGAGATTCCGAAATGGAAGTGGGAACATATTACCATGGATTTCATTACGGGTCTTCCCACGGTTTCTCAAGGCATAAATGCTATTTGGGTTATTGTTAATAGATTAACCAAGTCTGCTCATTTCTTGCCGATACAGGAGACTTATTCCCTTGAACGTCTTGCTCATATGTATGTAAATGAGATTGTGAGATTGCATAGCATGCCAGTATCCATAGTTTCGGATCGTGACCTAAGATTCACTTCAAGATATTGGGTTAGCTTGCAAAAAGCTATGGGCACGAATTTACGATTTAGTTCGGCATACCATCCTCAAACGGATGGATAATTGGAGAGGACTATTCAAACTCTTGAAGATCTATTAAGACTCTGTGTCCTACACTTCAAAGGGAGTTGGGATAAGTATTTACCATTGGTGGAATTCTCCTACAACAACAGTTATCAGGCAAGTATAGGTGTGGCTCCATTTGAAGTATTGTATGGACGAAAGTGTCACTCTCCAATATGTTGGGATGAGGTGGGTGAAGCAACATTGTTGGGACCCAATTTGGTACGTATGACTACGGAAAAGATCTAAATAATTCGACAATGTATACAAATGGCACATGATCGACAAAAGAGTTATGCGGATCTTCATCGAAAGGACGTGGAATTTAGTATTGGGGATCATGTATTATTGCGAGTTGCTCCATGGAAGGGAGTTACAAGATTTGGGAAGAGAGGAAAGCTCAATCCACGATTTATTGGTCCATTTCAGATTCTTGATCGAGTAGGAAATGTGGCCTATAGACTCGCGTTACCTCCAAGCATGCCTCGTGTTCATAATGTTTTTCACATATCTGTGCTTCGTAAATATGTGAAAGACCCGAACCACGTTATTGAGTTAGAATCGGACGAGATAACCGAAGACTTAACGTATGAGGAGGTACCTGTCAAGATCTTGGATAGGAAGGAGCATGTCCTATGCACAAATGTCATACCACAAGTTAAAGTTTTGTGGAGGAACCATGCTATTGAGGAAATGACCTGGGAGATGGAAACGAAAATGAAAGCGAGGTATCCTCATCTTTTTGAAACACCAGGTACGTACGCCAATTTCGAGGACGAAATTTCATAAGGAGGGGAGGTTGTAAGACCCCAAATTATTAATAAATGAAATTTAATTTCCTCTATTTATTATTTTGAAATAGTAAGGGTTGATTTGATTAATGTGGTTAGTTATGGGTAAAATGCGCAAATATTTCAAATAAGCAAGTGGTTATAAAATATTCATTGTTGTCGGGGAATATTCGTTTGGTCGTGGAATATTCTTACTGTAGAGGAATCTTCGTATGATCGCGCAGCCTTGTGTGGGCCCCATAACAGAAAGCGATTGGATGAAGAAAATGACAAATATAAGTTGGTTATAAATAACAGAAGTTAGTTATTCAAGATTATCTTTGTTGAAATACTCTTTGGTTAAAACACGATGCTTTGCGAGATTGCACCAATTATTGATTCTTACGTAAGAAGACACTACTCAATAATTGTTACGAGAATTCTTATTCAAATATTTTATTTTATTGATTCAATAATTATTGCGTTGATATTTTATATTATCGTTGTTTCAATAATTGTCACTACACAGTATTTTCCATTATCGAGCAATAATTCATATTATCTGAATAATATTATTAGATAACATTATTGGCAATGTCTAGAAAGTTACATCTAAGGAGAGGTTTGGTCACCTAATCATTGGCGCCAAGAAGGAGAAATCCTTATTGGTAAGCCCCCTCTTTCCTGAGGAACCGCACTGGTTTGTCGATATTGTGATTCTGTAATATTATTTGTGAATAATTAATTATTGATTTATATAATGAGGAAAATATTTATTTTATGTGGATATAGATGGAGAAAATTGTTTAATGTGACAATTATTGAAAATCAATATTTTAACTTTTTTTGATAAAATAATTCATTCAATATATTATTATATTATTATAATATAATAATGGTGATAATTTTACAATGAATGTGGGATATATGAGTATATGAGGGGGAAGAGTCTTTTTATTACAATAAATGTTAAAAACATGTTTTTCATGTTGGTGGACCCCATTTCTTGACTGAAATTTGATTATAGACTGTAAAATCGCCCGTTTGTGGATTTCGGTCAATTTCTGTTTGGAATTTGGAAAAACTTAAACTTACAAAGTTGTAGAAAATGAAATTACCTATCGAAAGGACATTGGTTCGAATTTTTCTGATAAAAGGGCTATTTATTATGAATTATTGAAGTTCCGAAGTTCCGAAATAATTGATTTTTGAAGTTTTAAATATTTTTTTATAAGAAAAACGTTTTTTTATTTAGGTGAGGTGGGTCACTCTTGGTGGCTGATGTTTTGAATCAGATTTTGTGTGCGTAAGAATTTAATAAATATATATTAATATTTTATTAAATTTTCTGCTTTGGTGTTCTAAGCATTTTTCTATAAATAGGGTGCTTAGGTTAGAATTGAAAATCACACCAGAAACTGAAGTTTTCTCTCTCTTTCTCTCGATATATTGAGCGTATTCTTGTGAGTATTTTGATACTTTGAGTGTTGTTATACGGTGCAAGTTCCCTTTAGCACTATATTCAGTATTCCAGCCAGAAGTACTATTCTTTCGAGGTAAGGGATGTTATTTTCTTCTTAAATGATATTATTTTCTTCAATATCATTATGCCAAAATATTGGTTTGAACTTTTTTATCAAATTTGGAACTTTTTGTGTCGGGGTTACTATTCATGTATATGACACTATTCACGTATACGACACTATTCACGAATACGGCACTATTCACAAAAAAAATTAAAATTTCATTTTTCGTCCAAAATATCTATTATGGATACTAGCTTTGATTGTATCCATGTTTTGATCATTCTTAAATTTTACTCCACTATGATTACTTATGAGGTATTTTTGGACATGGAATAACTGAAATATGAATCTTTAATATTTATTCTTTTGTTTCACTGGATTTGTTTTCTTTTAAATATTTTTCATCATCATCAGTCCTAAATGATGATATTACTGAATATCTTTGGCCTGTAGTGCAAAGATGAATGATTTCTGATGAATATCTTTGGCCCGTAGTGCAAAGATGAACAGGTGTTTAGATGAACATGACCAACTGATTAATATCTTTGGTCTGTAGTGCAAAGATGAATATTTGATTCCAGATATATGTTGATTGATGTTACAGGGATAAAATATTGACGATGGACTTTTAAATTCATATATAGAAGATAGTAGATTTCATTCTCTACGTAACTCTTCTATGAATTATTGTTTCTGTTGCGAATATTGATCTGAAACTTGTTGTCTATTGTATTTTATCAAATTTTTCCCCGTTGAAGACTAACGATAATTTGTTCTATATTATCTTAGTCATAATATTCTTTACTGGGCTAGTTGAGCTCACCCTTTTCTTTTTTGTTCCATTTTTCTTCTCAGGAGGCGAGAATGTAGCGAGTACTAGTCGGGGTATGGAATGAAGGTTCTAGAAAGTCGTTTTTAGTAGTCCTCACCATTTTTATAAAATAATATATCAATAATTATAATGAGGACTTATTTGGATATGAATATTGTCTAGATGGCAATATTTGTATTTAAACTCACAGTTTTTATGTTGTATTAATAAAGTTGTAGTTGTTTCTGTACCATGTATTTTGACGACTCAGAATGGGTGTTGTATACCTATTTTGGGGGCGTCACAATACATCACCCATCTTGAGTCGCCAAATACATGGTATAAAATTCAAATACAACTTAATTATACAACAGTCGTGTAAAGTACGACAAAACATAATCTAAGAGTTTTAATAAGAATAATGTCATCTAGACAATATCCACACTCAATGGAGTCCTCATTACATTTATTGTCACACTATTTAACAGAATAGTGAGGACTACTAATGCTATCATCTGGACCGTCACTCCATTTCCCGACTAGTCCCGACCACGCGTTCTCATTTCTCAAGAGAACAAATGAAAGAAAGGGTGAGCTCAACTAGTCCAAGAAGAAATATTATGACTAAGATAATGCGTAATAAATTATCATTAGCCTTCAACAAAGATGTTAAACCGATAAAATATAATAAACGTCAAGTTTAAGCTGCGTAGCAATGAACAAGCAATCCATTAGAAGAGTCAAGTAGAGAATAAAATCTACTATCTTCTATGATTTAAAAGGTTTTTCATCACTTTTATCGCTGAGACTCATCTTAATAAATAAATCACATTGTCCCTGCACTACGGCCAAGGATATTCATTAGTATCATGACCACAAATTATCCATGCACTACGGGCCAAGGATATTCATGTATTCATCAATGGTCATGCTCATGCCAACAACTGTTCATCAATGCACTACGGCCAATGAGGACTTTTACCACATCATTTGTAACATTACGGTCATGATTATACCGAATAATCCCTGGTCATAATCATACCAAGTCCATCCATGCATTACAGGCCACAGATGACTTTCAACATATTATAAACATGAGGATAATGACAATGATATAAGAATTCAATAAAACAAGTTCAAGCATAAATTTGTAAAGATTTATAATTTAATTTATCTAGAAATCAATAACGTCCAAATTGTCAACATGATACTGCTTTATGGAGTAAAATTCAAGAATGCTCAAAAGAATATTTCCATGAAAAGATACTGGATGAAGCGCAAATATCAAGGATATTCCACTAATTTAATGGAGTATAAAGCCAAAACTTTAATCAACTGAGTATAATAGAAAATATGAAACCGCAAATGGATTTTTGCCGCCATGCGGTAATCTACGTAGACAGATTATTCCAACAGAATAATAAAGAATGGAATAACAGAAGAATTCACCAGGCGTGCGTAATCCGCGATGCATAAAGTTATTCCAGAGAAGAATAATAAAGAATGGAACCGTGTCATGCGTAATCCGCATGCATGGATGTTCCAACAAAATAATAAAGAATGGAACCGGTCATGCGTAATCCGCATGCAGACGTGATGTTCCAACAGAATAATAAAGAATGGAACGTGTCATGCGCGTAATCCGCGATAGGCGAGGATGTTCCAAACAGAATAATAAAGAATGGAATAACAACGAAATTCACCGGGCATGCGATAGACCGCGCATGCATGAGTTATTCCAACGTAATAATAAAGAATGGAATAAAAGAAGAATTTCACCATGTATGCGGTGCTTCAGATAGACAAAGTTATTCAACATAATAATAAAGAATGGAATAACAACCCTTACGAGTATTGAAAGAAAATAACTCTCTTCATGAATACGAAAGAAATAATATCCCTTACCTTAGAAAAACTGGATACTGGAATAGTGAGGTAACAGACTTCTCTTCTTCTTTCTCTCTATAATAATTGCTCTAAAACTTTTGTGAATTGGTGAGAAATGAAGGAAAAATGAGCTTCTATTTATAGGAAAATATAGTTTCGATAATTGTACGTTTTGGGGCTCAAAATATTACAGTATAATGCCTTCCTCTTTTTCTTCATTTTTAATTTAGTCCTGCAAGTATTATCAAACTTGCACCACCTCCCCTAATAGTAAATAATGTGAATTAATAGTTCATTCATGTGACTCAATAGTATAATCATGTGAAAAAACTAATTACAGTATAGTACCTTCAACTATACCTCCATTTTTAATTTAGTCATTCAAGTATTATCAATCTTGCACCACCTCCCTTAATAGTACATGAATGTGAATCAATAGTACACACATGTGAACAAATAGTTATAAGCATGTGAAATAATAGCAATTAATTGCTCATTTATCCGATTAATTACCCGATTGGTCAATATAACCTCCAAATTTCAATTATTATCGAAATAAATGTCGATTTCCACTAACACTAATAATTCCAACACAATGGAGCTATCAATTTCATCTTTAATCAACACAACTTATTCATCATTAATATTATAACTCACAATATTTAACAACCAGGTCGTTCCCAGGAAAGAGGGGCCTTTTCGATAAGGATTTCTCCTTATTGGCGCGCAATTAGGTGACCAAACCTCTCCTTGACAGAATTTCTAGACATTGTCAATATAGCAAATAATAATATGAATAACTTTGTCGTCTCAATTATTTATTTAATAATAATAAATATTATACAGATGATACTGTGACAATAATTAAATCAATAATATGAGAGATATGATGCAACAATTACTGTAGCAATAATTGAGTATAACTGAGTGACTTCTCACGTAAACATCAATAATCAATACCGCAGTGCTATTGTGCAACCACGCCAGACGTATTCATTTTTTTACTCTAAGTAGTTCAACAGGTTTTAATTCAGTAACACTTTCGTCGTTATTTTTATAAAAGATAATTTTGTCTTTTTCTAACTACGACAATACTTCCATTAATGGGGTCCACCAATGATTGTCTTGGTCGCATTGAATATTCCCCGTTAAAACGTAATATTCCCTTGTTAGCAATCGAATATTATATAACCACTTGCTTACTTTGTAAAATTTGTAAATATTACCCACAACTATAACATTATATCAAATCCACACCATAATATTCAAAAATATATTTCAAGAAAATTATTCTTTATTCATAAAAGTTGGGGTCTTACATATTAAGGTTAGATAACCTGAGATTTATTCGTTTAAGTTGTTGTAACCCTTTATTGGGAAGATTTCTATTTCATTTATGAGTTTATTAATTTATGGGTAGTTAGATGCTATTTATTTTGTTGAGTGAACACCAAATCTAAGGGAAGTTTGAGTACCTGGATTTGGGGGTGTAATAGAAACATTCTCACCAATATCAATGCTCAAGTCCATTCAAATTTTTCTTGCGATTGTAGCTTATTATTACTAAATCTGACAAATGGATATGGAGACGCCCTTCCGCAATGGTAATTAGACGAGAATGTATATATGATACATCTAGATGGATTTGTCTCAAAAGATGGAACAAATCTAGTATGTAAGCTACAATAATCCATTTATGGATTAAAACAAGCTCCTCGAAGATGGAACATCAATTTTGACGAGATAATCAAAAGGTTTGATTTTTATCAAAAAAGAAAGATGGATCATGTGTGTACAAGAAAGTCAGTGGGAGTGCAGTAACATTCCTAGTATTATATGTTGATGATATACTACTTATTGGGAATGACATACCAATGCTACAATCAGTAAAGATAAAGTTGTCTAAACATTTCTCCATGAATGATTAGTGAGAATCATCCTATATTTTGGGGATAAAGATCGATATAGATAGATTTAAAAGGATGCTCGACTTGACCTAATGAACGTATATTTATTCGATGCTAAAGGGGTTTAACATGAAAAACTCTAGAGGGATCTCATGGTGATGAGTCATGGAGTGTATCTGATACAATCCTAATTGGGCTCGCATCAAACAATAATGACTCAACTCAAGTTTTGAGGGTTCAACAAATGTTTTTCAGTGCTTGGGCAAGAGAGTACTCAAGGATACTTACATTGGACCACATTTCATATGAACGGAGATGAGATGATCAATCAGGTGATTTGGAAATACTAGATACCATCTGTGGGCAATGAAATCGTGCCTTGCTAGTTAGGGTTTCGTGTTGGCTGAGGAGGAGAGAAATCCACGAAGAGCACGGAATTGATTGATTGATTGAAGAGGGGAGAACGACAGGTGGGCGATTACTCCAATGACGCGTGGTAGAACCCCTAGAATTCGGAAACCTTATTGGGGTTATTGGGATTCCAAGAGCCTTCTTCTTGAGTCCTTCCACTCCTAGAACCATAAACCTTATTAGGGTTATTGGGATTCCAAGAGTCTTCCTGAGTGTTGAGAGAGTGTCCAAACCCCTTTAGTGCTTTTAGGTGGAATCTCCAAGCCTTTAAGTCACCAAAAGGGTCCCTTTGATCTTCCAAGAGTCCAAGTCTTGAGTCTGAAGAGAAGTCCCCTTCCCAATGGAATGGAAGGGGTATTTATAGGGTTCTCTGGAAAGTAGTCATGTGCAAGGCACATGCTTTTAGGGAAATTCTAGAAATACCCTTTAGTCATTAAATTAATACCCATATTGACATGTCCTTCTAGCCACTAATCCAATCCCTCAATCAATTTCCAAAACGAGCCGCCTCCACGAGTCTTCTGCCTCGGGACACGTGGAGGCTTCTCCCGGGTCTAGCACATTTATTTCTGACTTTTCCATCTTCATTCTATTAGGTTATGCGAACCCTAATTTTCACATTTAATGAGGTCGTGGAACCCTAATTGTGCATTTAATTGAATTAGGTCATGTGAACCCTAATTTTACACTTGGGCCCAAATTTTCCCCCTGCGCGAAAGTCGCATTCCCAAATAGACGATCGTGCAAGAAAATTGTAAGCCTTTGAATGATTTTGCAGGGCTCTAATTTCTTGGACAAATTGGGAACTTCTCCAAAAATCTTTCCATAGCTTGCCCAATATTTGTTTCCTTATTTTTTTCCTCGCATATAAACAAGGAAATATAATCAAATATAAATAAATTTTAATCTAATAAAATCCTTCTTTTGGTAAATCAGGACCTTAATTAATTTTATTTTTCAAAAATAAAATAAAATCTTAATCTTATGTTGGAAAATACAATCAAAGCTTTCTTTATTTTGGAAATAAATCAAATCTTAATCTTATTTTGGAAATAAAATCAAAGCTTTCTTTCGTGTTGGAAATAAATCAAATCTTTCTATATTTGGAAATAAACCAAATCTTTCTTTATTTGAAAGCAAAAGATTTTACTTATTATATATATATATATATATATATATATATATATATATATATATATATATGCATATATAAATAATCTATTTTGAAAATTACCCTTGTTGGGAATAAAACTAAATCTTCTTTATATTTAGAAAATAATATCTTTATATATTTTTATTTAGAAATGAATTCAAAGATACTTATCTTTTGGAAAATCTTCGCGGCGAAGGAGCATTCATTTCAAGCGAGTTAATTAGTAGAGCAACAGGACCTCAAAGGTATGAAGGGTAATGATTTCTAGGTAGTCGAGGCTTACGTGGTCGGGAAGTTTCACATGGTAAAACCTCACATAGATTTTTTTTAAGGGGTGAAAAGAACGACCCCTAGGTGGCCTAAGGCAACATGGCCTCCCCCTAGGTGGCCTAAGGCAACATGGCCTCCCCCTAGGTGGCCTAAGGCAACATGGTCGTGCCCTAGGTGGCCTAAGGCAACATGGCCTAGGGGAACAATGAAGTTTTGGAGGAGCAATTACTATTTTGATCATAAATTTTGACTCGTTTGGAGTTTCGGGGCCCATAATATATCAAAACGAAGATATCGACGAGCCCTACAAAGCCAACATGGCCGAACCCTAGGTGGCCTAAGGCAACATGGCCGAACCCTATGTGGAAAATGAAGTTTTTGGAAGAGCAGTTACTATTTTGATCATAATTTTTGACTCGTTTGAAGTTTCGGGGCCATAATATATAAAAACAAAGATATCGACAAGCCCTACAAAGCCAACATGACCGAACCATAGGTGGCCTAAGGCAACATGGCCGAACCCTATGGGAAAAATGAAGTTTTTGGAAGAGTAGTTACTATTTTGATCATAACTTTTGACTCGTTTGGAGTTTAGGGGCCCATAATATATCAAAACGAAGATATCAACAAGACCTACGAAGCCAACATGGCTGAACCCTAGGTGGCCTAAGGCAACATGGCCGAACCCTAGGGTTCCAGTACTCTTTCTGACATTATTTCATCTTCTTTTCAGGTGTTTTGAAGCTTTACTCTCGGATATTCCTCTTTGGCATGGTGAGCACTTCGAGCTCAAGCACTTTATTTGACGTCCCTTCCTTGCTTCTTTAGATCCCTTATGCTGAACTCTTTTTTTTTTCTTGTAGGCCCTCCCTGTTGAACATTCTGCAGACTTGAGAACAACCAAGGAGGCCCCGTTTCTCAATGATCGGGAAAGGGTTCCCCTCCTTTGGTCTTTTCGTCGTCCTTTGGAAGCAAGTCCAAACTTATGCCCGTACAACTTTTCCTCCACCATAGAAGGAAGACTTGTTTCTATATCCAACGGCTTGTGGAAGTTGGGATGACTTCTTGTCTGATTCATCTAACCACCTTCAAGAATAGCAACATTGGATCGACTAGCTACTTAGGAATGCTGATTATGTGGATAGCTTTGCATCCAGCTATGTAGGAACATTCGTATCCAATAGGACCATGGTGTTCTTCTATCTACATATTCATCACTGCTTGGGGTGAATGCACCTTTACTCTGGAGGATGTCTATGCCCTCTTTCGGTAAGTATTTGCCCCCTGTGCATGAGTCACGCCTTTGGTGAGATGATCACGCAAAATATTGTAAGTGTTGAAGTCTTGATTCCAGTGTCTGAACACTTCGCGGGGCTTGATGTTTTGCAATCCTCAAAAAGGAAAGTACTAGGAGAGGGAACCTCTAGGGAGCAAACCCTAGAAGGGCGAGCCTTAGAGGAGCTCTCCTGGGATATTTTGAAAATCTTCGATCTAATCTTTCTTACCATCTCTTGAAATTTCTCTTTCTTTTGGAATCAAGAAGTCATTGAGAACCAAACATTTCATGAAGGCCTGATAGCTTCGAAGGCCTGATAGCCTCGAAGTCTTGCTAATAGTGTTGAAGACCTGCTGATAGCTTCGAAGGCCTGATAGCATCGAAGACCTGATAATAGCCTTGAAGATCTATTGATAGCCTCGAAGACCTGCTGAGGGCCTCGAAGACCTGCTGATGACCTCGAAGACCAAGCTTTAGGTATTCCTCTATCTTCAATTCGACAGGTCATGACCTTTGGATCATGAACTGTCGTAGTTCTTTTCATTTCCTGCATCAGAAAACATGTATATTTATTTCATACATCCTAACACTTGAATCTATACTTTTTTTTTCTTTTCTTTTCTTTTTCTTTTTTTTAAGAAATTTTAAAAAAAACGTTCAAGTATAAGTGAAAGTTTGTCAATTTATTAATAATAAAATTGCTTTTAACAAAAGGCATAACTTTTCATATATAATAAATCTTGCTTTTGTCGGTGAAAGCATAACGTTCACCACTTTTAGAGATAAAGTGTAACTTTTTCGGGGTTGAGGGCTTATACTCAGGGGCCTCAATTACTTTTATTAAAGTTAAAAGTATAACTTTTTGGGTCTGAGGGCTTAAAGTCAGGTACCTCATTCACTTTTGATGATAAAGTGTAACACTCGGGTGCCTCGTCACTTGGGTCGTCCAATTTCTTGGCAAGTGCAGTCTACGAGGACTTGAAAATGGGTGCCTCATCACTTGGGTCGTCCAATATTTTGGCAAGTGCAGTCTACGAGGACTTGAAATCGGGTGCCTCATCACTTGGGTCGTCCAATTTCTTGGCAAGTGCAGTCTACGAGGACTTGACCACCGTTTAGAGTGGACCACCATCTTTGGTGGGGTTTTTTTTTTCCCATCAATTCTTGTGCCTCCTCCCTTGGTCATCCAATTTACTTGGCAAAGGATATTCCTGAGGACTTAAACCACCATTTTTGGTGGACCACCATCTTGGGTGGATTTTTAATTCATCTGTAGTTCAAAGTTTGTTAGATGGTACGTAGAGCCAATATTTGAGTTCTTGACTTTCGGGACTGCACCATGGGTGATGGTGTTGCATGTTTCTTCTCCTAGTTCAATCTCCCTACCGCCATTTCTCATGGTATATCCTCCTCCATAGATCGTAATCCATAGTGGAATGCCCTCACGTATTGGTGGTATACACGTAAGTCCGATCTTCTTTTCATTTTTCTTGATAACTGTTGACCGGGGCCTTGGAGGTTTCACCGCCCGTGCTTTCGACCCATTATTCGCATGAGACTCTGAACGCCTTCTCATTGCATGTGATAGCCTCCTAACCCGGCATTGTGGTATACTTGTCCCCATGCTTTTCTCTGCTTCGCTCAAATTTCTCATTCTTCTCCCTCTTTCCCCCCTGTGGTTTTGACTGAGAATCCACCAAAGCCACAGTTGCTATCCTCTTACTCCTCCATGTATCCATCGCATGGCTGATGGGAAATGTCATAATTCCCCCCAAGTCTTGTGCAAAAGATGAGAGGGTCGCAAATGAATAGCACGCCTTGGTAATGAGGTGGGGTTTGAAGGCGTCTAAAGCACCATTGTTGCATATGCTAGCCAAGTTCTTTTCTTCCATTGGTTCTACACACTTCTGTGCTTGGGCCCTGAACCTGTCAACATAATCTGACAGCTCCTCATTCGGCTTCTACTTAAACCGCATGAGCTCTACAATGGTTACCTGTTTCTGCACATAGAAAAACTTCTTAAAAAATTGTAATTTTAGGTCATCCCAATCATGGATCGAATTTCTTCTCCAAATTATAGTACCAACTGAAGGCACTATCCGTCAAAGTCTTGTTGAATTCCCGCATCAACAAGTTATGGTTGTTCACTTCATCATATCCTACCCACGGAGACATCGACTCTACAAACCTGGAAATATGTTCCCTGGCATTTCCTTTCTCTCCGTTGTATTTTGGAAATTATGGGGGATGCTCAATATACCCTGTCGGGTAAGGTTGCCTCTGAATGTGTGCGCGGGTAAGGTGGAGTAAAGTCTAACTCAGGGTCGGGATGTGCACTGCTGAAGTTGATTGATCACATCGATCATATCAACATTAAATCACGCATCGCTCGTGGCATGAATTCTCTATGGTACAGAAATTGGTTGATGTACAATCGACATCATGTAAATTTCAGATCGATTGTGCTTGTGGGCCGGTTCGTTGAACGAGGTTTGGGATGGTTGGCATCCGCACTTGTGAAAATACTGGGATAACAGATTGGAATGATGTTTATCTTAGGTGGTGACTTCCAATCTGGGTTGTGGCTGGCCACCACCTGCTTTTGAGGTTTCAAGTGGATGATTGGGACGATCGATTCTCCATCAATGGAGGTGTTTGTCGATTCTCCTTATTGTTGCTATCGTTGTTGTTGTCCTCCTCCACTCTGCCGGGTTCTCCTTGTGAATTGTGCGGGAACATAGCCTTGAAAGCGGAATCTGCATCAATTCTTGGCGGAAATTTCCCATTTTCCTCTTACTTTCTCTGATCTCCAAAGATCATAGCCATCATCATCATCCTTGTTCTTCCCGTGCTTCCTTCAACGATTGAGCATCTCCGGTTTACAAAGATTTACTCGCTTCTTCTATTTCTTCTCGATTTGCCTTCCGCTACCTGTCTGCCTGACATTCTCTGGTTGTTGCTCAGCCATGTATGGTGATGTTGAACTTCCTTCTGATGCGTCTTCAAGGAGGGGTTGATTGAGATTTAGATTCACGCCTTGGAAAGCTTGACTTGCTTGCCTTGGAACTGGACCCGGTGAGGTAATGCTGTTTGTTGGTGAAGCTCTTCCTGTTGTTCTCCCACTTCGAGTTGTGGGCATACCCTTCACGAATTCTACACCTCCCCAACAGAGTCGCCAAATAAAATGTGGGCAAGGAAATCGTGCCTTGCTAGTTAGGGTTTCGTGTTGGCTGAGGAGGAGAGAAATCCACGAAGAGCACGAAATTGATTGATTGATTGAAGAGGTGAGAACGACAGGTGGACGATTACTCCAATGACGCGTGGCCCCTAGAATCCGGAAACCTTATTAGGGTTATTGGGATTCCAAGAGCCTTCTTCTTGAGTCCTTCCACTCCTAGAATCCAGAAACCTTATTAGGGTTATTGGGATTCCAAGAGTCTTCCTGAGTGTTGAGAGAGTGTCCAAACCCCTTTAGTGCTTTTAGGTGGAATCTCCAAGCCTTTAAGTCACCAAAAGGGTCCCTTTGATCTTCCAAGAGTCCAAGTCTTGAGTCTGAAGAGAAGTCCCCTTCCCAAAGGAATGGAAGGGGTATTTATAGGGTTCTCTGGAAAGTAGTCATGTGCAAGGCACATGCTTTTAGGGAAATTCCAGAAATACCCTTTAGTCATTAAATTAATATCCATATTGCCATGTCTTTCTAGCCACCAATCCAATCCCTCAATCAATTTCCAAAACGAGCCGCCTCCACGAGTCTTCTGCCTCGGGACACGTGGAGGCTTCTCCCGGGTCTAGCACATTTATTTCTGACTTTTCCATCTTCATTCCATTAGGTTATGCGAACCCTAATTTGCACATTTAATGAGGTCGTGGAACCCTAATTGTGCATTTAATTGAATTAGGTCATGTGAACCCTAATTTTACACTTGGGCCCAAATTTTCCCCCTGTGCGAAAGTCGCATTCCCAAATAGATGATCGTGTAAGAAAATTGTAAGCCTTTGAATGATTTTGCAGGGCTCTAATTTCTTGGACAAATTGGGAACTTCTCCAAAAATCTTTCCATAGCTTGCCCAATATTTGTTTCCTTATTTTTTTCTGGCAATAGAAACAAGGAAATATAATCAAATATAAATAAATTTTAATCTAATAAAATCCTTCTTTTGGTAAATCAGACCTTAATTAATTTTATTTTTCAAAAATAAAATAAAATCTTAATCTTATGTTGGAAAATACAATCAGAGCTTTCTTTGTTTTGGAAATAAATCAAATCTTAATCTTATTTTGGAAATAAAATCAAAGCTTTCTTTGTTTTGGAAATAAATCAAATCTTTCTATATTTTGGAAATAAACCAAATCTTTCTTTATTTGAAAGCAAAAGATTTTACTTATTTATATATATATATATATATATATATATATATATATATATGCATATATAAATAATCTATTTTCAAAAATTACCCCTTGTTGGGAATAAAACTAAATCTTCTTTATATTTAGCAAATAATATCTTTATATATTTTTATTTAGAAATGAATTCAAAGATACTTATTTTTTGGAAAATCTTCGCGGCGAAGGAGCATTCATTTCAAGCAGTTGATTGGTAGAGCAACAAGACCTCAAAGGTATGAAGGGTAACAACCCCTAGGTAGTCGAGGCTTACATGGTCGAAGCCTACATGGCCGAAGCCTACATAGATTTTTTAAGGGGTGAAAAGAACGACCCCTAGGTGGCCTAAGGCAACATCGTCGCCCCCTAGGTGGCCTAAGGCAACATGTTGTCATGTTGTCATTTTTGTTTTAGATCTGTTCTATGTCATGTTGTCTTTGATCTAGAACTGGAAATAGGGTCATAACTTGTCTAGATCGTGAGATATATGTGGTCAAAAGGCGTTGACCGAGCACGACTTCTGGAAATCTAGGCAAACCCAGAAACCTAGAAAGTCTGACAGTGATATTGCAGGGCTTTGATCTTGCTACGGACAGGTGATTTGGCCATGTTTGTGTATTGGACTTGTAGTCTGGTATAAGGACTACACGATCAAGCTTTTAGATCACTCAGAATAACAGTATAATCAAAGATATACCTGGTCAAATCAGTGTTGGTCGAGTGAAATGGATGAAGATTCTGGAAAACCCAGAATCTTCAAGAACAAAATTTCTGACAGTAGTTTGACCAACCTTTATTTCTTAAACGTGTTGTTGTTAGACCGACCTGTTGATATATTATTGTAGACTGACATCTCCTCTACAAGACTGAACCACTAGATCACATAAACCGAACCTAGAAAGCTAAGATTTAAAACTTCAAAATAGAAGCCTCGACTGTTCTTCAATTTTTGGAAAACCCAGAAATTAAAGAACAGGTCTGACATTAAGTTGGATGGCTTAGATCTCTCTGTGATTATATGTTTTGGACATGAACGTTGCTTAAGTTTGTAGTACTACATCAGTACTATAACATTAGAACAATTAAAAAACTCAGAAATGTATGGATCAAAGAAATACAATCGGTCAAACTAAGCCCTTCAACCTCTGACATGATTTCTGGGTTTACTGAAGAACAGCCCAAGAACACTATTAGCGACAGATTCGTCGCCAGAAGCCTCTATAGCGACAATTTATTTAGAAAATGATTTATTTTATTTAATAAATCAAAATAAATGATTTTTAATTATTAAAAATATAAAATAAATTTTGAAAAATTATTTTACATTCGAAAAATAGTTTTAATTATTTTAAGTATATTTCATAAATATTTATTATTTTTGGAATATAATTGGTATTTAATTTATTTAATTATAATATTAAATAAATTATTTAAAAATAATTTTAATACATGAAAAATCATGAAAAATAATATTATGGTAAAAGAAAATATTTGAAGTTATTTTTAGTGACTTTTAATATTTTGTGATGAAAAATGATTTAAGTGTTATAAAAATATTTTAAGTTATAAAATATAACTTTTGATATTTTGTCATGAAAATATTAATATTTTAATATTAATAGCAATTATCGGATAATGAATTTAATCGTTTAAAAATCATATAAAGGTGATTTTAAAGTATTAAAAATACTTTGTGATATTATAATTATATTATAATACTATGACATGTATTTCATTAATATTTGATAATAAATAAATATTAATGATAAAAGAATTAAGTAGTATTTAAATACGTTATTAATGATTTAAAAATTAAGATAAATGATATTAATTATCAGAAAATTGTTATGAGACTTAGAAAAATATTTTGACTGATATTAAAATTATCTAAGATAATTGTTTAGTGTTAGGCAAAGTTTAATTGAACTTAAACTCGTGAAAAATCCGATTGGACAAAGTCGGGATGTGGGACAGGTGTAAAGTTCAACTCGGTTTGTAATAGTTTGACTTGATACCGAGTCTTATGTGTGTTATAGACTGATAGGGTTATGTATTATGTTATGTGTTATGTGTTTAGGTTATTCTATGTATGTTTATATATATAGTGGTATTATATTGTGATGATATTATTCTAATATTGGAGATTTATATTACTAATATTAGGTCTTCGGATAAAGCGTTACAAATTGCGTAGCAATAATCAACGGTTCATGCAAGTTTGTTTTACTTAACTCTACTAAGAGTTGTTTCATTCGGATAAGCTTATGGTTAATCATTGCTGGTTGCCATGAATTGTACTCTGTACATATTGCATGTATAAGTCAGGTATGAAAGGCTGATCACCTTCATTACCAATTGGTTCAGATATATTTGTTCATGTATAATACTTGTTCAGTCAAAATTTTATTCCTGCTAGTTCACAACTATATTGTTGAATTATAGCCTGCTTATTTTTCAGACTCTTTCAATCATGATATATCGTTATATTGTTGAACTTAAACTTGCTGGGAAATCCTTATGCTCACCCTTGCTATATCATGATAAAACATTGCAGATTAAGATGAACGCGTCAAATACAAGGAAAGGTTAAAGACAGTTCCAGCTTTAGTTTACGTATGCGATTAGATTTGTAATAGTAATGTATGATGATAATGTTATGTATTAAATAAGTTATGTATTATGTATTAAGTTAAGGTTACTCGACCTTGGAGAAAAGTGTGTAAGTTTAATGTATAAACAATTTATGTTTATATCTTCCGCAAATAGTAATAGTTGTATAGAATGATCGAATCGGATCCGCGGTAATTCAGGACCTCGGATTCGGGGCCCTCACAGTTGGTATCAAAGCTGTAGGTTATGAACCTTAGGTAAGAATACCCGAGACTAATAACCGCAGTGATTAGGATAAGTACTAACTCACATAGAGTTAGTTGGTCGGTAAGATTCAAAGATGAATCTCGGCGAGTTATAAGATACAGAGTTCCCTAACTCTGATAATAAAGTTGAACAGTAGTGAGAAATAGATAGAGTCTAAGAGACTAAAGGTGCAGTGATAGGAGATCATAAAACAAAACGATCATAGTATAGAAATGAATCGTAATATATACAATGAGATCACTCCGTGATCAGATAAGGTTATAGTATGGGATAAGAATCAATCTGATGATTGGAAAGTTTACAACAAGATTGCTGGGTGTCAATTGTACTATAAATTGGTACAGATTCAGGAAAGGATTATGAATACGAGTTAAATGAAATTCGTATTAAGAAGGGTGTTAGTGGTAGGTGGGGATTCAATTGAGGATTCATGTCGGCAGCTGAGTTGTATGATTCCTTGTGTGGGCGGGGAATTGTACTTGGTGTAAAAACTACTTAGTTCTGACAATGATAATTATTGAAATGTTTGTGTCGCGTTATTTGATATATGCATGTTAAGAGGGTGATTCCTTTCTCATGTGTATAACAGATAGATAGGTCATAGGTAGAGGATATAAGGTTAAGTACGAGTTCTTAAAACTCATACTTATGTGACATTCTTGATTCATATTTATATGAAATATTTATGAACCCCTTAGCGAACGGACGCCAAAGGTCAGACTAGGATAAGTTCTTAAACTAATATGATTGTGGCAATTTATGGACTCATAAGTGTGGTTTGACGAACTGGGTATAGTTGTGTGTAAATGGAGTATTGAGGATTATAGGAACAGATAGATTGTTAAGCAAATGATTATTAGTGGAGACATAAGTTTTCCAAAAATCCTAGCTATGCTAGACTTCAAAATTTTGACATCAAGCTAAATACGCACTATGTGCTTTTAAAAAAAATATGTAGACTCGTAATCATTTTTGAAACAGTTTAAAGTATAGTTTATGCTACTTATTTCAGCTAGACGCAAACGATTTGAAATATCAAAATATCTTTTATTTATCACTCATGTACCATGTAACCTGGTGCAGAGATTATAAAAAGTGATGGAGTTATAAATACAGGAATACTTAGTGTGAATTTAATCTAAAATCGTTGTTCCACTATTGTATGATGTGTTATGACAAAGTCATATAATGATGACATCCTCAAACGAACTGTTAATACAGTACGACATCATGGCGTCATTCTCAAAAATATTTTCAAAAATTTTAATTTGCCAACGGGGTTTGGCTACACTTAAATAATTCGATTGAATTGAATTATTGATATGAGTCTATGCTATTCGATTCAGCTAGACTAAAGTTTATGAAAACTCTAAGTGTTCATTGAAAGAAATTTCTGAACCAAATTATTTTGGTGCGGAATCCAAGAAGAACGGGGTAGAATTTTGTGCCTTATGTGATTGTAGAGAAGCAGATAAAATCAAGATACGGCCAAGATAAGACATATCGGGTTAATCACCCTTTCAGGTTCAGAAGTTATGACGGTTTATGGATGAATTTCCATAAAACCTTTGCGAAAATGACAAACAAATAGTCTATATGACTCCTCAGCAAAATTTGAAAATTTTAAATCTTGTGAGTGGTGTATTGGGTAGCATGTGATGCTGTGTATGTATGGTGTATGGTGTATGGTGTAAGGTACATTTCGGGGACAAAATTTTTAGAAGAAGGGGTGAATGTGACAACCCGAGAATTTAGAATATTTTTAAAATTTTTATTAATTAATTTAAGGTTCAAAATTAGAACCTAGACAGAAAATAAGTGTATGTGTTTGATATTTTTAAGATAGATTTTGAGGATTTCAAAATTCTGTGAAGGATTTAGGTGAATTATTCAGGATTAAGTGTATACATGTTCATGTTCTGTGTATATGGTCATTTATGTGTACAGTATGTGGTTAAGGGTCAAGGGTTGACCAGACAATGACAAACCCTAATATTATATTAAGAACGTAAAAGTTCAGTTAGAAAATTCTTATGATTTCTAAGAAACCCTAAAACCGGTTCTGAAAACCCTAAATTCAGTTCCGGGAATCCGAAACCCTAATTCGGTGCATGAATTCCTAAATTGGGAACCTAATGGCGTAAGTGTAAATAATTATAAGATTAATTACGGTTAATATTAACAAATTGGTTATAAAACCCTAATTTCAAAATTTGAAACCCTAATTTCTGGTTTAGGAACCCTAATTTATAATTAGGAAAAACCTAAGTGTTCATTAAATTATTTTAATGTTAATTAGAAAATATCAATCCTAATTTTAAAGTTAAGTAATTAGAAAACCCTAATCTAATTACGAAATCTAATTTATAAATTAGAAATATTATTTTTCTAATTAAAACCCTAATTTTGGGTTATAAACCCTAAAGACCAATTTTGACCCTAATTGATTAATTAAAAATTTTAATTAGGAAATGCTAATCCTAATTAGCAAGATTTAAAGTATGATTAAGAAATTTTAATATAATTAGAAAATCCTAATTATAATTTAGAAATATTAATTTTTTATTTTTAAAACCTAAATTAGAAATTTTAGAAAATTAAATTGCAAGTTAAGGGTTAAACCCTAAACTCTAAAATAGTTCAAACCTTAAACCCTAACCTAAACCCTAACCTAAACCATAAACCCTTAGGGTTTGGCTAATTGTCTAACTTGCCATTAAAATAAAAATCAAAAAGACCATTTTTCCCTTTTTGTATTTTTATAAAGTTGGTGTGTAGGTTTTGACTTTTAGGTGAGTTGCTCACCAAAACCTAGCTCTAGCATGTGCATATATCTCAGCCATCAGCCATTTCACACAACCAAGTTCATTGAATCAATAATTATATAAATTAAAAGGAGAGAGAAAAAGTTACTTGCATTTTCATTTTTTCCAAACACTTCTCTCTCTATATTTCGAGAATAGGGAGTGAGAGAGAGAGGGATAAGATGAGCCATGACCATATCCTAACTTACCAAGAACAGATCTAAGGATCAGAATCAAAGATCAAAGGTTAAAGAGGTATAAACCCTAATTTTTGTAAATCTTGTGTTTTGATGTTAGTTGTTGGTTAGATATGTGTTATAAGGTGCCATTTAGAGATCTAGGTTGTTGGATCATGGATCTATAACATTTAGATGCTCGAATCTAAAGATTTATCAAATCTGGAAAAGTTGGAAAAATTCGTCTGACAACAATATTTCAGACCTCATAGATCTGTGTGTGTTAGATGTTTAGTGTGATTTTTGTTTTAGATCTGTTTTATGTCATGTTGTCTTTGATCTGGAACTGGAAACAGGGTCATAGCTTGTCTAGATCGTGAGATATATGTGGTCAAAAGGCATTGGCCGAGCAAGACTTCTGGAAATCTGGGCAAACCCATAAACCCAGAAAGTCTGACAGTGATATTGCAGGGCTTTGATCTTGCTACTGATAGGTGATTTGGCCATGTTTGTGTATTGGACTTGTAGTCTGGTATAAGGACTACACGATCAAGCTTTTAGATCACTCAGAATAACAGTATAATCAAAGATATACCTGGTCAAATCAGTGTTGACCGAGTGGCCGGATGAAGATTCTGGAAAACCCAGAATTTTCAAGAACAAAATTTTTGACAGTAGTTTGATCAACCTTTATTTCTTAAACGTGTTGTTGTTAGACCGACCTGTTGATATATTATTGTAGCCTGACATCTCCTCTACAAGACTGAACCACTAGATCACATAAACCGAACCCAGAAAGCTAAGATTTAAAACTTCAAAATAGAAGCCTCGACTGTTCTTCAATTTTTGGAAAACCCAGAAATTGAAGAACAGGTCTGACATTAAGTTGGATGGCTTAGATCTCTCTGTGATTATATGTTTTGGACATGAACGTTGCTTAAGTTTGTAGTACTACATCAGTACTATAACATTAGAACAATTAAAAAACTCAGAAACGTATGGATCAAAGAAATACAATCGGTCAAACTAAGCCCCTCAACCTTTGACATGATTTCTGGGTTTACTGAAGAACAGGCCAAGAACACTATTAGCGACTGTGACACCCCCAAAACAGGTATACAACACCCATTCTGAGTGGCCAAATACATGGTACAGAAACAACTACAACTTCATTAATACAATTGTCGTGCAAAATAAGACAACACATAAACTCCGAGTTTAAAATACAAATATTATCTTCTAGACAATATCCACACTCAAATAAGTCCTCATTACAATTATTGATACACTATTTTACAAAATAGTGAGGACTACTAAAACAACTGTCTTGAACCATCACTCCACACCCCGACTAGTTCCCGCTATATTTTCGTCTCCTGAGAAGAAAAATAGAACAAAAAGGAAAAGGGTGAGCTCAACTAGCCCAATAAAGAATATTATGATTAAGATAATGTACAACAAATTATCCTTAGTCTTCAACAGGAAAAAATCTGATAGAATACAATAGACAACAAGTTTTAGATCAACAATCTGCAATGTAAAAACAACAATTCATTAGAAGAGTTAAGTAGAGAATGAAATCTACTATCATCTATGAATTTAAAAGTCCATCATCGATGTTTTATCCCTGTAAAATCAATATACATCATAAATCAAATAGTCATCTTTGCACTACGGGCCAAAGATATTCATTTGTTGGTCATGTTCATCTCAACACCTGTTCATCTTTGCACTACGGGCCAAAGATATTCATCAGTTGGTCATGTTCATCTAATCACCAGTTTATCTTTGCACTAGGGCCAAAAGATATTCATCGAAATCATTCATCTTTGCACTACAGGCCAAAGATATTGATAATATCATCATTTAGGGGTGAGGATGATGAAAAATATTTTAAAGAAAATGAATCCAGTGAAACAAAAGAACAAGTATTAAGGATTCATACTTTAAATAACTCAAGTTCGAAAATACTTCATAAATAACCAGAGTGGAGTAAGATTTAAGAATGAAGACCAAAACATAGATCCAATTAAAGATAGGAATCATAACAGACAATCTTGGACACAGAAAAGAAAATTTAATTTTTCTGTGAATAGTGTCGTATTCGTGAATAGTGTCGTATACGTGAATAGTAACTCTGACCTCAAAAGATAGAAATTTCACAAAAAAACATCATCACGCTTCGTGAATAGTACTCGTGAATAGTAACTCGTGAATAGTAACTCATAAATAGTAACTCATGAATAGTAACTCATGAATAGTAACCCCGACATGAAAAAATTCCAAATTTGATAAAAAGTTCCAACCAATATTTCGGCAAAATGATATTGAAGAAATAATATCATTTTCGAATAAAATAACATCCCTTACCTCAGAAAGAATAGTACTTCTGACTGGAATACTGGATATAGTGCTGAAAGAACTTGCACCGTATAGCAATACTCAAAGTACTAAAATACTTAAAAACTACGCTTGATATTATAGAGAGAGAAATCTGTAGTTTCTGGTGTGTTTTTCAATTCTAACCTAAGCACCCTATTTATAGGAAAATGCTTAGAACACCAAAGCAAAAAATTTAATAAAATAATTTTATTTATTAACATTCAAGCACACCACCCAAGAATCTGAATTCAGCTCATTTACCACACATGTGGAATTGCAAAAAACGTTTTTCTAATTAAAAATAATTAAAACTTTCAAAAACCAATTATTTCGGAATTACAGAATTTCAATAATTCATAATAAATAGCCCTTTTATCAGAAAATTCGAATCTCGCGCCTTTGTATAGGAAATTCAATTCTCTACAACTTTGCAGAAGAAAGGTTTTCCAAATTCCAAACTGAAATTGACTGAAATCCACAAACGGGCGATTTTACAAGCTATAATCAAATTTCAGTCAAGAAATGGGGTCCACCGACACACAAAATATGTGTTAATCATTTAATACAACAAAATACTCTTCCTCCTCATATACTCATATATCCCACATTCATTGTAAAAATATCATCATTAATATATTATTAAAATAATATATTTAAATGAATTATTTTATCAGAAAAAGATAAAATATTAATTTTTAACAATTGTCACATTAAAAATTTTCTCCATCTATATCCACATAAAATCAATATTTTTCTCATCATATAAATCAATAATTAATTATTCACAAATAATATTAAAGAATCACAAGATCGACAACCGGTAGATTCAGGAAAGAGGGGCTTTCAATAAGAATTTCTCCTTCTTCTTGGCGCGCAATTAGGTGACCAAACCTCTCCTTAGAGCAGAACTTTCTAGACATTACCAATAATGTTATCTAATAATATTATTAGGATAATATGAATTATTGCTTCGATAATGGAAAAATCACGTGTAGTGACAATTATTGAAACAACAGTAATAAAAAAAAATCAACGCAGCAATTATTGAATCAATAAAATAAAATACTGACCAGTAATTACTGTAACAATTATTGAGTAGTGCCTTTTTACGTAAGAATCAATAATTGGTGCAATATATAGGTGTCTATCTTCTTGTGCAACAACGCGTAGACTCGTATTTTAACCACCGGGTATTCTAACATATTACTTGTGAATAACAAGCTGGTAGATTATTTATAAATAACTTATACTTGTCGTTTTCTTCATCCAATTGCTTTTTAGTTATGGGCTCACACAAGGTTATCTTGCCGTAAATACGAATATTCCCAAGCAGTAAGAATATTCCACGACCAAACAAATATTCCCCGACAACAATGAATATTTTATAACCACTTGCTTATTTAAAATATTTGCACATTTTACCCATAACTAACCACATTAATCAAATCAACCCCTTACTATTTCAAAATAATAATTAGAGAAATTAAATCTTTATTTATAAAAAGTTGGGGTCTTACAACTTCCCCTCCTTATGAAATTTCGTCCTCGAAATTGACGTACGTACCTGGTGTTTCGAAAAGATGAGGATACCTCGCTTTCATTTCTGTTTCCAACTCCCAGGTCATTTCCTCAATAGCATAGTTTCTCCACAAAACTTTAACTTGTGGTATGACCTTCATGCGTAGGACATGCTCTTTTTTATCCAAGATCTTGACATGTACCTCCTAAATCGTTAAATCTTACGCTATCTAAATCGGTTCTAACTCAATAATGTGGTTTGGTCGTCCACATATTTCGTAACATCGACACGTGAAAAGCGTTATGAGCACGCGTCATACTTGGCGGTAAAACGAGTCTATAGGCCACAATTCCTATTCGATCGAGGATTTCAAATGGACTAATAAATCGAAGGTTTGAGCTTTCCTCACATCGCCGATTCTCGCTTTTGGAATAACGACTTCTTGTACCTCCTTCTTCATATTCATTAGCTCCGGTGTGTAGTTTGAACGGTTTTAACTTTATCGATTAAATTCGATTCTAATCGTATATTCGTTATCTTCACGCAGGTTATTTGAATCTTTAACTCTATCTCCATCTTCTGTAAGTCGTACGAAATGGGTCTTTGTGTTAACAATATAGCACTCGTAACCACATACGATTTTCTACTCAACACGTCAGCTACCACGTTCGTTTTTTTTTCCAGTATGGTATGGTGAGAACATGTGCCGAAATTAGTCTCCTCTTGAGTTCTTCGAAGCTCTTCCCACATTCCTTGCTCCATTCGAATTTTGTATCTCTACGAGTTAGCTGCATTAATGGAATAGCGATTCGAGAAAATCTTTCCACGAATCTCCGATAATAACCAACTAAGCCTAGAAAGCTACGTATTTCGATTACTGACTTAGGTTGCTCTCAACTATGACTCATATCCCAATCTTGGATAGCACGTCATAATGGTACCTATCAGTTTACTACCACACAAATATGGCGTCCCCTACGGAGAGTCTGGCTTCGGAGCATTCCACAAAGGAAGTCACCAGATAAAGGCTCGGGTACAACCTTCTACAGTTGAATTTTTAACTCCTGAAGTTCAGTAGGAGCCATGAGATTTTAGAAATGGGTTTTGTACCGGGTTCAAAGTCGATACAAAATTCAATATCACACTTTGGGAGTAAGCCAAGAAATTCTTCAGGAAATACATCAGGAAATTTACTAACAATAGAAATATCATTCAAATCTGACGTATTTTGTTTAAGTCCATAACATGGGCTAAGAAAACTTGACATCCATTTTTCAATAAACGAATCACTCTATGGCTTGATATGAAAGTGTTTGACTTCAATGGTTTGGTTGCTTAAATTCGAATAACAGGTTGCTTAGGAATATGAAAACTAACAACCTTACAAAAGCAAACAATTTTGGCATGATGAGTGGTTGACCAATCAATCCCTAAGGTCACATCAAATGCAAGAATTTTTAAAGATATAAGATCAACAGGTAATGTGATAGTGCCAACTTGAATCAAGCAAGATTTATAAACAGTGGATGTGATGAAAGTTTCTCCTAACAGAGTTTCCACAGATAGGTCAAAGTCTAATTTTCTCCAGAGTCAAGTTTAAACGTTGAGTATAAGCGGGAGAGATAAATGAATGGGTAGGCAAGGTATCTAATAAGGTATAAACTTCGTAAGAATTTATAATTAACTAACCCGTGCTAACCGTTCGGGTTCCTCGCATTCGACTTGATTCACGACAAACGTCTTCCAAGAACCGATTAACTTTGTCTTTTCTGTATCCGCCTTTGGTGCCACCGTTCCAGCTGGACTTGATTTCGCTACAGGATAAAATCGAGCTATGTGACCATCTTTTCCACAACTAAAACATACCTTGGGAAGGTTGTGAGCAGTTTGGACTTATATGTCCCTCCTCTCGCATTTGTAGCATCTAAGCTGGCGGTCGTTCTTTTCCCCTAGAATTTGTTCTTTGGTGTGGTCTTTCTTCTTAAGCGTCTTCCGTCATCGTTAAATCTTCTCTTCTTAGATCGGACATCTCTTTCGACAATATCAACGCGTCGTACGGCTTTTACCCATGCATCACTCATTCTCACTCGTTCAGTTATTTCTTCTTTCATTTCGATTCGAGCTTTATCATCTTATACTCTGCCAAAGAGTGCTTCTGTTCAAGCATCACATATCGGGTAACACAAGCTTGAATCGTTGCATCCTTTTGCTCCACGACCGCTTTCTTCTTATGACTTGCTCTTCTAACTCATGAATACGATTTTATAATTCTACATTTTGATCATAAAATACCTCTAATAAATTCTCCTCAGGTACCTCTTCTTCCTCTTCTTCCTCACTCTCAGCTGTTACCTCTGCGACTATCTCGGGTGCAACTATCAATTCTTCACTCACCACATGGATATCTCTAATTCCTTCTTCGCCTGACATCACATTAGCCTGGTTGGTGACTAAAGGTGTCTCCACAATCTCATTCACTCTATTGTTAATGTTCTCAGTCGATATTCTCAAATATTGCCATAAAACAAGGGTTAATTTAACAACTTAACAAATCACATAATACCCCTATATTATAACCGACCAACAAATAAGCTTAGGTAGGACACACTAGAAAAGGATTTATTCGTCTCTCCCCTCCTAGTTCTATTCCCCGATCTCCGCAAGAGATCATATCCCTAAGCTCTGATACCAACTGTGACGCCCCCAAAATAGGTGTACAACACCCATTCTGAGTCGCCAAATACATGGTACAGAAACAACTACAACTTCATTAATACAATTGTCGTACAAAATACGACAACACATAAACTCCGAGTTTAAAATACAAATATTGTCTTCTAGACAATATCCACACTCAAATAAGTCCTCATTACAATTATTGATACATTATTTTACAAAATAGTGAGGACTACTAAAACAAGCATCTTGAACCATCACTCCACACTTCCAGACTAGTTCCATTATATTTTCATCTCACGAGAAGAAAAATGGAACAAAAAGGAAAAGGGTGAGCTCAACTAGCCCCGATAAAAGAATATTATGACTAAGATAATGTACAACAAATTATCCTTAGTCTTTGACGAGGAAAAATCGATAGAATACAATAGACAACAAGTTTTAGATCAACAAGCTGCATGTGAAACAACAATTCATTAGAAGAGTTAAGTAGAGAATGAAATCTACTATCATCTATGAATTTAAAAGTCCATCATCGATATTTTATCTGTAAAAATCAATATACATCATAAATCAAATAGTCATCTTTGCACTACGGGCCAAAGATATTCATTTATTGGTCAGTATTCATCTCAACACTGTTCATCTTTGCTTTCTACGGGCCAAAGATATTCATCGATTAAGTCGTATTCATCTAAACACTGTTTATCTTTACACTACAGCCAAAAGATATTCATCGAGAAAATCATTCATCTTTGAACTCTGGGCCAAAGATATTGATAATATCATCATTTAGGGGTGAGGATGATGAAAAATATTTTAAAGAAAATGAATCCGATTGAAACAAAAGAACAAGTATTAAGGATTCATACTTTAAATAACTTCAAGTTCGAAAATACTTCATAAATAACTAGAGTGGAGTAAAATTCAAGAATGAAGACCAAAACATAGATCCAATCAAAGATAGGAATCATAATGAGACAATCTTGGACACGAGAAAAGAAAATTTAATTTTTCTATGAATAGTGTCGATATTAAGTGAATAGTCTTGAGTATCGTGAATAGTGTTGTATATACGTGAATAGTAACTCAGACCTCAAAAGATAGAAATTTCACAAAAAAAATCATCATCACGCCCGTGAATAGTACTCGTAAATAGTAACTCATGAATAGTAACTCGTGAATAGTAACTCATGAATAGTAACCCAGAGCATGAAAAAGTTCCAAATTTGATAAAAAGTTCAACCAATATTTGGCATAATGATATTGAAGAAATAATATCATTTTCGAATAAAATAACATCCCTTACCTCGGAAAGAATAGTACTTACATTTGGAATCTTTGGATATAGTCTTTGAAAGAACTTGCATAGTATAGCAATACTCAAAGTACTAAAATACTTACAAAATCGCTCGATATTATAGAGAGAAAGAGAGAGAAATCTTTAGTTTTACGGTGTGTTTTCAATTCTAACCTAAGCACCCTATTTATAGAAAATGCTTAGAACACTAAAGCGAGAAAATTTAATAAAATAATTTTATTTATTAACATTCAAGCACACCACCCAAGAATCTGAATTGACTCATTTACCACATGTGGGATTGCAAAAAATGTTTTTCTAATTAAAAATAATTAAAACTTTCAAAAACCAATTATTTCAGAATTACGGAACTTCAATAATTCATAATAAATAGTCCTTTTATCAGAAAATTTGAATCTTGCGACTTTTTATAGGAAATTCAATTCTCTACAACTTTGCAGAAGAAAGGTTTTCCAAATTCCAAACAGAAATTGACCGAAATCCACAAATGGACGATTTTACAGGCTATAATTAAATTTCAGTCAAGAAATGGGGTCCACCGACACATTAATTATTATTTGTGAATATTATTTGTGAATAATTAATTATTGATTTTTATTATGAGAAAAATATTGATTTTATATGGATATAGATGAAGAAAATTTTTAAATGTGACAATTGTTGAAAATTAATATTTTATCTTTTTTTGATAAAATTTGAATATATTATTTTAATAATATATTAATGGTGGTATTTTTACAATGAATGTGGGATATATGAGTATATGAGGAGGAAGAGTATTTTTGTTGCAAAAGTTGTTTAAAACATGTTAAACATGTCCGTGGGCCCATTTCTTGAATGAAATTTGATTATAGCTTTGTAAAATCTCCTGTTTATGGATTTTGGTCAATTTACATTTGGAATTTGGAAAAACTTTCTTACGCAAAGTTGTAGAGAATTGAATTTCCTATAAAAAAGTTACGAGATTCGAATTTTCTGATAAAAGGGCTATTTATTATGAATTATTGAAGTTCCGAAGTTCCGAAATAATTGATTTTTGGAAGTTTTAATTATTTTTAATATGAAAAACCTTTTTTTTGATTTAGGTGAGGTGGGTCACTCTTGGTGGCTGATGTTTTGAATTAGATTGTGTGTGCGTAAGAATTTAATAAATATATATTAATATTTTATGAAATTTTCTACTTTGGTGTTCTAAGCATTTTCCTATAAATAGGGTGCTTAGGTTAGAATTGAAAATCACACCAGAAACTAAAGTTTTCTCTCTCTATAATATCGAGCGTATTTTGTGAGTATTTTAGTACTTGGAGTATTGTTATATGGTGCAAGTTCTTTCAACACTATATCCAGTATTCCAATCAGAAGTACTATTCTTTCTAAGGTAAGGGATGTTATTTTCTTCTCAAATGATATTATTTCTTCAATATCATTATGCTGAAATATTGGTTGAAACTTTTTATCAAATTTGGAACTTTTTCATGTCGGGGTTACTATTTATGAGTTACTATTCATGACTTACTATTCACGAGTTACTATTCATGAGTACTATTCACGAAGCATGATGATGTTTTTTTTTGTGAAATTTCTATCTTTTGGTGTCGGAGTTACTATTCACGTATACGACACTATTCACGTATACGGTACTATTCACGAATACGACACTATTAACATAAAAATTAAATTTTTGTTTTTCGTCCTAAATATCTATTATGGATACTAGCTTTGATTGTATCCATGTTTTGATCATTCTTGAATTTTACTCCACTATGATTATTTATGAGGTATTTTTGGACATGAAATAGCTAAAATACGAATCCTTAATATTTATTCTTTTGGTTCACTGGATTCGTTTCATTTAAAATATTTTTCATCATCCTCCGTCCTAAATGATGATATAATTGAATATCTTTGGCCCGTAGTGCAAAAGATTAATGATTTTCGATGAATATCTTTGGCCCGTAGTGCAAAGATGAGCAGTGTTTAGATGAACATGACTAATGGTGAATATCTTTGGCACAGTAGTGCAAAGATGAATATTTAATTCAGATATATATTGATTGATGTTACGAGGATAAAATATCGATGACGAACTTTTAAATTCATATATAGAAGATAGTAGTTTGCATTCTCTACTTAACTCTTCTAATGAATTGTTGTTTCACCGCAGATTGTTGATCTAAAAGCTGGTTGTCTATTGTATTCTATCGATTTTTCCTCGCTGAAGACTAACGATAATTTGTTCTATGTTATCTTAGTCATAATGTTCTTTACTGGGCTAGTTGAGCTCACCCTTTTCCTTGTTGTTCCATTTTTCTTCTCAGGAGGTGAGAATGTAGCGAGTACTAATCGGGGTGTGGAATGATGGTTCTAGAAGTTGTTCTAGTAATCCTCACTATTCGTAAAATAGTGTATTAATAATTGTAATGAGGACTTATTTGAGTGTGGATATTGTCTAGATGACAATATTTGTATTTAAACTCACAGTTTTTATGTTGTATTAATAAAGTTGTAGTTGTTTCTGTACCATGTATTTGGCGACTTAGAATGGGTGTTGTATACCTATTTTAGGGGCGTCACAGTTGGTATCGAGCTTAGGATATGATCTCTGGCGGAGATCGGGAATAAATCTAGGAGGGAGAGAGTAAAATCCTTCGCTAGTGTGTCCTACCTAAGCTTATTTGTTGGTCGGTCATAATATAGGGGTATTATGTGATTTGTTAATTTGTTTAATTAACCATTGTTTTATGGCATTATTTAAGAATGTCGACTGAGAATGTTAACAGTGGAGTAAATGAGACCGTGGAGACACCTTTGCTCACCAACGAGGAGAACGTGCAACAGGCTGACAATGTTCCTCCTGTAAACAACACCACTAAGCAGATGACGAACGATGGTATGTTTAGGAACTTTTTAGAATTCATGCAAAACCAAACGAGAGAGACTACTATTCAAAATGCAGGTGGAAACACTGACAACTCACGAATGGTCACCACTAAGCAGTTCAAGGAGTTAGGACCGCCGGAGTTTTTGGGAAAGCCAGAACCACTTACGGTAGAGATGTGGATAAAGCAGATCACTAAGATATTTGATATCTTGGGATGCTCAGAGGAACAAAAGGTTCCTTTCGCCACTTTCATGTTACGAGGAGAGGCAGATTATTGGTGGGAATCCGTAAAGTGTACTCAGCCTACCGCACTGAAGATGTCTTGGGAGAAGTTCCAAGAATTATTCAACGACAAGTATTTTCCCGAAAGTATTCGTCACATGAAGGAGGTAGAGTTCATCAAGCTGGAGCAAAACAATATGAACGTGTCGCAGTACGAAGCTAAGTTTGACGAGTTGTCTCGATTTGCTTCCCATTTGGTTGATAATGAGGAGAGAATGACACGAATGTTTCTGCGAGGTTTGAAACCCAAAATACGTCAATACCTCATTTCTCACAAACTTTGTTTATATTCAGATGTTGTGAATAGGGCTCAGTTATTGGAGCGCGATAATGAGTCGTCTCAACTGAAGAATAACGACCAACAACTCGATGATAATCGTCTATGGTGGTATGATCGTGAACAATGATAACCATCGTGGAAGAAATTATCATGCCAGAAATGGTAACCACTTCAGTGGTAATCATGGCCAAGATAATAGAAGAAATAACTTAAGTGGAATTTTAAGAAGAGAAGATTTAACGATGACGGGAAGATGTCGGCGCAAAGAAGACTAGCACCAAAGCGAATTTTAGAGGAGAAAAGCGCGCCGGTTAGATGCTACGGATCACGGAGAATAGGGACACATAAGTCCAAACTGTTCACAACCTTCCAAGGTATGTTTTAGTTGTGGAAAGGACGGTCATATAGCTCAAGATTGTCCTGTAGCGAAACCAAGTCCAGTGGGGATGGTGACTCCAAAGGCTGTCCCGAACAAGTCAAAGTCAACGGTTCCTGGAAGAGCGTTTGCCGTGACTGGTCTGAATGCGAGGAACCCAAACGAAGTTAGCACGAGTTAGTTAATTATAAATTCTTACAAAGTTTATACCTTATTAGATATCGGTTCTACCCATTCATTTATCTCTCCTGCTTATACTCAACGTTTAAACTTGACTCTGGAGAAAATTAGACTTTGACCTATCTGTGGAAACTCCGTTAGGAGAAACTTTCATCACATCCACTATTTATAAATCTTGCTTGATTCAAGTTGGCACTATCACATTACCTGTTGATCTTATATCCTTAAAAATTCTCGCATTTGATGTGACCTTAGGGATTGATTGGTCAACCACTCATCATGCCAAAATTGATTACTTTCGTAAGGTTGTTAGTTTTCATATTCCTAAGAAACCTGTTATTCGAATTCAAGCAACCAAACCATTGAAGTCAAACACTTTCATATCAAGCCATAAAGTCATTTATTTATTAAAAAACGGATGTCAAGCTTTCTTAGCCATGTTATGGACTTGAACAAAAATACGTCAGATTTGAATGATATTTCTGTTGTTAGTAAATTTCCTAACGTATTTCCTGAAAAATTTCCTGGTCTACTCCCAGAGTGTGATATTAAAATTTGTATCGACTTTGAACCCAGTACAAAACCCATTTCTAAAATCTCATGGCTCCTACTGAACTTCAGGAGTTAAAAATTCAACTGTAGAAGGTTGTACCCGAGCCTTTATCTGGTGACTTCTTTTGTGGAATGCACCAAAGCCAGACTCTCCGTAGGGGACACCATATTCGTGCGGTAGTAAACTGATAGGTGTCATTGTGACATGTTATCCAAGATTGGGATATGAGTCACAGTTGAGAGCAACCTAAGTCAGTAATCGAAATACGTAGCTTTCTAGGCTTAGTTGGTTATTATCGGAGATTCGTTGAAGGATATTCTCGAATCACTATTCCATTAACGCAGCTGACTCGTTGAGATACAAAATTCGAATGGAGCAAGGAATGTGGGAAGAGCTTGAAGAACTCGATAGGAGACTCATTTGGCACATGTTACGACCATACCATCACGGAAAAGCGAGCGTGATAGGCGACGCGTTGAGCGAGGAAGATCGTATGCGTTTACAAGTGCAATATACGAACCTACGTGAAGATAGTAAATATACGATTAGAATCGACTTTAATCGATAAATTTAAAGATGCTCAAGCTACAGACCTGGAGTTGATGAATAAGAAGAAAAAGATGCAAGAAGTCGTTATTCCAAAAGCGAGAATCGGCGATGTGAGGAAAGCTCAAACCTTCGATTTATTAGTCCATTTGAAATCCTTGATCGAATAGGAACTATGGCCTATAGACTTGTTTTACCGCCAAGTATGACGCGTGTTCATAACATTTTTCGCGTATCGATGTTACGTAAATATATGGACGACCCGAACCACATTATTGAGTTAGAACCAGACGAGATAGCAGAAGATTTAATGTACGAGGAGGTACCAGTCAAGATCTTGGATGGGAAGGAGAATGTCCTACGCACGTCAATTTCGACGACGAAATTTCATAAGAAGGGGAGGTTGTAAGACCCCAACTTTTTATAAATAAAGATTTAATTTCTCTAATTATTATTTTGAAATAGTAAGGGGTTGATTTGATTAATGTGGTTAGCTATGGGAAAAATGCGCAAATATTTTAAATAAGCAAGTGGTTATAAAATACTCATTGTTGTCGGAGAATATTCTTTTGGTCGTGGAAAATTCTTCTTGTCATGGGGAATATTAAATGCTGACAGTGCGAAATTGTGTGGGCCCCATAACTTGAAAGCGATTGGATGAAGAAAAGCGACAAGTATAAGTTATTTATAAATAAAGGCATAGTTATTACAGAATTATCTTGTTGGAATACCGTTGGTTAAAACACACGAATACGTGTTGTCATACGCGATAGCACTGCAGTATTGCACCAATTATTGATTCTTACGTGAAGGCACAACTCAATAATTATTACTGATGAGTTACTATTCATTATTTTATTTTATTGATTCAATAATTCTTTGCGTTGATATTTTATATTCTTGTTGTTTCAATAATTGTCACTACAATAAAGTATTTTCCATTATCGAAGCAATAATTCATATTATCTGAATAATATTATTAGAAAACATTATTGGCAATGTCTAGAAAGTTACATCTAAGGAGAGGTTTGGTCACCTAATTGCGGCGCCAAGATGAGAGAGAAATTCTTATTGAAAGCCCCTCTTTCACAGGAGCTACTGGTTGCCAAGATTGTGATTATGACGCCCCAAAAATTAGGTATACATCACCCATCTTGGGTCGCCATGAGATACATGGTACATAATTCAAATACAACTTACTAATACAACCGTCAGATACAATACGACAAAACATAAGCTCGTGAGTTTGAATACAAATATTGTCTACTAGAGATTATACAAACTCAAAAGGAGTCCTCATTATAATTATTATCACACTATTTCACAGAATAGTGAGGACTACTAATGCTATCCTCTGAACCATTACTCTGTTCCCCGACTCGTCCCAGCTATATTCTCATTTCCTAAAGAGAACAGTGAAAGAAAGGGTGAGCTCAACTAGCCCAATAAGAAATATTATGACTAAGATAATGCAGAATAAATTATCATTAGCCTTCAACAGTGTTAAACTGATAAAATATAATAAACATCAAGTTTAACTACGGTGAACCAAAGAATCCATTAAAAGAGTCAAGTAGAAAATAAAATCTACTATCTTTTATGATTTAAAAGGTTTTCATCATTGTTATAGCTGAGACTCAGCTTAATAAATATTCCACATCATCGAATCACCCCTGCACTACGGCCAAGGATATTCTTTAGTATCACGACCACAATTATCCATGCACTACGTGCCAAGAATATTTGTGTATTCATTAATGGTCATGATCATGACAACAACTGTCCATCAATGCACTACGGGCCAATGAGAACTTTTACCATATCATTTGTAACATTACGGTCATGATTACACCGAATAATCCCTGGTCATAATCATACCAAGTCCATCTATGCACTACAGGCCACAGATGACTTTCAACAAAATATAAACATGAGGATGATGACAATGATATAAGAATTCAATAAAACAAGTTCAAGAATTATTTTATCCAGGAATTATTAACGTCCAAATTGTCAACATGATCTTTGCTTTGTAGAGTAAAATTCAAGAATACTTAGAAGAATATTTCCATGAAAGGATACTGGATGAAGCGAAAATATCAAGGATATTCCACTAATTTCATGGAGTACAGAAGTCAAAGTTTTAACCAACTAAGTATAATAAAGAATGGAATAACAAAAGAAATCACCATGCATGCGATAGACCGCACATGCAGGTTATTCCAACAGAATAATAAATAATGGAACCAGGTCCGACGTAAAACGCATAAACAGGATATTCCAACAGAATAATAAAGAATGGAACCAGGTCCGGTGTAAAACACACAGACAGGATGTTCCAACAGAATAATAATAAAGACGGAACCAGGTCCGGTGTAAAACACACAGACAGGATGTTCCAACAGAATAATAAAAGAATGTCACCAAGTATAGGGTAAACCGCATATACAGGTTATTCCAATAAAATAATAAGCAATGGAATAACAACAGTTCTCTTCATGAATAAGAAAGAATAACACCCCTTACTTTAGTAGGAGATTGAATACTGCAGTAGTGTAGTAACAGAATACTCTTCTTCTTTATCTCTTATTCTCTCTATACTTTCTCTCTCTATAGCTTGAATGAATTTGTGAAAAATAATGAAGCACTAGGCCTCTATTTATAGAAGATTTCTAGCTTAGCACTTTCCATATGAAAAGGCAAGTGGCTTGATTTATTTGGTGATGTGAAAAGAAAAGTGGTTTGGCCTTTTGTAATGTGAAAGCGACAAGTGGTTCGGCCTTTGTAATATGAAGCGACATGTGGTTTGATGTCTGGTAAAGGTAATTACTATTGTGAAGGTAATTACTATTCACGAAGGTAATTACTATTGACGAAGGTAATTACTATCGACGAAGGTAATTACTATTGATGAAGAGACTCTTAGATGATGACATATGGCCCCCCATAAAATAACCAAACTTACCACAAACGCGTCTCATAATGCAGACTCTTTATACACATCAAGGATTGAATAAATATTACCACAAATCATTTTATTTTAATCAACACATATTTAATCTTTCAACAATTATTAATCATTAATAACGTGTCGTCTCAATTATTGATTTAATAATATAACATATTATCTGAGATGATCTTTGTGACAATAATTGAATCAATAATATAAGAGATATGATGCGAGAATTCTTTGTAGCAATAATTAAGTATAGGTGAGTGACTTCTCACGTAAGCATCAATAATCAATACTGGTGTGCTACTATGCAACCACACATATTCTTCGTACTTTTACTACGGGTAGTTCAGCGGTTTTAACGGTAATACCTCCGTAGTTATTTTTATAGAAAGATAATTTTGTCGTTTTTCTAACTACGACAATACTTCCGATTAATAGGGTCCACTAATGATTGGTTTGTCGTGCACGAATATTCTCGACACAAAAGAATATTCCCAGAACCAACGAATATTTTATAACAACTTGCTTACTTTGCAAAATTTATAAATATTACCCACAACTATAACATTATATCAAATTTATTCCATAATATTCAAAAATAATATTTATAGAAATCATCTTTATTTATAAAAGTTGGGGTCTAACAACCTCCCCTTCTTATAAAATTTCGCCCTTGAAATTAGGGTACGTACCTGGTATGTCGAAGAGGTAAGGATACTTTGATTTCATTTCAGATTCTAACTCCCAAGTCATTTCCTCAACATCGTGGTTTCTCCACAAAACTTTGACTTGAGGTATAACCTTGGAGCGTAGAATATGTTCCTTCTTATCCAAGATTTGAACAGGAACCTCTTCATACGCCAAATCTTCCGCTATTTCATCCGGTTCTAACTCAATAATGTGGTTGGGTCTTTCACATATTTACGTAACATGGATATGTGAAAACGTAATGAACACGAGACATACTTTTCTTGAAAGCGAGTCTATAGGCCACGATTCCTACTCGATCGAGGATTAAAATGGACCAGATGAATCGAGGATTGAGTTTTCCTCTCTTTTCAAATCTTGTAACTCCTTTCCATGGAGCAACACGTAACAACACATGATCTCTATATCGAATTCCACGTCCTTTCGATGAAGATCAAGATAACTCTTTTATCGATTTTGTGAGGTTTTATATCGTTGTCGGATCGTTTGAATCTTTTTCCGTAGTCATACGTACCAACTCCGGTCCCAACAACGTTGCTTCACCCACCTTATCCCGAAGATCTTTGGAGAGCGACACTTTCTTCCATACAACGCTTGAATGGAGCCATGCCAATACTTGCTTGATAAGCTGTTGTTGTAGGAAAACTCCACCAATGGTAAGAACTTGTCCCAACTTCCCTTGAAATCAAGGACACAGAGTGTTAATAGATCTTCAAGAGTTTGAATAGTCCTCTCCAATTGTCCGTCAAAATGCGAGGATGATATCTTTGAGCTAAATCATGAAGTCTGTGCCCATAGCTTTTTGCAAACTAACCCCAAATCGTGAAGGGAATCTTGGGTCTCGATCGGAAACTATGGATACTGAAGCATACCATGCGATCTTACAATCTCGTTTATATACATCTGAGCAAGGCGTTCAAGTGAATAAGTTTCTCGTATCGGTGAAGAAATGAGCGGACTTGGTCAATCTATCAACAATGACCCAAATCGCATCTATGCCTTGAGAAACCTTAGGAAGGCCGTGTAGCGAAATCCATGGTAATGTGCTCCCACTTCCATTACGGAATTTCATGTGGTTGCAATGGACCTTTTGGTACTTGATGCTCCGCTTTAACTCGTTGACAAGTTAGACACCTTGAGATAAAAAACGCTATCTCTCTCTTCATATTGCTCCACCAAAATGTATGACGAATATCATGATACATTTTGGTACTCCCAGGATGGATTGCAAACGGTGTGTTATGCGCCTCCATCATGATTTTATACTTTAAATCAGGGTCGTTAGGAACACAAAGTCTGGAGTTGACTCGAAGTATTTCTTCTTCATCGATTCTTGCTTTCAGCATAGCACCTTCTTGCACTTTCTTCCTCATACGCATAAGCTCCAGGTCTGTAGCTTGAGCATCTTTAACTTTATCGATTAAATTCGGTTCTACTCGTATATTCTCTATCATCACATGCGTCCCTAGAGTATTTAACTCTATCTCCATCCTTTGAAAGTCACACAAAATGGGCCTTTGCGTTGACAATATCGCACTCGTACTTGCATATGATCTTCTACTCAATGCGTCGGCTACCACGTTAAACTTTTCGAGGATGGTATTGGATGGTATGATCATAATCTTTCAGCGATTCAAGCCAGCGTCGTTGTCGCATGTTGAGTTCCTTTTGAGTGAAGAAATATTTGAGGCTTTTATGATCCGTAAAGATCTCCACTTTCTCCCCATACAAGTAATGCCTCCAAATTTTAAGTGCAAAGACAACGGTTTGCTAACTCTAGATCATGAGTAGGATAATTCCTCTCATATTCTTTGAGGTGTCGTGAGGCATAGGCTATGACTTTTCCATGTTGCATGAGAACACATCCCAACCCTTTTCCCGAAGCATCACTATAGATGACAAATCCTCCGAGCAGGATGGTATTGTCGAGAGCAGTCTTTGAAATGAGTCTCCTCTTGAGTTCTTGAAAACTCTTCTCACATTCTTCGCTCCAACCGAACTTTGTATCTTTCCGAGTCAGCTGAGTCAATGGAGTAGCGATTCGAGAAAATCCTTCCATGAATCTCCGATAATAACCAGCTAAACCGAGAAAGCTACGTACTTGATCCATCGATTTAGGTTGCTCCCAGCTTTGAATTACTTCAATCTTTGCTGGGTCAACAGATATTCCATGACTTGATACTATGTGCCCAAGGAATGCTACTTCCTCAAGCCAGAATTCGCATTTCTTCAACTTGGCATAAAGCTTGTATTCACGAAGCTTTTGGAGTGTCAGCCTCAAGTGTTGCTCATGATCTTCACGGCTTTTGGAATAAATAAAGATGTCATCAATAAAGATGACCACAAAGTGATCTAAATATTCCTTGAATACTCGGTTCATCATATCCATGAAGGCAGCATGAGCATTAGTCAATCCAAAGGGACATGACTAGGAATTCATAATGCCCGTACCGAGTTCTGAAAGCCGTCTTTGGAATGTCATCGGTTCTAATCTTCAATTGGTGATATCCGGAATGAAGATCAATCTTTGAAAAGAATTTGGCTCCTTGCAATGTTGGTCAAACAGGTCATCAATACGTGGCAATGGATACCTATTTTGATGGTGACATGATTCAACTCCCGATAATCAATACAAAGTCGCATACTCCCATCTTTCTTCTTCACGAAATAGAGCAGGAGCACCCCAAGGAGAAGTACTAGGATGAATAAAGCCAATGTCTAACAATTCCTGCGGTTGGGTCTTTAACTCACGAAGTTCAATAGGAGCCATTCGATATGGGGCTTTGGAAATGGGTTTTGTACCGAGTTCAAGGTCGATACAAAGTTCAATTTCACGCTCGAGGGTAGGCGGGGAAGTTCTTGGGGGAATCGTCGGAAATTTATTAACAATAGAAATATCGTTCAAAAGCGGCGTATTTTTGTTTAAATCGTGACATGAGCTAAGAAAGCTTGACATCCATTTTTCAATAAGCGAATAGCTTTATGGCTTGAGATGACCGTGATTGATTTTAATGGTTTGGTCGGCTTGAATTAGCATAATAGGTTGATTAGGAATATGAAAGCTAACAACCTTACGAAAACAATCAATTTTGCATGATGAGTAGTTAACCAATCAATCCCTAGAATCACGTCAAATGCAAGTATTTTAATGAAATAAGATCGACGAGGTAATGTGAGTGCAACCGATTTGAACCAAATAAGACTTATAAAAAGTGGATGTAATGAAGGTTTCTCCCAATGGAGTTTCCACGAGATAAGTCAAAGTCTAATTTCTCCAGAGAGTCAAATTTAATCGATGGCGCAAGTAGGAGAAATAAAAGAATGGGTAGAACAAGGTATCAAATAAAGTATAGACTTCGTTAGAGTTTATGATAAGCTTACCCGTGATGACCTCATTCGGGTTCCTTGCTTTACGGGAGGTCACAACAAACGCGCTCTCCCCTTGCACTCTGGGTTTGACTTTTCGGGATGACCTTTGGTGCCTCCATCCTAGCTGAATTTATCTTTGGTGAGCGACAAAATCGGGCTAAGTGACCTTCTCTTCCACGCTTTGGGCGACATCCATGCATTTTGGTGATGTGCCCCTCCTCCGCATTTGAAACATATGATAGGTGGTCGTTCTCCTTCCTTAACGACAGTCTTTGGTCTTGACGTCTTTCCATCATTGTTGAATCTCCTCTTCTTGAAATGTCCATTCTTATTGTTTTGGTACGATTACCACCGAAGTGGTTACCATTTCCTACTGTTGATTCCTCCACGCTTGTTATTACTTAAACCCGATCGCTCTCATTTGGTATTATAATTTTATCATTTTGCTCTCTTTTAGTTGCGTTGACTCGTTATCGCGCTCCACTAACTGAGCCATATTTACAACATCTGAATATAAACACAGTTTATGAGAAATAAGATGTTCACGTATCTCCGGCTTCAAACCTCTTAAAAACATTTGCGCCATTCTCTCTTTATTATCCACCAAGTGGGACGCAAACCAGGATAACTTCGACTTGCGACACGGTCATATTGTTTTGTTCCAACTTGATAAACTCCACGTCCTTCATGTGGCGAATACTTTCGGGAAAGTATTTGTCGTTGAATAGCTCCTGGAACTTCTCCCAAGATATCTTGACAAAGGGTTGAGTCGTTTCACTGGATTCCCACCGATGTCTGCCTCTCGCGCAACATAAAGGCGGAAAAGGGAACCTTTTGCTCCTCGGAGCATCCCAAGACATCAAATATCTTGGTGATCTGCTTTATCCATGCTTCCGCCATAAGTTGTTTTGGCTCTTCCTTAAACTCCGGTGGTCCCAGCTCCTTGAACTGTTTAGCGGTGACTGCCCGAGAGTTTCCAGTGTTTTCACCTACGTTTTGGACAGGAGCCGCTTTCGCCTGCTGTTGCATAAATTGCATAAGGCCTCTGAACATTTGATCATTCATCATTTGGTGTTGTTATTTGCATGAGGATTATCGCCTTCCTGATGCACATTATCCTGATTATTGATATGTGGTGAATCAACGGTCGCCTGTGCTCCATTGCTATTCTCAACATTCTCAGATGTCATTTTCAGATACTACCACAAAACAAAAGGTTAATTAACATGTAACATATTATCCCTATATTCTGATCGACCAATAAAATAACACATAAACTTAGGTAGGTCATACTAGCGAAGGAATTCCCCGTCTCTCCCCTCCTAGTACTATTCTCACATCTTAGCCAGGGATCATATCCCTAGGCTTTGATACCAATTGTGATGCCCCCAAAATTAGGTATACATCACCCATCTTGGGTCGCCAGATACATGGTACAGAATTCAAATACAACTTACTAATACAACTATCGTGTACCATACGACAAAACATAAACTGTGAGTTTGAATACAAATATTGTCTACTAGAGATTATACAAACTCAAAAGGAGTCCTCATTATAATTATTATCACACTATTTCACAGATAGTGAGGACTACTAATGCTATCCTCTGGACCATTACTCCGTTCCCCGATTCGTCCCAGCTATATTCTCATTTCCTAAAGAGAACAGTGAAAGAAAGGGTGAGCTCAACTAGCCCAATAAGAAATATTATGACTAAGATAATGCAGAATAAATTATCATTAGCCTTCAACAGTGTTAATCTAATAAAATATAATAAACATCAAGTTTAACTACAGCGGAACCAGCAATCCATTAAAAGAGTCAAGTAGAAAATAAAATCTACTATCTTTTATGATTTAAAAGGTTTTTCATCACTGTTATAGCTGAGACTCAGCTTAATAAATATTCCACATCATCGAATCACCCCTGCATTACGGCCAAGGATATTCTGTAGTATCACGACCACAATTATTCATGCACTAAGGGCCAAGAATATTTGTGTATTCATTAATGGTCATGATCATGACAACAACTGTCCATCAATGCACTACGGGCCAATGAAAACTTTTACCACATCATTTGTAACATTACGGTCATGATTACAAGAATAATCCACGGTCATAATCATACCAAGTCCATCTATGCACTACAGGCCACAGATGACTTTCAACAAAATATAAACATGAGGATGATGACAATGATATAAGAATTCAATAAAAACAAGTTCAAGAATTATTTTATCCAGGAATTATTAACGTCCAAATTGTCAACATGATACTGATTTGTAGAGTAAAATTCAAGAATACTTAGAAGAATGTTTCCATGAAAGGATACTGGATGAAGCGCAAATATCAAGGATATTCCACTAATTTCATGGAGTATAGAAGTCAAAGTTTTAACCAAGTTGAGTATAATAAAGAATGGAATAACAAAAGAAATCACCATGCATGCGATAGAACCGCATACGCGAGTTATTTCAACGAGAATAATAAATAACGGAACCCGGTCGGCGTAAAGCGCCATGCAGACAGGATATTCAATAGAATAATAAATAATGGAACCCAGTGCGGTGTAAACACACACGAACGAGGATGTTCCAAATGAGAATAATAATAAAAGGCGGAACCCGGTGGGTGTAAAACACACAGACGAGGATGTTCTATGAGAATAATAAAGAATGTCACCAAGTATAGAGGTAAGCCGCGTATCTGAGTTATTCCAACGAGAATAATAAGCAATGGAATAACAACAGTTCTCTTCATGAATAAGAAAGAATAACACCTTACTTTAGTAGGAGATTGAATCTGGCGGTAGTGTAGTAATGAGAATACTCTTCTTCTTTCTCTCTTATTCTCTCTACTTTCTCTCTCTATAGCTTGAATGAATTCGTGAAAATAATGAAGCACTAGGCCTCTATTTATAGAAGATTTCTAGCTTAGCACTTGCCATGTGAAAAGGCAAGTGGCAATGACAGTGATGTGAAAGGAAAAGTGGTTTGGCCTTTTGTAATGTGAAGCGACAAGTTGTTCGGCCTTTAATAATATGAAACGACAAGTGGTTTGACATCTGGTAAAGGTAATTACTATTGACGAAGGTAATTACTATTCACGAAGGTAATTACTATTGACGAAGATAATTACTATTATGTGAAGGTAATTACTATCGATTGAAGATAATTACTATTGAGCGAAGGTAATTACTATTGACAAAGAGACTCTTAGATGATGACATATGCCCCCCCCCCCCCCCATAAAATAACCAAACTTACCACAAGCGTCTCATAACGGACTCTTTATACACATCAAGGATTGAATAAATATTACCACAAATCATTTTATTTTTAATCAACACATATTTAATCTTTCAACAATTATTAATCATTTATAACTTGTCGTCTCAATTATTGATTTAATAATATAATATATTATCTGAGATGATCTTTGTGACAATAATTGAATCAATAATATAAGAGATATGATCGGCAATTCATGTGAAAGCAATAATTGAGTATAGTGAGTGACTTCTCACGTAAGCATCAATAATCAATACCGTGTGCTACTTATGCAACCACACATATTCTTTGTACTTTTACTCTAGGGTAGTTCAGCAGGTTTAACGGTAATACCTCATAGTTATTTTTATAGAAAGATAATTTTTGTCGTTTTCTAACTACGACAATACTTCCGTTAATGGGGTCCAATTAATGATTGAATTGTCGTGCGAATATTCTCAAGCCAAAAAGAATATTCCCGACAAAAGCGAATATTTTATAACAACTTGCTTACTTTGCAAAATTTATAAATATTACCCACAACTATAACATTATATCAAATTTATTCCATAATATTCAAAAATAATATTTATAGAAAATTCATCTTTATTTATAAAAGTTGGGGTCTTATAGTGATTACGTAATATTATTTGTGAATAATTAATTATTGATTTATATGATAAGAAAAATATTGATTTTATATGGATATAGATGAAGAAAATTTTTAAATGTGACAATTGTTGAAGATTAATATTTTATCTTTTTTACGATAAAATTTGAATATATTATTTTAATAATATATTAATGGTGATATTTTTACAATGAATGTGGGATATATGAGTATATGAGGAGGAAGAGTATTTTTGTTACAAAAGTTGTTTAAAACATGTTAAACAAGTCCGTGGGCCCATTTCTTGACTGAAATTTGATTATAGCCTGTAAAATCGCCCGTTTATGGATTTCGGTCAATTTCTGTTTGGAATTTGGAAAAACTTTCTTCTGCAAAGTTGTAGAGAATTGAATTTCCTATAGAAAGTTGTGAGATTTAAATTTTCTGATAAAAGGGATATTTATTATGAATTATTGAAGTTCCGAAGTTCCGAAATAATTGATTTTTGGAAGTTTTAATTATTTTTAATATGAAAAATGTTTTTTTTGATTTAGGTGAGGTGGGTTACTCTTGGTGGCTGATGTTTTGAATCAGATTGTGTGTGCGTAAGAATTTAATAAATATATATTAATATTTTATTAAATTTTCTGCTTTGGTGTTCTAAGCATTTTCCTATAAATAGGGTGCTTAGGTTAGAATTGAAAATCACACCAGAAACTAAAATTTTCTCTCTCTTTCTCTCTCTATAATATCGAGCGTATTTTGTGAGTATTTTAGTACTTGGAGTATTACTATACGGTGCAAGTTCTTTCAACACTATATCCAGTATTTCAGTCAGAAGTACTACTCTTTCTGAGGTAAGAGATGTTATTTTCTTCTCAAATGATATTATTTCTTCAATATCATTATGCTGAAATATTGGTTGGAACTTTTTATCAAATTTGGAACTTTTTCATGTCGGGGTTACTATTCATGAGTTACTATTCACGAGTTACTATTCGTGAGTTACTATTCATGAGTTACTATTCACGAGTACTATTCATGAAGCACGATGATGTTTTTTTGTGAAATTTCTATCTTTTGGTGTCGGAGTTACTATTCACGTATACGGCACTATTCATGAATACGACACTATTCACAGAAAAATTAAATTTTTTGTTTTTCGTCCAAAATATCTATTATGGATACTAGCTTTGATTGTATCCATGTTTTGATCATTCTTGAATTTTACTCCACTATGATTATTTATGAGGTATTTTTGGACATGAAATAGCTGAAATACGAATCCTTAATATTTATTCTTTTGTTTCACTTGATTCGTTTCATTTAAAATATTTTTCATCATCCTCCATCCTAAATGATGATATAATTGAATATCTTTGGCCTGTAATGCAAAGATTAATGATTTCTGATGAATATCTTTGGCCCGTAGTGCAAAGATGAACATGTGTTTAGATGAACATTACCAACTGGTAAATATCTTTGGCCTATAGTGCAAAGATGAATATTTAATTCCAGATATATATTGATTGATGTTACAGAGATAAAATATCGACGACGAACTTTTAAATTCATATATAGAAGATAGTAGTTTGCATTCTCTACTTAACTCTTCTAATGAATTGTTGTTTCCGCTGCAGTTGTTGATCTAAAATTGGTTGTCTATTGTATTCTATCAGATTTTTCCCTGTTGAAGACTAACGATAATTTGTTCTATGTTATCTTAGTCATAATGTTCTTTACTGGGCTAGTTGAGCTCACCCTTTTCCTTGTTGTTCCATTTTTCTTCTCAGGAGGCGAGAATGTAGCGAGTACTAGTCGGGGTGTGGAATGATGGTTCTAGAAGTTGTTCTAGTAGTCCTCACTATTCTGTAAAATAGTGTATTAATAATTGTAATGAGGACTTATTTGAGTGTGGATATTGTCTAGATGACAATATTTGTATTTAAACTCACAGTTTTTATGTTGTATTAATAAAGTTGTAGTTATTTCTGTACCATGTATTTGGCGACTCAAAATGGGTGTTGTATACCTATTTTGGGGGTGTCACATATATTATGATGATATTATTCTAATATTGGAGATCTATATTACTAATATTAGGTCTTCGAATAAAGCGTTATAAATTGCATAGCGGTAATCAACGGTTCAGGCAAGTTTGTTTTACTTAACTCTACTAAGAGTTGTTTCATTCAGATAAGCTTATGGTTCATGTATAATACTTGTTCAGTCAAAATTTTATTCCTGCTAGTTCACAACTATATTGTTGAATTATAACCTGCTTATTTTTCAAACTCTTTCAATCATGATATATCGTTATATTGTTGAACTTAAACTTGCTGGGAAATCCTTATGCTCACCCTTGCTATATCATGATAAAACATTGTAGATTAAGACGAACGCGTCGGATACAAGGAAAGGTTAAAGACAGTTCCAGCTTTAGTTTACGTATGCGATTAGATTTGTAATAGTAATGTATGATGATAATGTTATGTATTAAATAAGTTATGTATTATCTATTAAGTTAACGTTACTCGACCTTGGGGAAAAGTGTGTAAGTTTAATGTATAAACAATTTATGTTTATATCTTTCGTAAATAGTAATAGTTGTATAGAATGATCGAACCGGATCCGCGGTTATTCGGGACCTCGGATTCGGGGCCCTCACACCAAGTCATCATGCAACGTACAAACAATGGAAAGGGATTCAAGCTACACGAAAATGAGTTCATCTTGCAGAGATCAAAGCTTGGAGTTTTCGGCTTGCAAGAATTTCTCTATCCATAAAAAAGAAAGTTGGAGATTTATTCTTTAGCTTTTCGGAACATCTTAAATCGTCCCAATCGAAGTTAGGACGAGAACGTTATGACCATTTTACCAAAGGACTTTGGAAAAGGAAATTTGGATTCGTCAGCGAATTTGCAAGGAAAATGAATCCACCCCGGCGAATTTGTCGTTGTCTAAATCCGCCCCAACGCCTTTTGAACTCGCCCCAACTCATTCCTCTCTGCCTAGATTCACCTGGCAAATTCCAAGGCCTACGAATCCGCCCCAACGAATTCGTCAGGTTCCAGTTGGGTTTTCTACACGTTTTGATAGATTGGACGTGAATTTCCTTTGTAAATTAAATCTTTTTAACATATTTTCAGATTCCTACTATAATTAGGTTGCTTATAGATTAGACTTTGATTCCAAATCACTTGTAATTATTTATAAGGATTCTAGGGTTTCCATAGCTACTATAAATAAGCTACATGATTGTAATTCATAACAACTTTCAATATTATTCAAATTAATCTATTTTGTGAGACTTATTCTCTACTTTTAGTTCTTTGAAGAATTCCTAAGTTAATTTGTTAGTTGTTCTTTAAGATTCAATTTGACTTATCATACAACAATTCATAGTTATGTGTGGCGTCTTCTACCGCATCAATCACTAATTGTGCTAAGGTTCCTGTTTTAATATAAACACGAGGTTTAGGCGTCGTTGGTGTTCCATTCAATGCTGATTTCATTACTTGATCGATTGTACCAAGGTTCTCATCTAAATATAGACGTTGGGTTGAGGTGTCGAGAGAGTTCCATTTTATTAACTGTGCTAGAAAAGATCCAGGCGACGACCACCTCATGCAAGCGTGCCGCAGAGTCCATCATGTGGTATCAAAGCTAAGCTTTTCTAGCGAGTTACTTATCTTTAATTTTCGGTTGAATCTATATTGTAAAAAAATTGTGAAAAAAGAGTAGATTTTTTTTCCAGATTCTATTTCCATTGTGCTAACTAAACTTGTAGCACACCATCCAATCATCAAATTTTAACCAAGAGTTCATCCTGTTCCATCATCATTAATTCCTAAGTGAAGCTACAATTGATAAATTCAAAGCATACAAGAAGTTAGTCCGTGACACAAAAAACTTCACGATTATGGGTAACTGTAGTCATACGATCTATATTTTGTTTCATGATAAGTTTTTGTTGAATTGATTAGTAAACTGTGATAACTGTTTAGTGAATTCAAAAAGAACCTATAAGAGAGCATATATAACGGTAAAAGGCAAGAGCGTGAGTTTATTAGAGGGTAAAAGCTATAATGAGCGATACACGAGTGAATCATCTTTGTTTGGACGAAACACTTAAGGAAGTGCGTGGGGAAATTATTTATCTACTAACCCTAGTTTTCAGCAAACATGTATGGTTATAATTGTGAAAGTGCTTATGGGTCTCGAAAGAATCTTTTCCAAGGCAGGAATGATCCATATGCTTATTGGAGATGTGAGAAAAAGATGAAGCGAGAATTTGACTATTATAGTTATTCCGAGCGGAGGAAGTTCAAACTTGCGATTCAAGATTTTTCTGCTCATGCAATTACATGATGGGATCAATTTGAGAGTAATAGGAGAAGAAGTGGAGAGTATCCGATCGAGACATAGGAAGAGTTGAAAAATGTGATGAAAAAGCAGTTTGTTCCAGTACAACTTGATAAGAGGAAGGAGTATGCATCTCCGAGGCATGTAGAGCGATCTTTAGGCGATCTACTTTGGATGATGAAAGGAAGGATCTTAGGCATGAAGAATCGTATTGGAGACTACCACTAGAAACTCCTAAGGTGTATAGGGAACTATTCTTTTCTAAGGAGCTCAGTAAGAATTTGGAAGAGTGTTGGATGCAGCTGCAAAACACTTCTAAGGCTCAAAAGGAACACGTTCAGCCGAGGGAGGAAAAAGATGAAAAAGAATATGTTATGATGACCCGGAAATTCAGATCATCCAGAATTTAGGTTTAAAGAATTAGTTATTAATAAAACTAATTTTTATTAATACTATTATGTGCTATGTGTTTATTAATCGTTCTATAACCTAGGATGATTCTAAAGCGGGAGGATTCTGGCTACGAGCTAGACTAAATGAATAAGAATTTTCAAGACGAAAACGAAATTTTTCCGGGAACAAAATATTTTTGGGGAAAAAGATGAAATAGGCACTATTCATCCGTTTCTGCTTGGAGATTTATTTTGAAAATCCGAGAAGTTATTGATTACGCTTAATTTTGAGACGTGATGGAATATTCATTAATATTTCAGTTATGGCAAAAACGAAGTTTTCACCTGCGGACTCAAAACCTAAGGGTTAGGAAAAGTGAGTTCCGAGGATTTAATGATCACATATAATAATTAGGGTTATTATGGGTGAGGAATATGAGTATGATACGAGTTATTATATGAGTATAGTATGAAGATTAGTACGACGTATAATACGAATATCGTACGAATTAAATACGAAGAAAATACGAGAATACAAGAATAAAATGCGTAGAATACGATTAGTCTTAATGGACTTTGAGTTCATGGACTGTGTAGGATCCAATTGGACTTGGATTATGTCAAGCCCAATGCTTTGTGAAATCAAGCCTAAGTTAGGCCCAATAAGAATTAGGGTTAAGGCCCAAACTAAGAAAATAAATCGCGGATCGAACCGATGGGTAAACAGATGGGTAAGAACCATGGGGTGACCCATGGGCATGTGGGGCGGCTACTTGGCCACCAAGTAAGGGTGATGGCCAAGTAAACTTGGTGGCTAAGTTGTGGGAGGAGGTGGGGGCAAAATGACTAAAATGCCCTTAGCTTTGAAAATCTATAAATAGTAAGCTTATTTCATTTGTTTTGAGATTTTGAAAATCCCACACTTGAGAGAGAGAGAGAGAGAGAGAGCTCGGATGAAGAGGAGAAGGAAGTCCATGAGCGAATGCTCGGATCAAAAGTGATCGTGAAATAGAAAAGTTTGCAAATCGCCAGCTTTGTCTAGTGGGAGAAAAATAAGAAGAAGAGGTAATCTAAAACCTAGCTTCTAATAGATTTTTCTTTAAGTTTTCTATGTTAAAACATAACTTAATGAAGATAAGAAGTAAATAAGATTAGAGATGATTTCATATGGTTGAAATCATAAGAAAATGAAGAAATAAGAATTAGAAGTTTAGTAAATAAATTTCTTAAGAAAGTATAAGATTCGTAATGAATTTGAATAATCCGAGTGGATTATATGAATAAGTAGGTTAAATGAGTAAGGAATAATATTCTATAACATCAAATTCCAATAAAAAGTGGAATCGTAATCCAAAATATCGATTAAAATGAAGAACGAACGAAGAACACGGAGAACACGCAAAGAACACGACGAACGTTGTTGTGGACAAATTTAAAACCATTGTAGGATAATTTTTGTTGATGGACAAGTTTAAAACCATCATGTATAAGTTAGTTGCTTCTTGCTTGGTTAGGATCGGTAGAAACGTTCATGAAGAACGGAGTAAAACTTAGCTATAACGAAGTTATGGCAAAAATTCCGTAAAAGACGAACGAGAATTAGAAAGTTAGTAAATGAACCCGAGTGGTTAGGGTTTCATAAGGAAGTAAGAGAACATAGAAAAAGTGAGTCGTGGACTCAAGAAAGAACGAGTTCCGAGTTCGGATGACCGAATTACGGACGAACAAACGAAGAGCGTTAAAAACATAAAATGAATAAAGGGTGAAGATCAAGCCAATCGAATGGCATGTTAACGGATTCAGAACGAAGTTCTATATGAGGGGTATTGAAGTACGTAAGATAAGGAAGAGAATGGCTTTGGAACAACCTCGTTCTGAGTTATAATGAAGGAGTTATGAGATCGGGAAGTGAGTGTCTCAAAGAATTTATTTAACACTTAGAAAAATTTCTAGGGTTTTGTCTCGGCGCCACAGCGTCGGATAGACTGTGGGAAGTGGCGCCGCAGTGTGAGCTCGGCCATAATCTTCTGGAGAGTGGCGCCGCAGTGCGAGAGATAACAAAGGACTTGTACTTATGGCCTTGCCCGAAGAGAGGAGAAAGAAGTAGGTCGCGCCTTGGCAGTAAGAAGAGAAAAGGAAAGGCACGCAGCAGCAATAGCGGTAGTGCGAAGCAATGCCCAGAAATGAGATTTTATTGCTCAAGTACTGGGGGATGTGCAAGAAAGAAATAGGAACATGTAGATCATGTAACATAACACTTATGCAAGTGAGTTAAACCGTTAGTAAAGGTTGAACAGAAAGATTAAGCGAGATTAAAAGATAAAGAATATAAATGCGGGTTACGTAACCGATATCCGGGGACCGTAGTCGCGATGAGCGAACACGAGGGATTGCTATGGTTGTGATTCCTTAGACGTTGAGCGACAAGGGTAATGAATAACATGTTGATGTTATGTCATGATAATGAGAGATACGTGTGAAGCGTATAGACGTTGTGAACGCAACGTCGTTGCGATGGACGCTTGGTCTTAGCATACAATGATTGGTATGGCTTTGACACTAAGAACGAGTAATGAACATGGGATTCATATAATGGATAACTAAAGTATTAAATAGTATATGAATTATCAAGAAAGCCGTAACAAATGGTAATAAGATTATTGAAAGCACACATTCGATAAAGAATGAATCCGGAGGGATGACATTTAGTTGTCAGAAAACCGTAAGGAATAAGAAATTGACTCAATCGAACATTATAGTTTAATAGTTCGTATAAGTTAAGAGAAGTTAGGTTGTGGTACAATCGTAACCTTTGATGGTTGACATATGGGAGCTGGGCTAAACAATTTCCTTGAGAGCGAAGGTATATACAAAACTGACAACCGATCTAACTCATTGTGATGGCAGTGTAGATAAGACGGGAACTTGTTTGTTGGTTGTTTGTGGGAAACCACTCAGAATACCATATGGACTACTAACAGAGACGCGATGTGTGCTGAGTCCTAGAGAAGTTATAAGAAGAAGATAAGAATATAAATCATCCAAGATGATGAACGTATGAGTAAGACATCTTCGTATGTCATAAAGCCGTAAATTGGTAAAGGAAGTTAGTCGCGTAAACTTATATTGCAAGAACGCGAACCCTAAGAAGTAAACCTAAGTAAACCAATGCGTAAGGTCAATCAATGACTAATTGGTGTTTATGTTTTCTCCTTATGTGTTATATAGGAATTGAAATGAGCAGTTCAGCGTATGCTGTAGCTGGGCATAAGGTAAGTTTACTAACTTCATTCATACTACATGAATGCTAGTGTCATCATAAGACAGGGTTGTGCTCATCCATTTGCTGAGTATATTTACAAGCACAACCTATATAATCTTGGTGTTTGTTTGGAGTATAATACCCAATTAGAGACAGTGGAGATAATGATATGTCAAGAGAAGACACACCATTGGGAAGAATATGATAGTAATCTTCTCGTTTTTCTTTGGGGTCTATTGGGTTAACCAAGGATAATTTTGTGGGTATATGATATCTATCATAACCTAGACGCATAGCCTCCCATGTACGAAGGTTTCCTTGAACACTTCCCAAAAATTCTAATTTCTAAAACAGTTTTCGACTATACCTTTATGTAAGGTGTCATTATGAGGTGTTGTCCACGGTTGGGACATGAGTCACAGTTGGTATATATTTGTATTTAAACTCACAGTTTAAGTGTTGTCATATCTTGCACGACAATTGTATTAATAAAGTTGTAGTTGTTTTCTGTACCATGTATTTGGCGACTCAGAATGGGTTGGATGGAATGGACCTATTTTGGGGTTGTCACAGAATTTCCAAGACAAAAATAAATGTTTTTCGAGAAATTTCCGTAAAAATACTATTCATCCGATTCTGCTCAGAGATTAGGTTGAAATTTTTGAGAAACACGTAATGATAGAATACGAAGACGTAATGGAATATCTAATAATATTTCAAATATGGCAAACGAAGTTTTCGCTTGCGGACTTAAAACCTAAGGGTTAGGAAATGTGATTTTCGAGAATTTAAGGTTTACGTATAATGATTAGGGTTATTATACGTGAATAATACGAGTATTGTGAGATCCCGAAATTATGAAATGAAAGTATTCAATATTCTTATAATTATTATTTTATTTAGTAAATGGTTAAATTGAGAAAGGGTTAAAGTTAAGGGTCATATGTTAAAATTTTGCAAAGTATGCAAGTTGTTATAAAATATTCGTTTGGTCGGGAAATATTCTTTTTGTCGGGAATATCCGTACGATGGCACAATCATTGGTCGACTCCAAAACGGAAGTATTGTCGTAGTTAGAAAACGAAAAAATTATCATTTTATAAAAATAACGGCAAAAGTGTTATCGTTAAAACTGTTGAACTACCCGGTAGTAAAAGTAATGCTGATGTCTGGCGTGGTTGCATAGTAGTAGATACGGTATTGATTATTGATGCTTACGTAAGAAGTCACTCGTTATACTTAATTATTGCTATAGTAATTCTTTGCATCATATCTCTCATATTATTGATTCAATTATTGTCACAAGATTATCATCGCATAATATTTATTATTATTAAATCAATAATTGAGACGACAAAGTTATTCATATTATTATTTGTAATATTGACAATGTCTAGAAGCTCTGTCAAGGAGAGGTTTGGTCACCTAATGTGCAATTATCGAAACTATATTTTTCTATAAATAGAAGCTCATTCTTCCTTCATTTCTCACCAATTCACTAAAGCTATAGAGCAATTATTATAGAGAGAAAGAAGAAGAGAAGTCTGCTACCTCACTATTCCAGTATCCAGTTTCTTCTGAGGTAAGGGGTATTATTCTTTTGTATTCATGAAGAAAGTTATTTTTTTTCAATACTCGTAAGGGTTGTTATTCCATTCTTTATTATTATGTTGGAATAACTTTTGTCATCTGATACCACATACATGGTGAAATTCTTATGTTATTCCATTCTTTATTATTCTGTTGGAATAACCTGTCTGTGCGGTCTATCGCATGCCTGGTGAATTTTGTAGTTATTCCATTCTTTATTATTTTGTTGGAATATCATGTCTGTGCGGATTACGCATGACCTTGTTCTAATCTTTATTATTCTGTTGGAATATCTTGTCTGTGTGGATTACGCATGACCTGGTTCCATTCTTTATTATTCTATTGGAATAACTTGTTTGTGCGGTCTATCGCATGCATGGTGAATTCTTCTATTATTCCATTCTTTATTATTCTGTTGGAATAACCTGTGTATGTGGATTACCGCATGCATGGTGAATGACCTTTCGTATTCATTCTTTATTAAATTGTGGAAATGATCTATCTACGTGGATTACCGCATGGCGGATGAAAATCTATTTGCAGTTTCTTATATTCTATTATACTCGCATGAGATATCATTTCTTTTGTAATCGTCATGAAATATCATTTTATTTGATATTTTATTTACGAGTTACTATTCATGAGTTACTACTCACGGGTTACTATTCACCCAAATTACTATTCAATTGAATATTATTCACTCGGGTATTTGGGGTACTTTTCATGTCGGGGTACTATTCACGAGGTACTATTCCCGAAGTACTATTCACGGGGTACTATTTACCCAAAAAATATATTTCTTTTACATCCAAATTATTTTTGGTACATGAATATTATTCTTGAATTTTACTCTACAAAGCAAAGATATCATGTTGACAATTTGGGCGTTATTGATTTACGGATAAATTAAATTATAAATCTTTAAAATTTATCCTTGAACTTGTTTTATTGAATTATTATGTCATTGTAATCATCCTCATGCTTGTATTGTGATGAAAGTCATCTTTGGCTTACGTGCCAAGATGGATCATGAGATTATTGGTTTTATGATTTGTATATCTTTGGCTTACGTGCAAAGATGGATTGTTGATTATTTGTTCTGATTGTATATCTTTTGCTACGTGCAAAGATGGGTATTGATTATTAGTTTCTGAGTTGTATATCTTTGGCTTACGTGCAAACATGAACTATTGATTGATGAGTATCTTTGGCTTATGCGCATAGATGAACTGTTTATTGGTATGATTATGACCAGGGATCATTCGGTATAATCATGACCCGTAATGTTATAGATGATGTGGTAAAAGTCATCATTGGCCCGTAGTGCATTGATGGACAGTTATTGGTATGATTATAACCAGGGATTATTCGGTATAATCATGACCATTGATGATTACATGAATATCCTTGGCCGTAGTGCAGGGATGATTCGATGATGTGGATTATTTATTAAGCTGAGTCTCAACGATAAATATTGATTATACACTTTTAATTCGTAGAAGATAGTAGATATCATGCTCTACTTGACTCTTCTAAAATATAGTTGTATGTCTTTGGCCTATAGTGCAAAGATGAATTGTTAATGAATGTCTTTGGTCATAGTGCAAACATGAATTTATTAGTATGATTATGAGCAGGAATTGCGATTTGGTATAACCATGATTTTTGATGTTTCAGGTGAAGATAGGTGATGAAAATTATCTTCGTCCTGGGTGCGAGGAGGAATTTAGAATCACAATTATGATTACGAGTTATTCATATGATTGTGGACATGAATTGTTGATTGATGTTACAGGGATAAAACATTATTGGTGGACTTTTAACGTGGAGAAGATAATAGACATGATGGTCTATTTTACTCTTCTAATGGATTGCTTGATTCACTTTGCAACTATGGTTGAAAAGTTTTATCATCTACCATGTGTTCTAAATCTACGATTTATTACCGATGAAGGCTATTGATGATGTAAATTATCTTTAGTCATGATATTCTTTCTTCGGGCTAGCTAGTTGTGCTCACCCTTTTTTGCTTCATAATTCCTTTCGGTGATAAGAGTGTTCTTAGAATTCGGCCCGGGGATAACAGGGGAATAGAATGGTGGTCTATAGCTGTTGAGGTTCTCCCTGAATAGTATGGAAATAATTTTGTTGAGAACTTTAGATAAGTGTGTCGTATTGTATACGTCATTTGATATTTAATTTTTGTGAACCGAATAGTGTGAGGTGAACCCAACTTTGGAAAGGTGTTTTGCCGCTATCATACAAGATGTCTAATGACATACAACCTCGTGCTATCATAAGACAGGGTTGTGCACATCCACTTGCTGAGTATATCTACGAGCACTACCTATATGATCTTGGAGTTTATTTGAAATATAATTTTCACTTGGAGACAACGAAGATAATTATATGTCAAGAGAAGACTCAGCATTGGAAATAAGATGATAGTAATCTTCTTGTTTTTCTTTGGAGACTTTTGGGTAAACCAAGGATAATTCTGTGGACATATGATATCTATCATAACCTAGACGCATGGCCTCCCATGTACGAAGGTTTCCTTGAGTATTTTTCAAAGATTTTAATTTCTAAAACAATTATTGACTGTACCTTTATGTAAGGTACCATTGTAAGGTCTTGTGGTCAAGGCTCCACGAGAGTTATATATATTTGTGTTAAAACTCACAGCTTATCTGTTGTCGTACTCTGTATGACAGTTCAATAGTTGTATAAATGAAGTTTATATTTGATTTTTATAGTGCGATATCTGGCGACTCAGAATGGGTCGTGTGGACCTATTTTGGTGGCGTCACAAGTATGATACTAGTTATTATACGAGTATAATAGGAAGATAATTATGATGTATAATACGAATATCATACGAACTATATACAAAGAGAATACGAAACAGGTATGCGTAGAAGACCATTAGTCTTAATGGACTTTGAGTTCATGGACTTTGTAGAATCCAATTGGACTTGGATTATATCAAGCCCAGTGTGTATAAAAATCAAGCCTAAGTTAGGCCCAATAAGAATTAATGTTAAGGCCCAAACCAAGAAATCAGACCGCGGATCGAACCGATGGGTCACCGGATGGGTTAAAACCATGGGGCAACCCATGGGGGGACTGTGACGCCCCCAAAATAGGTATACATCACCCATCTTGAGTCGCCAAATAAATGGTACATAATACAAATAAAAACTTAATTATACAAATGTCGTGTAAAATATAACAAAACATAAGCTAAGAGTTTTAACACGAATATTGTCTTCTAGACAATATCCACACTCAATGGAGTCCTCATTACAATTATTATCACACTATTTCATAGAATAGTGAGGACTACTAAAGCCACTTATCCTGGACCATCACTCCATTCCCCGACTCGTCCCAGCTATATTCTCATTTCCTGAATAGAACAATGAAAGAAAAGGGTGAGCTCAACTAGCCCAGTAAGAAATATTATGACTAAGATAATGCAGAATAAATTTTCCTTAGCCTTCAACAGTATAACAACTGATAGAATATAATAGACAACAAGTTTTAGATCAACAATTGCAGCGGAACAAGCAATCCATTAGAAGAGTCAAGTAGAGCATGATATCTAATATCTTCTATGATTTAAAAAGTTTATCAATAATTTTATCGCTGAGACTCAGCTTAATAAATAAATCACATCATCGAATCATCCATACACTACGGGCCAAGGATATTCATGTAATCATCAATGGTCATGATTATACTGAATAATCCCTGGTCATAATTATACCAATAAGTGTCCATTAATGCACTACGAGCCAATGATGACTTTTACCACATCATTTATAACATTACGGGTCATGATTATACCGAATGATCCCTGTTCATAATCATATCAATCAACAGTCCATCTATGCACGTAAGCCAAAGATGACTTTCATCACAATATAAGCACGAGGATGATGACAATGATATAAGCATTAATCAAACGAAATCAAGGATAAATTTTAAATTTATCCAGAGTTTAAAAAAATATCCAAATTGTCACCATGATACTTGTGACGCCCACAAAACAGGTATACATCACCCATCTTGAGTCGCCAGATACATGGTACAGAACTCAACTAAAACTTAATAATACAACTGTCGTTAAAAATACGACAAAATATAGCTGAGAGTTTAAACAAGAATATTGTCTTCTAGACAATATCCACACTCAATGGAGTCCTCATTACAATTATTATCACACTATTTTATAAAAATAGTGAGGACTACTATAGCCACATCTCAGACCATCACTCCATTCCCCGACTCGTCCCAGCTATATTCTCATTTCCTGAAGAGAACAATGAAAGCAAAAGGGTGAGCTCGACTAGCTCAGTAAGAAATATTATGACTAAGATAATGCAGAATAAATTATCCTTAGCCTTCAACAGTATAACAACTGATAGAATACAATAGACAACAAGTTTTAGATCAACAACTGCAGCGGAATAAACAATCCATTATAAGAGTCAAGTAGAACATAATGTCTATTATCTCCTCTAGATTAAAAGTCCATTGTAATATTTCATTCCTGTAATACTCATCAACAGTTCTTTGTTATACCCAAGACAAAAAGAACTCTCATCACCTGTCTTCACCTAAACCACCAAAGATTATAGTTAAATCCACAATTCATATTTATAATTATGTAAATCAACAGTTTCTCATTGCCACAAAGGCTTAATGGAACGTTTACTAAATATCCTTACCCCAAAGGCTAAAGACATTAAAGTGTAATAACAATGATCATACCAATTAGTTGTCTATCTTTGCACTACGAGCCAAAGATATTCAACTATAAAACCAATGGTCATGATCATACCAATCAATTGTCTATCAATGCACTACGGCCAAAGACATTCAACTGTTAACTAATGGTCATGATCCTGCCAATCTCATCATCAAATTATTCATGCACTACGACCAAGGATATTCTTTAGTATCACCAGTGGTCATGATCATGTCATACACCTATCCATCTTTGCACGTAAGCCAAAGATAACTTTCATCATAATAGAAGCATGAGGATGATGACAATGATATAAGCATTAATCAAACGAAATCAAATCAAACGAAATCAAGGATAAATATTAAAGACTTTAAATTTATCCAGAGTTTGAAAATATCCAAATTGTCAACATAATACTGCTTTGTGGAGTAAAATTCAAGAATAATATTCATGTACCTAAAATAATTTGGACATAAAAGAAATATATTTTTCGGGTGAATAGTACCCCGTAAATAGTACTTCGGGAATAGTACCCAGTGAATAGTACCCCGACACGAAAGGTGTCCCGAATACCCGATTGAATGATACTAGATTGAATAGTAATTGGGTGAATAGTAACTTGTGAATAGTACTCCGACACGAAAAGTGCCCCGAATACTCGAATGAATAATACCAGAGTGAATAGTAACTGGGTGAATAGTAATTCGTGAATAGTAACTCGTAAAAGAAAAAAATTACCAAAGAAAATGATATTTCATGACGAGTACAAAAGAAATGATATCTCATACGAGTATAATAGAATATACGAAACTGCAAATGGATTTTCACCCGCCATGCGGAAATCCACGTAGACAGATCATTTCCAAAATTTAATAAAGAATGAATACGAAAGGTCATTCACCATGCATGCGGTAGTCCGCGTAGACAGGTTATTCCAACAAAATAATAAAGAATGGAATAACATAAGAATTCACCATGCATACGATAGACCGCACATATAGGTTATTCCAACAGAATAATAAAGAATGGAACCAGGTCATGCGTAATCCGCACAAACATGATATTCCAACAGAATAATAAAGAATGGAACCAGGTCATGCGTAATATGCACAGACAGGATATTCCAACAGAATAATAAAGAATGGAATAACAACAGAATTCACCAGGCATGCGATAGGCCAGATGCATGATTATTCCAACAGAATAATAAAGAATGGAATAACGGAAGAATTTCACCATGTATGTGGTACTTCAGCATAGACAAAGTTATTCCAACATAATAATAAAGAATGGAATAACAGAAGCTCTCTTCATGAATACGAAAGAAATAATACCCCTTACTATAATAATAATATCCCTTACCTCAAAAGAAGACTGGTTACTGGAATAATGAGGTAGCAGACTTCTCTTCTTCTTTCTCTCTATAATTTCGCTCTATATAATTGCTCTATATCTTTAGTGAATTGGTGAAAAATAATGAAGGAATGAGCTTCTATTTATAGGAAAATATAGTTTCAATAATTGCACATTTTGGGGCTCGAAATATTACAGTATAATACCTTCCTCTTTTCCTTCATTTTTAATTTGGTCCTGCAAGTATTATCAAACTTGCACCACCTCCCCTAATAGTAAATCATGTGAATCAATAGTTCTAGACATGTGAAAATACGAATTACAGTATAGTACCTCCATCTATACCTCCATTTTTAACTTAGTCATGCAAGTATTATCAATCTTGCACCAACTCCCCTAATAGTACAAGAATGTGAATCAATAGTACACACATGTGAACAAATAGTTATAATCATATGAATTAATAGCAATTAATTACTCATTTATCCGGTTAATTACCCGATTGGTCAACATAACCTCCAGACATCCATTATTATCGAAATAGATGTCGATTTCTACTAACACTAATAATTCCCACACAATGGAACTATCAATTTCATCTTTAATCAACACGAACTTATTCATCATTAATATTATAACTCACAATATTTAACAACCAAGTTGTTCCCAGGAAAGAGGGGGCTTTCCGATAAGGATTTCTCCTTATTAGCGCGTAATTAGGTGACCAAATCTCTCCTTGACAGAACTTTTAGACATTGTCAATATTGAAAATAATAATATGAATAACTTTGTCGTCTCAATTATTGATTTAATAATATAACATATTATCTGAGATAATCTTGTGGCGATAATTGAATCAATAATATGAGAGATATGATGCATCAATTCTTTGTAGCAATAATTGAGTATAAATGAGTGACTTATCACGTAAACATCAATAATTAATCGTGTGCTACTCTTATGCAACCAATGCCAGACATCGCATGTTCTTTTACCACCGAGTATTTTATGACAACTTTTTTACTTTGAAAATTTTTCACACATCACCCTTAACTTTAACCTTTTATCAATTTAATCATTTACTAAATAGAATAATTATAAGAAAATTGAATACTTTCATTTCATAAAATTTGGGGTCTCACAATACTTCTTTGTGGAGTAAAATTCAAGAATAATATTCATGTATCAAAAATAATTTGGACAGAAAAGAAATATATCTTCCGAGTGAATAGTACCCCGTGAATAGTAGTACCCTACGAATAGTACTTCAGGAATAGTACCTTATGAATAGTACCCCATCATGAAAAGTGTCCAAAATAACCGAGTGAGTAATATTCGAGTGAATAGTAATTAGGTGAATAGTAACCCGTGAATAGTAACTCGTGAATAGTACTCCGACATGAAAAATACCCCGAATATCCGAGTGAATATTATTTGAGTGAATAGTAACAGGGTGAATAGTAACCCATGAATAGTAACTCGTGAATAGTATTTCAGCATGAAAATATCAATAATTATCAAGAATGCTCACAATAATATTTCTATGAAAATATACTGGATGAAGCGCAAATATCAAGGATATTCTACAAATTTCATGGAATATAGAAGCAATACTTCAACCAAATGAGTGTAGAACTAGGGATACGAAATGAAATAATATTACTTACATACTACAGAGTATGGAAGAAAATAATATTTCATACGAATATTGAACAAAATAATATCCCTTATGAATACGAAAGAAATAATACCCCTTACCTCAGAAGAAGACTGGATACTGAAATAGTGAGGTAGTAAACTTCTCTTCTACATTCTCTCTAAAGCTTCTCTCTCTATAATTGCTCTTGTGAGTCTTAATGAATTGGTGAGAATGAAGGAAGAATGAGCTTCTATTTATAGGAAAATATAGTTTCGATAATAGCACGTTTTGAGGCTCAAAATATTACAGTATAATACCTTCATCTTTTCCTTCATTTTTAATTTAGTCCTGCAAGTATTATCAAACTTGCACCACTTCCCCTAATAGTATATCATGTGAATCAATAGTACAATCATGTGAATCAATAGTACAATCATGTGAAAAAAATAATTACAGTATAGTACCTTCATCTATACCTCTATTTTTAATTTAGTCATGCAAGTATTACCAATCTTACACCACCTCCCCTAATAGTACATGCATGTGAATCAATAGTATACACATTTGAACAAATAGTTATAAGCATGCGAATTAATATCAATTATTTGCTCATTTATTCGATTAATTACCCGATTGGTCAATATAACCTCCAGACATCAATTACTATCGGAATAGATGTCGATTTCCACTAACACTAATAATTCCAACACAATGGAAATATCAATTTCATCTTTAATCAACACGAACTTATTCATCATTAATATTATAACTCACAATATTTAACAACAAGATCATTTCCAGGAAAGAGGGGGCTTTCCGATAAGGATTCCTCCCTATTGGCGCACAATTAGGTGACCAAAGCTCTCCTCGACAGAACTTTCTAGACATTGTTAATATTGCAAATAATAATATGAATAACTTTATCGTCTCAATTATTGATTTAATAAGATGATACTATGACCATAATTGAATCAATAATATGAGAGATATTATGCAGGAATTACTATAGTAATAATTGAGTATAAGCGGTGACTTTCTGCGTAAGCATCAATAATCAATCTTGTGTCTGCTACTATGAAACCACAGCGTATTCATTGTACTTTTACCACCGGGTAGTTCAACAGTTTAACGGTAAAACTTTCGCCATTATTTTTATAAAAAGATAATTCTGTCGTTTTCTAACTACGACAATACTTCCGTTGTGGGGTCCACCAATGATTGTGACGTCGTACGAATATTCCCGGTTAAAAAGAATATTTCCCGACCAATCAAATATTATATAACCACTTGCTTACTTTGCAAAATTTGTAAATAATACACACAACTATAACATTAAATCAAATCCATACCATAATATTCAAAAATATATTTTGAGAAAAATTAATCTTTATTCATAAATGTTGGGGTCTTACAACCTCCCCTTCTTATGAAATTTCGTCCTTGAAATTAGGGTGCGTACCTGGTATGTCGAAGAGATGATGATATTTCGTCAGATTCTAACCCTTGAGGTATAACCTTTGAGTATCGAATATGATCCTTCTTATCCAAGATTTTAACACGTATCTCCTCATATGTTAAATCTTCTGCTGTCTCGTCTAGTTCTAATAATGTGATTCGGGTCGTCCATATATTTATGTAACATCGATACGTGAAAAACGTTATAAACACGCAACATACTTGGCGGTAAAACGAGTCTATAGGCCACAGTTCCTACTCGATCGAGGATTTCAAATAGACCAATAAAATTGAGGGTTGAGATTTACTCTCTTCGTCGATCCTTGCTTCTAAAATAACGCCCTCTTAAACCTTCTTCTTCACATTCATCAGCTCTGGGCGTGTAGCTTGGGCGATTTTAACTTTATCGATTAACGTCGATTCTACTCGTATATGTGATATCACCACGTGGGTCCCTAGAGTCTTTAACTCTATCTCTATCTTTTGTAAGTCGTACGAAATGGGTCTTTGTGTTAACAATATCGCAATTGTAAACGCATACGATCTTCTACTCAATGCGTCAGCTACCACCTTCGCTTTTCTAGGATGGTATTGAATCATATTGTCGTACTCTTCAATAGCTCGAGCCAACGTCTTTGGCGCATGATACGTTCGTTTTGGGTGAAGAAATATTTGAGGGTTTTATACCAGGTTCAAGGTCGATACAAAATTTGATTTCACGATCTTGGGTAGGCTAGGAAGTTCTTCAGGGAATACGTCAGGAAATTTATTAACACTAGAAATATCATTCAAAATTGTGACTCTCATCCAAGACTTGGATATCACATGTAATGAAGGTTTCTCTTAACGGAGTTTCAACAGATAAGTCAAAGTCTAATTTCTCTGCAGTCAAATTTAAACGTTGAGCGCAAGTAGGAGAAATAAAAGAATGGGTAGAACCGGTATCAAATAAGGTATAGACTTCGCTAGAGTTTATGATTAAATTACCCGTGATAACTTCGTTCGAGTTACTTGCTTATTGAGAAGTCACAAAAAATGCTCTTCCTGAAACCACCGATTTTGTTTTGTCTGTATCCGCCTTTGGTGCCACCATCCCAGTTAGACTTGATTTCGCTACAGGACAAAATTGAGCTATGTGACCATCTTTTCCATAACAAAAACATACCTTGGAAGGATGTGAACAGTTTTGACTTATGTGTCCCTCCTCTCCACATCTGTAGCATCTAATTGGCGGTCGTTCTCCTCCCCTAGAATTTGTTGATGGCGTTGGTGCTGCTGCCGACGTCTTCCCATCATTGTTAAATCTTCTCTTCTTGAATTTTCCACTTGAATCATTTCTTCTATTATCTTGGCCATGATTACCACCGAAGTGGTTACCATTTCTAGCATGATAATTTCCTTCATGATGGTTATCATTGTTCCGATGACCGTTGCCACCGGTACGATTATTATCGTGTTGTTGCTCGTTATCTTTTGGTTGGACTGGCTCATTATCGCGCTCCAATAACTGAGCCCTATTCACTACATCTGAATACAAACACAATTGGTGAGAAATGAGGTATTGACGTATTTCGAGTCTCAAACCTCGTAGAAACATTCGCGTCATTCTCTCCTCATTATCAACCAAATGGGATGCGAACCGGGACAACTCGACAAACTTAGCCTCGTACTACGACACAATTATATTGTTTTACTCCAACTTGATGAATTCCACCTCCTTTATGTGATGAATACTTTTGGGAAAGTACTTGTCGTTCAATAGTTCTTGAAACTTCTCCCAAGACATCTTTAGTGCGGCAGGCTAAGTACGTTTTACTAATTCCCACCAGTAATCTGCCTCTTCTCGCAACATGAAGGTGGCAAAGGGAGCCTTTTGCTCCTCAGAGCATTCCAAGACATCAAATATCTTGGTGATCTTCTTTATCCACGTCTTCGCTTTAAGTGGTTCTGGCTCTCCCAAAAACTCCGGTGGTCCCAGCTCCTTGAATTGCTTAGCGGTGACCATCTGTGAGTTGCTAGTGTTTCCACCAGAATTTTGAACAAGAGTCTCTCTCGCATGATGTTGCATGAATTGCATAAATTCTCTGAACATCCCATCGTTTATCATCTGATCGGTGTTGTTGTTTACCCGAGGGTTATTATCTTCCTGATGCACATTATCCTGGGTATTGATCATTGGTGACTTAAAGGTCTCATGTGCTTCATTGCTTATCTGGACATTTTCAGATGTCATTTTCAATCACTGCCACAAAACAAGGGTTAATTGACATGTCACATATTATCCCTATACTCTGACCGACCAATTAAATACCAAATAAACTTAGGTAGGTCATACTAGCGAAGGAATTACCCGTCTCTCCCCTCCTAGTTCTAGTCTCTCATCTCAGCCAGGGATCATATCCCTAAGATTTGATACCAACCGTGACGCCCCCAAAATAGGTATACATCACCCATCTTGAGTCACCAAATACATGGTACATAATACAAATAAAAACTTAATTATACAACTGTCGTGTAAAATACGACAAAACATAAGCTGAGAGTTTTAACACGAATATTGTCTTCTAGACAATATCCACACTCAATGGAGTCCTCATTACAATTATTATCACACTAATTCATAGAATAGTGAAGACTACTAAAGCCACTTATCCTGGACCATCACTCCATTCCCCGACTCGTCCCAGCTATATTCTCATTTCCTGAAGAGAACAATGAAAGAAAAGGGTGAGCTCAACTAGTCCAGTAAGAAATATTATGACTAAGATAATGCAGAATAAATTTTCCTTAGCCTTCAACAGTATAACAACTGATAGAATATAATAGACAACAAGTTTTAGATCAACAATTGCAGCGAAACAAGCAATCCATTAGAATAGTCAAGTAGAGCATGATATCTACTATCTTCTATGATTTAAAAAGTTTATCAATAATTTTATCGCTGAGACTCAGCTTAATAAATAAACCACATTATCAAATCATCCATGCACTACGGGTCAAGGATATTCATGTAATCATCAATGGTCATAATTATACCGAATAATCCCTGGTCATAACCATACCAATAAGTGTCCTTCAATGCACTACGGGCCAATGAAGACTTTTACCACATCATTTATAACATTATGGGTCATGAATATACCGAATAATCCCTGGTCATAATCATATCAATCAACAGTCCATCTATGCACGTAAGCCAAAGATGACTTTCATCACAATATAAGCATGAGGATGATGACAATGATATAAGCATTAATCAAACGAAATCAAGGATAAATTTTAAATTTATCTAGAGTTAAAAAAAATATCCAAATTGTCAACATAATACTTCTTTGTGGAGTAAAATACAAGAATAATATTCATGTATCAAAAATAATTTGGACAGAAAAAAAATATATCTTCCGGGTGAATAGTACCATGTGAATAGTACTTCGGGAATAGTACCTTGTGAATTGTACCCTAGCATGAAAAGTGCCCAAAATACCCGAGTGAGTAATATTCGTGTGAATAGTAACTAGGTGAATAGTAACCTGTGAATAGTAACTCATGAATAGTACTCCAACATAAAAAGTGCCCCGAATACCCAAGTGAATATTATTTTAGTGAATAGTAACCGGGTGAATAGTAACCCATGAATAGTAACTCGTGAATAGTATTTCGGCATAAAAAGATCAATAATTATCAAGAATGCTTATAATAATAATTCCATAAAAAGATATTGGATGAAGCGCAAATATCAAGGATATTCTACTAATTTTATGGAATATAGAAGCAATACTTCAACCAAATGAGTGTAGAACTAGGGATACGAAACGAAATAATATTACTTACATACTACAGAGTATGGAAGAAAATAATATTTCATATGAATATTGAACACAATAATACCCCGTATGAATACGAAAGAAATAATACTCCTTACCTCAGAAGAAGACTGGATACTGGAATAGTGAGGTAGCAGACTTCTCTTTTATCTTCTCTCTAAATTTTCTCTCTCTATAGCTTCTCTCTATAATTGCTCTTGTGAGTCTTAGTGAATTGGTGATAATGAAGGAAGAATGAGCTTCTATTTATATGAAAATATAGTTTTAATAATTGTACGTTTTGGGACTCGAAATATTACAGTATAATACCTTCATCTTTTCCTTCATTTTTAATTTAGTCCTACAAGTATTATCAAACTTACACCACTTCCCCTAATAGTATATCATGTGAATCAATAGTACAATCATGTGAATCAATAGTACAATCATGTGAAAAAAATAATTACAGTATAGTACCTTCATCTATACCTCTATTTTTAATTTAGTCATGCAAGTATTACCAATCTTACACCACCTCCCCTAATAGTACATGCATGTGAATCAATAGTACACACATGTGAACAAATAGTTATAAGCATGCGAATTAATATCAATTATTTGCTCATTTATCCGATTAATTACCCGATTGGTCAATATAACCTCCAGACATCAATTATTATCAGAATAGATGTCGATTTCCACTAACACTAATAATCCCAACAAAATGAAAATATCAATTTCATCTTTAATCAACATGAACTTATTCATCATTAATATTATAACTCACAAGATTTAACAATCAGATCATTTCCAAGAAAGAGGGGGCTTTCCGATAAGGATTTCTCCCTATTAGCGCACAATTAGGTGACCAAACCTCTCCTCGATAGAACCTTCTAGACATCGTCAATATTATAAATAATAATATGAATAACTTTGTCGTCTCAATTATTGATTTAATAATAATAAATATTATGTCGATGATACTATGACAATAATTGAATCAATAATATGAGAGATATTATGTAGGAATTACTGTACCAATAATTGAGTATAACTGAGTGACTTCTCACGTAAGCATCAATAATCAATACCAAGTGTGCTACTATGAAACCCGCAGCGTATTCTTTGTACTTTTACCCTTAGGGTAGTTCAACGGTTTAACGATAAAACTTTTCGCCGTTATTTTTATAAAAGATAATTACGTAGTTTTTTAACTACGACAATACTTTCGTTAATAGGGTCCACCAATGATTGTGTCGTCGTACGAATATTCCCTGTTAAAATAAATATTTCCCGACCAATCGAATATTATATAACCACTTGCTTACTTTGCAAAATTTGTAAATAATACACACAACTATAACATTATATCAAATCCACACCATAATATTCAAAAATATATTTCGAGAAAAATTAATCTTTATTCATAAATATTTGGATCTTATAGGGACCCACAAGGTATGTGGGCCGGCCACTTGCAAGTAAAGTGGTTACTTGGTGGCTACACATTGAATAGTAAGGAGGTGGGGCACAAAGAACATTTTACCCTCAATTTGGTTTTTCTATAAATAGAAGGCTTGCTTGGTTCATTTGTTGTTTGACAAACATTGACCAACATATATTGAGAGAGAGAAAATTAAGATAACAAGTAATCAAGTGAGTTCAAAGCAAAATATACAAGTTTACACAAGAACGCGAAAAACGTAAAGGTAACTTTTTGTAAAATGTTAGTCTTCGATCTTTTTCGATTTCTTTTTTGTAGAGAAGTATGATTTTTTGGAGCATGTCTCTCCCGGAGTCATAAGGATGGATAATAGTGGATTAAGTCTTTATAAGTCATGTATGATTAATAATCATAGGTGTTAGGTAAGTTTTAAAATCAAAGAAAACCGTAGAGCGTTTATTTTGTTGTTGATGGACAAATTAAAAACCATCATAGGGTATGTGCATCTTGTTTGGTTAGGATGTAGATGATGAATTAATGGAGTTGTTCCATTTAATTTGGCGTAGAAAACTCGAGTAACGAAGTTATGGCGAAATTTATAAAATTAGTCGTTAAACGTTGAAAACGTAAAAATCTCAGATTACTAGTCGAAAGTTGCCGTGTAACTTGGAAACCTTGGTTTTCAATGGCATAATGTAAGATAAGGTATTCAAGAGTCGTGGACTCAAGAATCGTCGAATTCTGACTTAGAACGAAGAAACGAGCTGTGAACGCTCACGAACGTTAAACGAACGCTCAATAATGAACTAATCGGGTGAATTCCGTGTTAAAAGATTCGAAAATAAAATATTTTCTAATGAAATCATAGAGCATATGATTTGTGAGCTAATGGCTTTTGAACGAGCCAATTTGGATGTAAAACGAATAAGTTATGAGCACATGAATTTCATAGAACAAAAAAACTGTCAAAACTATCTAAGGCTCAGGGTCGGCGCCGCAGCGCCGGTTCGAGGGCATGGACACTACAGAGTGGTACCGCAGCGCGACTCGTAGGCATAAGTCTCGCGTCGCAGCACCGAGACCTAGAGTTAGGTACTGTTAGTTGGCGCCGCATCGCCAATAATAGGCATAAGGTCGGCGCCGCAACGTCGAGGCATGAGAAATGTTGAACTAGTTAGGGTTTTGAACCCAAATGATTGTAAGACTATTATGGGGCAAGTGTATGTATGAAATGTACATGCTAAGACCATTCTTATATCATATATCATGATGACCTTAGGAATTGAACGTAGATTGTAAGTAATGAAACGATGAACAATAATAAGCCATAAGGGCGGATAAATACTTGAAACGCATTTTATTAATGAAATAAATTCGGTTAAGACATAGAAGAGAAAGAAGTTGGCAGAAACAATGTGATTGGATTGTTTGGTAGCTAATTACAGTGTGCTATGTGAATATATCATGTAGATACTGTAAAGACTGAAAACTGTTGAATATTATTTGAAGACGCTTGAAGGTAAGTTTTCTTAATGCTTGTCTAACCTTCGTGTTAGCCAAGTTCTATGTGATTCATGTTATGAGATGCATGAGTTATTTTAACAAAAGGGTCAATGCCAGTTTTACCTCGGCTAGACTAATATTGAAGAGTTGATTGATTTATTTATAAATCTTTCAATATAGAATTGATAACGCTATCATACGCCAATTGTTTAGTACAGATTCAAGGTAAGCATGAGTATGAATAAATAAATGTATTTTACATCGATTATTCAATGGGCACGCGAGGTTGCCAAAATTTAAACGTGAATACGTTTAACGGATGAATGTTGATCAACATAGAGTACTATAGGCAGATCACCTAGAAGTGCTCGTAAGATATATCGGACTTACGGTCTTGGTGTCGGGTTGCCCTTTTTCATTAATGAAAACAAAAGAAAATGTTCATGGTCTTTAACCTACTCAGAATTCCTAAGTTTATATAAGTACTTCGAAATTGTTTTATGAGAAAGAAAAGTGTTATACAATGTTTTATAGTACTTCATAGCTATTTGTTCAGTTATTGAAGAATAATCATATGATTCTTGATGTGGTATTTATATTATAGTACTTTATCTCAAGATGTCTAACTTGTCAACGAGTCAAGGCAGAGCATCAAGTACCAAAAGGTCAATTCCAACCACTTGAAATTTCAGAATGGAAGTGGGAGCACATTACCGTGGATTTCGTTACTGGTCTTCCCAAGGTTTCTCAAGGCATAGATGCGATTTAGGTCATTGTTGATAGATTGACCAAGTCTGCTCATTTCTTACCGATACGAGAAACTTATACACTTGAACGTCTTGCTCGTATGTACATAAATGAGATTGTAAGATTGCATGGTATGCCAGTATCCATAGTTTCTGATCGAGACCCAAGATTCACTTCAAGATTTTGGGTTAGTTTACAAAAAGCTATGGGCGCGGTTTACGATTTAGCTTCAAGCATATCATCCTCGGGACGAGATGAGGCGATGGGGAGGGGCGATTCAAACTCTTGAAGATCTATTAAGACTCGTGTGTCCTTGACTTCAAGGGAGTTGGGACAAGTTCTTACCATTGGTAGAGTTTTCCTACAACAATGACTATCAAGAAAGTATTGGCATGGCTCCATTCGAGCGTTGTATGGAAGAAAGTGTCGTTCTCCAAATTATCTTTGGGATGAGGTGGGTGAAGCAAAGTTGTTGGGGACCGGAGTTGGTACGTATGACTCACGAAAAAGATTCAAATGATCCGACAACATATAAAAACCTCACAAGATCGACAAAAGAGTTATGCTGATCTTCATCGAAAGGACGTGGAATTCGATATAGGAGATCATGTGTTATTATGTGTTGCTCCATGGAAAGGAGTTCTGATATTTGGAAAGAGAGAAAAGCTCAATCCTCGATTCATCGGCCCATTTTTAATCCTCGATCGAGTAAAAACTGTGGCCTATAGACTCGTTTTATCGCCAAGTATGTCTCGTGTTCATAACGTTTTTCACATATCCATGTTACGTAAATATGTGGAAGACCCGAACCACATTATTGAGTTAGAACCGGATGAAATAGTTGAAGATTTGACGTATGAAGAGGTTCATGTTCAAATCTTGGATAAGAAGGAACATATTTTACGCTCCAAGGTTATACCTCAAGTCAAAGTTTTGTGGAGAAACCACGATGTTGAGGAAATGACCTGGGAGTTAGAATCTGAAATGAAGTCAAGGTATCCTTACCTCTTCGATATACCAGGTACGTACCATAATTTCGAGGGCAAAATTTCATAAGAAGGGGAGGTTGTAAGACCCCAACTTTTTGAATAAAGATGAATTTTCTACAAATATTATTTTTGAATATTATGGAGTGAAATTGATATAATGTTATAGTTGTAGGTAATATTTATAAATTTTGTAAAAAGTACATGAAGTTGTTATATAATATTCGATTGGTAAAGGAATATTCGTTTTAACAGGAAATATTAAATGCGACAGCACAATCATTGGTGGACCCCTAATGTAATTATTGTCGGATTGAGAAAAGCGACAAAAATATTTTATTAAAAATAACGGTGAAAAGTTTTACCATAAAACTGTTGAACTACTTGGTAGTAAAAAGTACGATGTCTGGCGTGGTTGCATAGTAGCAAACGGTATTGATTATTGATGCTTATGTGATAAGTCACCGGTTATGTTTTATTGGTATTATTAATGTAATAAAAGCAGAGAAAAGCTTTTTATATAAAAGCAGAATACTTTTATAAAGTTATTCGTTTTATTAGGCTAATAGTAAAATCTTTTTATATAAAAGCAGAAAACTTTTATAAAGTTATACATTTTATTAAACAATAATTAGAATATATTATATTTTATTATGTATAGTGTTTGCATAGTGCTTGCATAGTGTTTTGCATAGTAAAATCTTTTATAAAGTTATTCGTTTTATTAGATTATAAATAGAATATGTTATATTTTATTTAAAAGATTTTGCTTTAAATATGGACTGTCAGATTAAAGTAAATCAATCTGGACCGTTCATGAGTTAGTTACTATGCAGTCCATTTTTCTATAAATAGAAGCTCGTTCCTTCATTATTTCTTAAGAATTCACTGAAACTCTAGAAAGATAAACTATAGAGAGAAAGAAGAAAAGTATTCTGCTACTTCACTACTCATATATCCAGTACTCTTCTTCTTAAGGTAGGGGATATTATTTGTTGTACTCGTAAGGGGTATTCTTTCTTTCTTATTCATGAAGAAAACTTCTGTTATTCCATTCTTTATTATTCTGTTGGAATAACCTGTATACGCGGGATACCCTATAGTTGGTGAAATTCTTCTATTATTCCATTCTTATTATTCTGTTGGAATAACATGTTTATGCAAAGTACCGCATACATGGTGAAATTCTTCTAATATTTCGTTCTTTATTATTATGTCGAAATATATCACATGCATGCGCGTTCTGTGGGACTGATTCCATTATTTATTATTCATCGTAATATCACCGTACGTGCGTTCTGGTGGGACCTAGTTCCATTATTTATTATTGCGCGAAGAATATCCTGTTTTATACGTTCTACGGGACTGGTTCCATTATTTATTATTACATTGGGAATAACATGCATGCGATCTATCGCATGCGCATGGTGAATCCATATTATTCCATTCTTTATTATTACATTAGACTAACTTTGTCTATGTGGATTACCACATGCATGGTGAATGATCCTTCGTATTCATTCCTTATTAAATTGTGGAAATGATGCATATCACGTGAATTACCGCACGTGGTGGCGCTAAAAATCCATTTGCGCTTTTATATATTCTATTAGTTGGTTAAAGCTTTGGCTTCTATACTCCATGAAATTAGTGGAATATCCTTGATATTTGCGCTTCATCCAGTATCTTTTCATGGAAATATTCTTCTAAGCATTCTTGAATTTTACTCTACAAAGTAGTATCATGTTGACAATTTGGAGGTTATTAGTCTCTGAATAAATTAATTCTTGAACTTGTTTTATTGAATTCTTATATGATTGTCATCATCCTCATGTTTATATTTTTTGAAAGTCATCGTGGCACTGTAGTGCATAGATGGACTTGGTATGATTATGACCGAGGATTATTGATTGTAATCATGGCCAAGTAATGTTACAAATGATGTGGTAAAAGTCCTCATTGGCCCGTAGTGTATTGATGGACAGTTGTTGGCATGATCATGACCATTAATGAATACACAAATATTCTTGGCCCGTAGTCCATGGATAATCCGTGTAACATCGATTACAGGACTTGGTGCTCACGATACAACATACAACATCATCTATCTAAGTAAACTTTAACAATAATAATAATATTATACTACCCATTACATAAATAGTCGAAATAAAATCCCAAGTCTTTACAACCTTAAAACATCTTTGGGCGTAGTCTTAGCGTTTATCGCTACATTACATATATCTGGAAATAATTAACTTATTACATAACCATTAACATCACTTCATCTTGGACTTTCCCTTGTCCTTGCGAACCCTCGACCTTCTCACCCTTAATCGAAAGGTTTAAGCAAGAATGAGCACGAATTGCCCAAAGACAAGTATATCTGTAAATTTGAAAACATACATCAGGAGTGAAAACAGTTGAATAGCTAAACCTCAACAGTTGAAATGATTATCAAGTGTTAAATAGAAACATCCAGAATGGAAATTTAAGAATTTTCAATATCATACTAAGGGATGTAAAATACCCTGAACATAATTTCTTTCATCAAAAATCATCAGACGGTTTAACAATCCAATAGACTGTAAACGATCTCTGCATGTACGCCAGGTGATCAGCCTATTGAACCCTACGTTGTGCATAAGTATTATTTTTTAAGTTACATAAGCGAAATGGGACTATTTGCCCGACATCTATTTGCCCGTTTATTCGGGTTGTTCATCTTAGTAATCATGTGAGACCGCACCAAAGCAATTTGGATTGGTAAACATTTAATAGCTTTGAAAGATTTGTTTTAAATCACTTTTTCCATCAATAATAACTAGCCGGAAACAAAGGCCAGGAACATACTTAGAACAGTTCGATAATGAAATAAAATTTAAACATATGGCAGTTAAAATAATAACTGAATAATCATCGATAAGCTTGCAAGATAATTGAAGTTTGTATGACTTTTCACCGAAGAAACTTGCACGAATAAATAACTAACCCAAGTCCAATACTTACCCTTACTGCGATAATATTAGTAAGGATTTAATAAATACCCAATAGAAATGAGGGTTAGGAAACTTGCCTGATAAGCCTGCTACAATTAACGCTAGCAATTAACCTTCACATAACCTAATCACATGTGTCTCGTTAATCACCATTCATACACAATCTAGTTTGAAGTATAAGGGTCTCCTATTGGATTTGCTATAAACATCATAAGATAATATATTTATAAAATATATGCCAACCCTTTTAGACATCATAGGCAGCCCAAAACAGAACTTAAAAATGCCCAAACATAACAGTTTTTTTTCTCAGTTTTACCATATCTCGCTAAAACAGTCATAACTAATTCATTTTAAAACATTTTTGAGCGATTCTTGCGCCCACGCGAAGCTAACTTCTGGGGCTATAACTTTCGTTCATGGACCATCTTCAAATTACAAGCACAAAATTCCAAAAAATCCGTACAAGGGGACTGCTCCGAATTTGTTGGACAGATTTGACGCAACTACTTTGAAAAGTCATAACTCCTTGCTCCGAAGTCGGAATTAGTCCGTTCCAGAGTCTATGGAAAGCTTATTCAGTGTACTATAATAACCCAAAAGCCCACAATTTTATGGAAACTGTAGCTAGCCCCGAATTTGTCCTTAGGGTCAGCAGTTCATAATTTTTTTCGGTTTCTAACATGTTTATTTCGCGACCTTATTACTTCTAGCTCGTATACCAAATTAGAACAAATTTCATACTTAGAAAAGCGTGCCCGAACAGATTTCATACTTAGAAAAATTCTGTAAATTCCAGATCTCTGCAGATTTTTGTTGTGAACATGCTTGCTTACGATTTTCATATCTCACTCAATATAGCTTCGATCCGAATGAAATTTGGACTGATTATACTTCATGCTACATACTATTTTACAAAATTACTACATGCAACAAATGGATTATGTAAGACATAATTTTGAGTGACCAAAAATCTTGAAAAATCATGCAAACTAGTTTAACCCAACTTTTGAGAAAATCATGATTTTGATTCTAGCATGCATGGGTTTAATTCCTATTATCCAGACCACTTCTAATAACATATATATACATATTACGATAATTTATTTCTCTAACTTTTCATGTTTTGATCAAATTAGCATGTTAGAGGCATTTTATCAAACACTTAGCATACCTACATGAACTCTTTAATTCTCTAAGCAATTGCTACTTGATCAAACCAGAACTTTTGTTCTTCATAACCACATATCATCCACAAGCAGTAGCATGGCATCATAGCATCAACACAAAGTGGTTCCAATGGCCCCTCAAGCATTTTCTTACTAGTTTCTAAAAATATATACATGGGTCATGGCTTACCTCTTCTTTCTTAATTTCTTCTTATAGATGGAGATAGCTCTTGATCTCTCCTTTCTTGCTTGCTTGATTATGCTCCTCAAATTCGTAGACAACCTTGACCCACTCTCAAACTCTAATCTTTTCTTCTCTATTTTTTCTCTTTTAGTTGTAATGTTGCAAAGTGAATGAATGCTTGAGTTGGGTGTATATGTATATATTATTAGGACTGATATGCTCAGCCCCTTCACCTCTCCAACCATCAGTTATGTATTCATGGATCATTATACACTAATTAGTGGTCATAAGGGAGGGAGTTAAGAACATGAAAAGCCTTTGTCAAACAATTATAACCTCCTCCTACCTCACACTCTATATTATACGTATATACACTCCCTCCTTGTCCCAATATACTTGTCACGTGTGACCCACCAGCTGCTGACATGTATAAAATTAATATAATAATCATTTAATCAATTAACAAGTCATTTTGACCATTTTGCCCTCCGTAGTCAAACGTGTCGATACTTATATCGATTCCTACTAAAGTCGACGTCCCGGACGTCATGGAACTCTCCGATTCATCAAACTCAACTTCAAAATTCGTAGTTGACTTTTCCCCCAAAAAAGTCAACCGGTTGACTTTGACCAAAAAGTCAACCGTGACGCATTTTCGTGGTTACAGTCTATCCTGACTAATTTCGACGTTTCGGACTCAAATACGCTGTCTGTGTCACTAAATTCCGCTCCCAACGCAAAGTCATGTTTTAAAGTCATCCCACGAAATTAATTAGAATTAATTTCATACTTAGCCAAATTGAATAGTTGACTCAACTGTAACAACCATTCCAATACATCTTATCACATAACATATAATGAAATTAAATAATTCATTTATGAATAATTTGTCACATAAGAATTTCACATAAGTTTGTTTATTGAAATTGTTAAATTACATAGAAATCTCGGATATTACATTCACCCTCCCTTATAAGGATTCCATCCCCGGAATCTTTACACATCAAACAAACAGATCAGGGTGGTTTTTCATCATTTTCTCTTCGAGTTCCCACGTAGCCTCCTCGACGTTGTGGTTCCTCCATACTACCTTAACAGAAGGTATTATTTTATTTCTTAACACTTGTTCTTTTCTATCAATTATTTGCACTGGAACCTCTTCGTAAGTTAAGTCTTTTTCGAACTGAATGGGTTCAAACTCTATAACATGCTTGTAGTCCTGCTTATATGGTCTTAGAACTGAAATGTGAAACACGTTGTGTATATGTTCTAGCTCCGGAGGTAAAGCTATTTCATAAGCTACCTCACCAACTCGTCTCAGCACTTCAAAGGGTCCTATGAATCTGGGACTAAGTTTTTCCTTCTTCCCAAATCTCATTTTCCCTTTCCAAGGTGACACTTTCAAAAACACATAAGTGCCGACGTCGAAGTCTCGTTGTTGCTGGTGTTGATCAGCATATTTCTTTTGTCGATCCTGAGCCGCCACTAGCCTCGCTCGAATAGTTTTGATCACATCCGCAGTCTGCTATACCAATTCTGGCCCTAGTAGTTGATGTTCTCCTACTTCATCCTAGCACAATGGCGTTCTGTATTTTCTTCCATATAAAGCTTCATAAGGTGGCATCCCGATGGTCGCATGGTAGCTGTTGTTGTATGCAAATTCCACCAACGATAGGTGGTCATCCCAACTCCCTTTGAAATCCATCACACATGCTCTCAACATGTCCTCTAACGTTTGAATAGTTCTCTCGCTCTGCCCATCTGTTTGAGGATGATACGCGGTGCTCAACCATAGTTGCGTTCCCATGCGTTCTTGAAAACTTCTCCAGAAATTCGCTGTGAACCGCGGATCGCGATCTAACACAATTGATACTGGTACACCATGCCTGGAAATGATCTCTTTGATATAAAGCTTTGACAACTGATCCAAGGTATATCTGATCTTGATTGGCAAGAAATGCGCTGACTTGGTCAATCGGTCGATGATCACCCACACTGCATCGTAACCCTTCTGCGTAGTTGGAAGTCCTACCACAAAATCCATCGTGATATGTTCCCACTTCCATTCTGGAATTTTTAACGGTTGAAGTAACCCACTCGGTTTCTGATGTTCCGCCTTGACCCGCTGGCATGTTAAACACTTGCTGACGCACTCTACGACTTCTCTTTTCATATTGGGCCACCAATAATGCTAACTAAGATCCTGATACATTTTTGTGCTCCCCGGGTGGATCGAGTAACTTGAGCTATGAGCTTCCTGCAAGATTTCTTCCTTTAATTTAGACACCGCTGGCACCCAAATTCTCTTCTCAAATCTTATTAGTCCATCACCCCCCATACTAAATTTAAGCTCTTCTCCATGAAATTCTTTTCTTCACCTTCACACATTCCTCATCGCTGCCTTGTACTTCCTTGATTTTGTCCAATAGAGTCGGGTGAGCGTCCATTGCGAACAATTTCTCATCTGGCTTTGTCGGCCTCTTTACCTCAAGTTCCAAACTAGTCATCTCCTTAATTAACTCCTCCTAAACTGTTAGCATCGTCAACCTACCACTGCCTTTTCTGCTTAACGCATCCGCTACCACGTTCGCTTTCCCCGGATGATACAAAATATCACAATCGTAATCCTTTATTAGCTCCAACCATCTTCTCTGCCTCATATTTAACTCCTTTTGCGTGAAAATATACTTCAGACTTTTATGGTCCGTGTATATTTCACACTTCGCACCATATAAATAGTGCCTCCAAATCTTGAGGGCAAATACTACCGCTGCCAATTCCAGGTCATGGGTAGGATATCCCTTCTCATAATCTTTCAACTGATGCGATGCGTACGCAATGACTTTACCATGTTGCATAAGCACACAGCCAAGCCCCTTGTGTGACGGATCACTGAAAATCACGAAGTCACATGTATCGTCCGGTAACGACAACACCGGTGCCTCACTCAATCTCTTCTTGAGTTCTCGAAAACTCTCTTCACACTTCTCAGTCCAGACAAATTTTACCGACTTCTTCGTTAAATTCGTCAACGTTCCCGCTATCTTTAAAAAATCTTGGATAAACCAAATTGTAATAGCTTTTGCCGATCCTAAGAAACTTCTTACTTCAGTCGGTGACTTTGGTTGTTCCCAATTCTGAACCGCTTCCACCTTTGTTGGATCCACAGAAATTCCGTCCTTGTCGATCACGTGACCTAGAAATTGAACTTTCTCCAACCAGAATTCACACTTCGAGAATTTTGAGTATAACTTATCCTTCCTCAACGCCTCCAACACTAACCCTAAATGTTCAGCATGATCTTCCTGAGTCTTAGAATAGATCAAGATATCATCTATGAACACAACTATGAATTTATCTAAGTATTGTTTGAATACCCGATTCATCATGTCCATAAATCTTTCTTTGGCGCATTTGTTAACGAAACGACATCACGGGGAACTTCGTAGTAGTGTAGTAACGTGTCCTAATATTTGTCTTAGGTACATCCTCCTTCCTTACCTTTAACTGGTGATATCCTGTCCTCAAGTCGATCTTGGAAAAATATTTCGCTCCCTTCAGTTGATCAAACAGATCATCTATCCTAGGTAACGGATACTTGTTCTTAATCATCACCTTGTTCAACTCTAGATAGTCGATACATAGTCTCATCGATCCATCCTTCTTTTTCATAAATAAAACTGGTGCTCCCCAAGGAGACACACTCGGTTGAATATACTTCCTATCCAATAACTCTTACAACTGTACCATCAGCTCCTTCATTTCTTTCGGTGCCATTCTGTAAGGGGCTTTCGAAATCGGTGCCATCCCCGGTACTAAATCTATAACGAATTCAACCTCCCGATTCGGCGGAAGTCCTGGCAATTCCTCCGGAAATACATCCAGAAATTCGTTCACTACTGGTATCTGTCCCATCTCTATCTCTACTTTCTGCGTATCGACAATATGGGCCAAATATCCTACACATACCTTTCTTAGTAACTTCCTCGCTTGCATCATTGTCAGACAAATTGAGTGTTTCGGCGACCTACTTCCATAGAATGCTACCTTAGACTGATCTGGAGTCCTAAGGTTTATACACTTCTTTTGGCAATCTATCATTGCTCCATGGTTAAATAACCAATCCATTCCTAGAATTACATCAAATTCTCCTAATTGATTGGAATTAAATCCACGGGTAACTTATATCCCCTGATGTCTACAACACAATTTCTATAGACATGGCTAGCAGGAATCATTTCCTTGTTAGCAACTTCTATGTTCATAGGATATTTTAATTCTTCACAGGGGTAAGTTTAATCATTAGGAGAATTCATGCGTCTGCGAAGGAACAAGTAGCACCGAATCAAATAATATGTAGCGGATATATCATTAATCGGAATGATACCTGAAACCACGTCCTTGGATGCAACCACATCCTGAACCGTCATGTTGAAAGTCCTTGCTGTTGGTCGATTCTGAGTTGGTGGTCCATTAATCGTGAGATTCCCACCGCTTGGTCCCCTTCCTCCATTTCCTCCTGCTGTGTTCTTCTTTGGGCAATTCCTTGCACGATGATCCAATGCTCCACGGTTGAAGCATCCATTTCTCTTTGGTACAGAGCAATTGGGAGAGATGTGCCCCTCCTGCCCGCAGTTGAAATAGACATTCTTTCCTTTTAGACATGCCCCTGAGTGATTCCTTCCACACTCCTTTCACGCCTCAGTCCTCTTCTTTGTTTCCCCTGGTTTGCCCCAAGAGTTTCCCGAGTTGACATTATTGTTCTTGTTGTTCCACTTCCTCTTATTTGCACCGCTGCTGCTGCTGCCTTCTCCACGGTTTCCTCCTTCAGTCTTCTTCTTTTTCTCCTTGTTGAACATCATTAAGGCTTCACTTCCGCCCTCAGCAATTATAGATTTCTCCAGGAGAGTCGCAAAACTGTTCATCTACAGCACCGAAAGTTTGCTGTATAGCCATGGTTTGAGGCCTTGCTCAAACCTCCTCGTCTTTCTCTCCTTAGTGTCGACCTGATGAGGTACGAACCTCGCCAGCTCGTTAAACTTTACAGCGTACTGCGGTACCGTCATATCTTCTTATTTCAGCTCCACGAATTGCATCTCCATACGACTCTGCATACTAATAGGAAAATAGTTCTCGAAAAAGATTTTCTTGAACCCTTCCCAAGGTATCACACCTTCTCCAGCTCGGGTCTGATTTGCCTCCCACCAGTAGTTAGCTTCACCTTTCTGCATATACGTGGCGAAGATAGTTTTACGGTAAATCTCCTACTAGGCGATAATAACGCCTTTTCGATTTCCTTAACCCAAGTGCAGGCTTTGATGGGTTAAGTAGTTCCTTTGAACTCGGGTGGTCCCACGCTTTTGAAGTCTTTAAAGTGTGCCCTGAGGGGCCTTTGGAGGTTGTTGACATTCGGGGTTCGATTTTGAAGTGCCCCCACTAACATGTCTACAAAGCTGCTTGCATAGGGTTCGGTGGATCTGAAGATTCTGGTCGACCCCTCGGGTGCTTGGCGGCGTCTTCCTCTAGCCATCTATCTGCTCAAAATGAACTTAATATTATTATCTCATAATTTACTCTACAGTATATAGAATTCATAAAAACTGAACCATCACATCACATACTTAAATAAAAACATATTTATTTATAAACATAATACACAAAGTATTTCATCGTTTTATGGCATTACGCCATTTACATCACATTGCATTAATCACTTGGTAAAACAGAAACCAAGCTTTTTATTACATAATTAAGCATTTTATTTGCTACTAGAAAGAGTTCATCATAATATCTACAGACCCCGCCTAATGGCGTCTTCATGTTCCTCATCCGTTATCTCTTTCACCCGGCTCTCGGTTTTTATAAACACGGCGAATAGGCGCTCCTCACGTGGAAAGTGGCGCACCCTATCTTTGGAACCTTCCATGTGCCGACTTAAACACGTATTTCATCTTGTCTATCTTAACCTTCTTGTTTCTAACTTCTCCCTCCAACTCTCCGGTTAGCTTCTCATTACTAACACGGTCTCTTCTCTCATCTCCCGAGAAAGTGGTAATAATCGCTTGTCAAGTTGGAGTCTACGAATCCTCGACTCCAACCCATTAATGGTATGTCCCAAGTGGGTTACGATAGCATCCCTCTCATCCCTTGACCTATCCAGGCTTACGGCCTTCAACCCACATGACTTGTCGGCGGATCCCCATTCCTAATTATCGGTGGTGCACCGATGCCTCAAGCAATCTGCTGAGACTGCTTTGCTCCCCCGATCTGACTCATTCAACTCATGGACCTTGTCATCCAATTCCGTAATCCTATCCATCAACTCATCCAATAAAGTATCCTTAGGTGCTTCTTCCGAGTCCTCCTCGGGCTCCTCTTCCTCTTGAGGATACTCCTGCAGAGTGCGAGTCATTTGCTTTGCCCCTCGACTATAGGCTCGAACACGGTATCACCTGTTGCTCACTCTGGCGTGGATATCTCTAACCTCGTCTTCTCCTGACATCCTTCAAACAAGACAAAATAACTCGGTTAGTATTTAAAAATAGATGTTTTTGTTTTTAGAAAAAAAAATATATAGATTTGACACAACCCCTAGAACTCTATATGAGTTCATCTCCTTATTTCCTCCACTAACTTTCCTTAGGTTATAGTCTAAGGTTTCCCCACCCAAAGTCTATAACCTATGGCTCTGATACCAACCTGTGACTCCCCCAAATTCGTGTAACATCGATTACAAAACTTGGTGCTCATGATACAACATACAACATCATCTATCTAAGTAAACTTTAATAATAATAATAATAATATACTACCCATTACATAAATAGTCGAAATAAAATCCCAAGTCTTTACAACCTTAAAACATACTGGAACGTAGTCTTAGCGTTTATCGCTACATTACATATATGCGGAAATAATTAACTTATTACATAACCATTAGCATCACTTCATCTTGGACTTTCCTTGTCCTTTGCGAACCCTCAAACCTTCTCACCCTTAAGCTGAAAGGTTTAAGCAAGAATGAGCACGAATTGCCCAGCAAGTATATACAGAAATTTGAAAACATACATCAGGAGTGAAAACAGTTGAATAGCTAAACCTCAACAGTTGAAATGATTATCAAGTGTTAAATAGGAACATCAAGAATGGAAATTTAATAATTTTCAATATCATACTAAGGGGTGTAAAATACCCTGAACATATTTTCTTTCATCAAAAATCATCAGACGGTTTAACAATCTAATAGACTGTAAACGGTTTCTGCAAGTACGCCAGGTGATAAGTCTATTGTACCCTACGTTGTGCATAAGTATTATGTTTTAAGTTGCATAAGCGAAATGGGACTATTTGCCCGACATCTATTTGCCCGTTTATTCGGGTTGTTCATCTTAGTAATCATGTGAGACCGCACCAAAGCAATTTGGATTGGTAAACATTTAATAGCTTTGAAAGATTTGTTTTAAATCACTTTTTCCATCAATAATAACTAGCCGGAAACAAAGGCCAGGAACATACTTAGAACAGTTCGATAATGAAATTAAATTTAAACATATAGCAGTTAAAATAATAAGCTGAATAATCATCGATAAAGCTTGCAAGATAATTGAAGTTTGTATGACTTTTCATAGAAGAAACTTGCGAATAAATAACTAACCCAAGTCAATACTTACCCCCTTACTGCGATAATATTAGTAAGGATTTAATAAATACCAATAGAAATGAGGGTTAGGAAACTTGCACGATAAGCTCTTCTAATTAACGCTAGCAATTAACCTTCACATAACCTAATCACATGTGTCTCGTTAATCACCATTCATACACAATCTAGTTTGAAGTATAAGGGTCTCTATTGGATATGCTATAAACATCATAAGAGAATATATTTAGAAAATATATGCCACCCATTTTAGACATCATAAGGGCCAAAGAAGAGAACTTAAAATGCCCAAACATATTTTTTTTTTTTTCTCTCTTTTCCCATATCTCGCTAAAAGCAGTCATAACTAATTCATTTTAAAACATTTTTGAAGCGATTCTTGCGCCGCTTGAAGCTAACACGGGGCTATAACTTTCGTTCATAGACCATCTTCAAATTCCAAGAACAAAATTCCAGAAAATCCGTGCAAGGGGACTGCTCCGAATTTGTTGGACAAATTTGACGTAACTACTTTGAAAAGTCATAACTCCTTGCTCCGAAGTCGGAATTAGTCCGTTCTGGAGTCTATGGAAAACTTATTCAGTGTACTATAATAACCCAAAAGCCCACAATTTTTTGGAAAATGTAGCTAGCCCCGAATTTGTCCTTAGGGTCAACAGTTCACAATTTTTTTCGGTTTCTAACATGTTTATTTCGCGACCTTATTACTTCTAGCTCGTATACCAAATTAGAACAAATTTCATTCTAAGCGTACCCGAACAGATTTCATACTTAGAAAAATTCTGAAAATTCCAGATCTCTGCAAATTTTGTTGTGAACATGCTTGCTTACGATTTTCATATCTCACTCAATATAGCTTCGATCCGAATGAAATTTGGACTGATTATACTTCACGCTACATACTATTTTACAAAATTACTACATGCAACAAATGGATTATCTAAGACATGATTTGGTGACCAAAATCACGAAAAATCATGCAAACTAGTTTAACCCAACTTTTGAGAAAATCATGATTTTGATTCTAGCATGCATGGGTTTGATTACTATTATCCAGACCACTTCTAATAACATATATATACATGTTACAACAATTCATTTCTCTAACTTTTCATGTTTTGATCAAATTAGCATGTTAGAGGCATTTTATCAAACACTTAGCATACCTACATGAACTCTTTAATTCTCTAAGCAATTTCTACTTGATCAAACCAGAAATTTTGTTCTTCATAACCACATATCATCCACAAGCAATAGCATGGCATCATAGCATCAACACAAAGTGGTTCCAATGGCCCCTCAAGCATTTTCTTACTAGTTTCTAAAAACATATACATGGGTCATGGCTTACCTCTCGCTGCGAATTTCTTCTTATAGATGGAGATAGCTACGGATCTCTCCTTTCTTGCTTGCTTGATTATGCTCCTCAAATTCGTAGACAACCTTGACCCACTCTCAAACTCTAATCTTTTCTTCTCTATTTTTGCTCTTTTAGTTGTAATTTTGCAAAGTGAATGAATGCTTGAGTTGGGTGTATATGTATATATTATTAGGACTGATATGATCAGCCCCTTCACCTCCCCAACCATCAGTTATGTATTCATGGATTATTATACACTAGTTAGTGGTCATAAGGGAGGGAGTTAAGAACATGAAAAGCCTTTGTCAAACAATTATAACCTCCTCCTATCTCACACTCTATATTATACGTATATACACTCCTTCCTTGTCCCAATATACTTGTCACGTGTGACCACATTCTTGACTTGTATAAAATTAATATAATAATCATTTAATCAATTAACAAGTCATTTTGACCATTTTGCCCTTCAGTAGTCAAGCGTGTCGATACTTATATCGATTCCTACTAAAGTCGACGTCCCGGACGTCATGGAACTCTCCGATTCATCAAACTCAACTTCAAAATTCGTAGTTGACTTTTCCCCAAAAAAAGTCAACCGGTTGACTTTTGACGAAAAAAGTCGGTAGTGGCGCGATTTTCGTGATTCTGATCTATCGACTAATTTCGACGTTAGGACTCAAATCTTTATGCGTGTCACTAAATTCCGCTCCCAACGCAAAGTCATGTTTTAAAGTCATCCACGAAATTAATTAGAATTAATTTCATACTTAGCCAAATTGAATAGTTGACTCATTGTAACAACCATTCAATACATCTTATCACATAACATATAATGAAATTAAATAATTCATTTATGAATAATTTGTCACATAAAATTTCTGAAGTTTGTTTATTGAAATGGTTAAATCACATAGAAATCTCGGATATTACAGTGATACTAAAGAATATCCTTGGTAGTAGTCTTGAGGGTGATTCGATTATGTAGATTATTTATAAAATTTGAGTCCCAACGATAAAAGTGATGAAAAACCTTTTAAATCATAAAAGATAGTAGATTTTATTCTCTACTTGACTCTTTTAATGGATTGCTTGTTCCGCTGTAGTTAAACTTGATGTTTGTTATATTATATCAGTTTAACATCTTTGTTTAAGGCTAATGATAATTTATTACGCATTATCTTAGTCATAATATTTCTTCTTTGGGCTAGTTGAGCTCACCCTTTCTTTCACTATTTTGTTGAAGAAATGAGAATATATTTGGGGACGAGTGGGGAGCGGAGTGATGGACCGGATGATAGTATTAGTAGTCCTCACTATTATTACATTAAATAGTGTGACAATAAATATAATGAGGACTTATTACGAGAGTGGATATTGTCTAGAAGGCGAGTATTTGTATTAAAACTCATGACTCTCTTGTTGTATATTAATTGTATTTGTATTACGTACCATGTATTTGGCGACTCGAGAATAGGTGATGTATACCTATTTTGGGGGCGTCACAGATTAGTATCAAAGCTTAGGGATATGATCCCTGGTGAGATGTGAGATAAGAACTAGGAGGAGAGGCGGGGAATTCTTTTCGCTAGTATGACCTACCTAAGTTTATTTGGTATTTAATTGGTCGATCATAGTATAGAGATAATATGTGATATATTATTTAACCCTTATTTTGTGGCGATGTCTGAAAATGACATCAGAGAATGTTGAGAATAGCAATGGAGCCACAGGAGACCGTTGAGTCTCCACATATCAATAATCAGGAGAATGTGCATCAGGAAGGCGACAATCCTCATGCAAACAACAACATTGACCAAATGATGAATGATGGAATGTTCAGAGGCTTTATGCAATTCATGCAACATCGGCGAGAGCGGATCCTGTCCAAAATATAGGTGGAAACACTGGAAACTCTCTGACGGTTACCGCTAAACAGTTCAAGGAGCTGGGACCACCGGAGTTTATTGGAGAACCAAAACCACTTAAGGCGGAAGCATGGATAAAGCAGATCACCAAGATATTTGATATCTTGGGATGCTCCGAGGAGCAAAAGGTTCCCTTTGCCACCTTTATGTTGCGAGAAGAGGCAGATTACTGGTGGGAATCAGTAAAGCGTACTCAACCTGCTGCACTGAAGATGACTTGGGAGAAGTTCTAAGAATTGTTCAACGACAAGTACTTTCCGAAAGTATTCGTCACAAGAAAAAGTAGAATTCATCAAGTTTGGAGCAAAACAACATGGCCGTATCGCGATGATGAAGCCAAGTTTTACCGAGAGTTGTCCGGTTTGCGTCCCATTTGGTTGATAATGAGAGAGAATGGCGAATGTTTTTAAGAGGTTTGAAAGCAGAGATACGTCGATATCTTATTTCTCATAAACTATGTTTATATTAGGATGTTGTAAATAGGGCTCGATTATTGGAGTAGCGATAACGAGTCAATATAATTAAAAGAAGCGGTAAACAAAATGATAATACCGGTGAAGCGATCATCGAGCGGAGTGAATTTGATATAAATATCATTTTGAATATTATGGAGTGAATTTGATATAATATTATAGTTGTGGGTAATATTTATAAATTTTGCAAAATACATGCAAGTTGTTATATTATATTCAATTGGTGGGGAATATTCATTTTAACGAGGAATATTAAATACTGACGGCACAATCATTGGTGGACCCCACAACATAATTATTATCAGTTGAGAAAGCGACAAGTTTAAGTTTTATAAATATGGCGTAGTTATTACCGAATTAACTCTTCGTTGAATACACGGTGGTTAAAAAAATCTGATGTCTGGCGTTGTTGCTTGCGATAAAGAATACACGGTATTGCGATGATATTTTTGAATTATTGATTCTTACGTGAAGGCACTACTCAATAATTATTACTGATAATTCTTATTCAATATTTTATTTTATTGATTCAATAATTCTTTGCGTTTATATTTTATATTATTGTTGTTTCAATAATTGTCTTTTCGCATGATATTTCCCATTATCAAATCAATAATTCATATTATTTGAATAATATTATTAGATAGTATTATTGGCAATGTCTAGAAAGTTTTGTCAAGGAGAGGTTTGGTCACCTAATTGCGGCGCTTGATGAGGAGAAATCCTTATCGAAAAGCCCCTCTTTCACAGGAGCGGCACTGGTTGTCATTATTGTGATTACGTAATATTAATTGTGAATAATTAATTATTGATTTATATGATAAGGAAATATTTATTTTATGTGGACATAACTGTTGGATAGGAAAATATTTATTTTATGTGTTTATAAATGAAAGAATTAATGTTGAGGTGTTTTATCAGTATTTTGTCGGATTGAAGGTATTAAAAATCAAATCGGTGTTTTTAAAGCTCTATTGCGTGAGTTATAATTTTGATCCGACCGTTGAATCGTTGTGATTTTTGGATATGTTATTCATATATATTGAGTATATGTCCACAAATTTTGAACGGTTAAAAATTAACATATGATTTGTTATGAATTTTAAGAGGTGTTAAAAATTGTTCGTTTGTGGAATTCGGATATTTTCTATTTGGAATTTAGAAAAACTTTCTTCTGCAAAGTTGTAGATAATTCAATTTCGTGTGGAATGGACATAGAATTCGTATTTTTCTGATAAAGGGCTATTTATTATGAATTACTGAAGCTTTAGAAAATAAAATAATTTTTATTAAAATTGGGTGGGACCCACTTTTATTTTTAAAACTTATGGGCTGCTATTTTTTCTTCCAAGATGGCATGCTATGAATTGGTCTTGGTTGGTGCATGCAAAGAAAAAAAATATTATTTTATTAATTTAGTCTCTTATGGCGTTCTAGCATTTTTCTATAAATAGGGTGCTTAGTTATAATTGAAAATCACACCAGAATCAGAGAATTCTTCTTCTATAATCTTGAGCGTATTTATTTAGAGTTTTAGAAAGCTTTAAGCGTAGAAAATAGTGAAAGTTTTCTTCAAGAATATCCCATTATACGGTTGGAATACTCTTCTTTTCAAGGTAAGGGATGTTATTTTTGTTCAATATTCGCTTGAAATAATATTTTCTTCCATACTTTGTAGTATGTAAGTAATATTATTTCATTTCAGATTTCGAATTCTATACTCGTTTATTAAAATTTTGGCTTCTATACTCCATGAAATTAGTAGAATATCCTTGATATTTGCGCTTCATCTAGTATCTTTTCATGGAAATATTATTCTGAGCATTCTTGATAAGTTTTAACTTTTTCATGTTGGAGTACTATTTACGGGGTTACTATTCCAGAAGTACTATTCGCGGGGTACTATTCACTCGAGTACTATTCACCCGGGTACTATTCATGATAAAAATTGATTCGCTTTCGGTCCAAATTATTTTTGGTACAATATTATTCTTGAATTTTACTACACAAAAGCGATGCAAGTGTTGACAATTTGGGCGTTATTGATTTTGGATAAATTAAATTATAAATCTTTAAAATTTATCCTTGAATTTGTTTTATTGAATTCTTATATCATTGTCATCATCCTCATGTTTATATTACATTGAAAGTCATCGTGGCACTGTAGTGCATAGATGGACTTGGTATGATTATGATGAGAGATTATTCGGTATAATTATGGCGTAATGTTACAAATGATGTGGTAAAAGTCCTCATTAGTACATAGTGCATTGATGGGATGATTTTTGGCATGATCATGGTTGTGGCGCCCCCAAAATAGGTATACATCACCCATTCTAAGTCGCCAAATACATGATGCGAAACAAATACAACTTGATAATACAATTGTCGTGTGCAAATACGACAACACATATACTGTGAGTTTGAATACAACTATTGTCTAATAGAGAGTATACAAACTCAAAAGGAGTCCTCATTACAATTATTGATACACTATTTTACAAAATAGTGAGGACTACTAAAACAACTATCTTTAATCATCACTTCATACCCCGGCTGATTCCTGCTAAATTCTCTCCTCCTGAGAAGAACAATGGAACAAAAAAGAAAAGGGTGAGCTCAACTAGCCCAATAAAGAATATTATGACTAAGATAATATACAAAAAATTATCATTAGTCTTGATAGGGAAAAATCTAATAAAATATAATAGACAACAAGTTTTAGATCAACAAGCTGCGGTGAAGCGACAATCCATTAGAAGAGTCGAATAGAGAAAGAATTCTACTATCTTCTAAGATTTAAAAGTCCATCATCAATATTTTATCCCTGTAACATCAATCAATATACATCTTGAATCAAATATTCATCTTTGCACTACAGGCCAAAGATATTCATTTGTATCACCAGTTGGTCATGCTCATCTCACCACCTGTTCATCATTGTACTACAGGCCAAAGATATTCATTAGGTAACCATATATCTTTGCACTACAGGCCAAAGATATTCATTAATATCATCATTTAGGACTGAGGAGGATGAAAAATATCTTAAAGAAAACGAATCCAGTGAAACAAAAGGACAAATATTAGGGATTTGTATTACAGTTTATCCAAGTTCAATAATACTCCATAATAACTAAATTTGAATCAGAATTCAAAAATAAAGATCAAAACATGGATACAATCAAAGATAGTAAACATAATAGACATCTTGGATAAAAAGAAGAAAATTTCATTTTTCGGTGAATAGTGCCATATCCGTGAATAGTGCAGTATACGTGAATAGTATTGTATACATGAATATTAACCCCGACACAAAAAGGTAGAAATTCTACAATAAAATCCATACCAATATTTCGGTATAATAATATTGAAAGAATTAACATCATTAGGAAGAAAATAACATCTCTTACCTCAAAGAAACCGTACTTCAGAATGGAATATCGGATATGATGCTGAATGAAACTTGTATTGAATAGCAACTCTCAAAGTATCTAAATACTCACAAAATACGCTCGATAATATAGAGAGAAAGAAAACTTATTTCTGGTGTATTTTTCAATTCTAACTTAGCCCTCTATTTATAGGAAAATGTTAACACTTGCAAAGCGGAGACTTGACACCGCTACTGATGGCTTTTTACGCTACTATTGCCACCCACCACATTTGAAATTCAATTTGAGCACATTTCTCACCAACCAAAAGTGGGGCCCACTAAGTCTAGAATTTTCCACCAAAATGATAAATTCGAAACTTGATAATTTACGAACCGGTCACCTCTTAAAATTCATAACAAATCATCGTTCATTTTTAACGGTTCAAATTTTGTGGACATATACTCAACTTATATATGTATAACATATCCAAAAATCACAACGATCCAGCGGTCGGATTAAAAATTATAACTCACATAATATATCTCGAGAACCTTTGGTTTGATTTTTAATACCTCCATTCAAACAAAATCTTGATAAAATACCTCAACATTAATTTCTTCATTTATAACCACATAAATAAATTCATCATTTAAATCTGCATCAAATAAATATTTTCGTATCATATAAGTCAATAATTAATTATTCACAAACAATATTACGAGAATCACATTTATGATGACGATCAGGTTCAGGGAAGAGGGGCTTTTAATAAGGATTTTTCCTTCTTTGGTAGCGCAATTAGGTGATCAAACATCTCCTTGAGAACTTTCAAGACATTGCCAATAATGCTATCTCATAATATTATTCAAATAATATGAATTATTGATCAGATAATGGGAAAATCTTCATGCGGTGACAATTATTGAAATAACAATAATATAAAATATCAATGACAATTATTGAACCAATAAAATAAAATATTGAGCAAGTAATTCTTGTAACAATTATTGAGTAGTGCCTTCTTACGTAAGAATCAATAATTCAAAAATCTTTGTGCAAAAGCGTGTGCTCTTTATGCAACCCATGTATTATTTACGTATTTTAACCAAGGGTATTCAACGACGGTGTTAGCGGTAACAACTACTGTAGTTATTTGTAAAAACTCAAATTTGTCGCTTTCTTCATCGACCATTATCCATTATGGGGCCCACAAATGGATCTTGCCGTTGTCTGAATATTCCCAAGCGGAAAGAATATTCCACGACAAAACGAATATTCCTCGACAACAATGAATATTTTATAACCACTTGCTTATTTTGCAAAATTTGCACATTTCACCCATAACCAAAGTATTATATCCAATTAACAGCTTATTATTCACAATAATAATTAGAGAAAATTTGATTTTATTTATAATAAGTTGGGGTCTTACAACCTCCCCTCCTTATGAAATTTCATCCTCAAAATTGGCGTCACGTGCAGTGGTGTTTGAAAAGGTGAGGATACCTCGCTTTCATTTCTGATTCCAACTCCCAGGTCATTTCTTCAATGGCATGGTTCCTCCACAAAACCTTAACTTGTGGTATAACCTTCGTGCGTAGGACATGCTTTTTCCTATCCAAGATCTTAACAGGTACCTCCTCGTACGTTAAATCTTCGGCTATCTCATCCGGTTCTAACTCAATAATGTGGTTTGGGTCTTTCACATATTTACGAAGCATAGATATGTGAAAAACATTATGAACACGAGACATGCTTGGAGGTAATGCGAGTCTATAGGCCACATTTCCTATTCGGTTAAGAATCTCAAATGGACCAACAAATCGTGGATTGAGCTTTCCTCTCTTCCCAAATCTTATAACTCCCTTCCAGGGTGCAACACGTAACAATACATGATCCCCAATATTAAATTTCACGTCCTTTCGATGAAGATCCGCATAACTCTTTTGTCGATCATGTACCATTTGTATACGTTGTCGGATCATTTGGATCTTCTCTGTAGTTATGTGTACCAATTCTGGTCCCAACAACGTTGCTTCACCCACCTCATCCCAGCATATTGGAGAGCGACACTTTCGTCCATACAATGCTTCAATTAGAGCCACACCTATACTTACCTGATAACTGTTGTTATAGGAGAATTCCACCAATGGTAGGTACTTATCCCAACTCCCTTTAAAATCTAGAACACAGAGTCTTAATAGATCTTCAAGAGTTTGAATAGTCCTCTCTGATTGCCCATCCGTTTGAGGATGGTATGCCGAACTGAATCGTAAATCCGTGCCCGTAGCTTTCTGCAAGCTAACCCAAAATCGTGAAGTGAATCTTTGGTCACGATCCGAAACTATGGATACTGGCATGCCATACAATCTTACAATCGTATTCACGTACATACTAGCAAGACGTTCAAGGGAATAAGTGTCCCGTATAGGCAAGAAATGAGCAGACTTGGTTAATCTATCAACAATAACCCAAATCGCATCTATGCCTTCAGAAACCGTGGGAAGACCCGTAACGAAATACATGGTAATGTGTTCCCACTTCCATTTCGGAATCTCAAGTGGTTGCAATGGACCCTTAGGCACTTGATGCTCCGCCTTTACACGTTGACAAGTTAAACACCTCGAGATAAACTCCGCGATCTCTCTTTTCATATTGTTCCATAAAAATGTATGTCGAAGATCATGATATATTTTGGTACTCCCAGGATGGATTGAAAACGGTATGTTGTGTGCCTCCATCATGATTCTATGCTTCAAGTCAGAATCGTTAGGAACACAGAGTCTAGAGTTGACTCGAAGTATTCCTTCTTCATCGATTCTTGGTTCTGGAATAGCACCTTCTTGCACTTTCTTCTTCATACGCATCAGCTCCATGTCCGTAGCTTGAGCAGCTTTAACTTTATCGATTAAAGTCGGTTCTATATGTTTGATATCATCACGTGGGTACTTGGAGCCTTTACCTCTATCTCCATCCTTTGCAAGTCATATAAAATGGACCTTTGTGTTAACAACATTGCACTCGTACCCGCATATGATCTTCTACTCAATGCGTCAGCTACCACGTTTGTTTTTCCAGGATGATATTGGATGGTATGATCGTAATCTTTCAACAGTTCGAGCCAACGTCGTTGCCGCATATTGAGTTCCTTTTGGGTGAAGAAATATTTGAGGCTTTAATGATCTGTATAGATCTCCACTTTCTCCCCATATAGGTAGTGTCTTCAGATCTTCAACGCGAAAATGACTGCTGCCAACTCCAAATCATGAGTAGGATAATTCCTCTCATATTCTTTAAGTTATCGCGTAGCATAGGCTATGACTTTCCCATGCTGTATGAGAACACATCCTAACCCTTTGCCTAAAGCATCGCTGTAGATAACAAATCCATCCGAACCAAATGGTATTGTCAGAACAGGTGCCAAAATGAGTCTTCTCTTGAGTTCTTGAAAACTCTTCTCAGAATCCTCGCTCCAACCGAATTTTATATCTTTCTGAGTCAATTTGAGTTAGCGGAGTGGCAATTCGAGAAAAATCCTTCCACGAATCTCCGATAGTAACCGGTTAAAGAAAGCTACGTACTTGATCCACCGACTTTGGTTGCTCCCAACTTTGTATGGCTTCGATCTTGGCCGGATCGTGCGGATACTCCATGTTTTAACACCACGTGCCCAAGGAATGCTACTTCCTTAAGCCAGAACTCGCATTTCTTTAGATTGGCATACAACTTGTTATCACGAAGCCTTTGCAGTACCAGCTTCAAATGGTGCTCATGATCTTCGCCGCTTTTGGAATAGATGAGGATGTCATCAATAAAGACAACAACGAACTGATTCAAATATTCTTTGAACACACGGTTCATTATATCCATGAAAGCATCAGGAGCATTAGTCAATCCAAAAGACATGACTAAGAATTTATAACGCCCGTACCGAGTTTTGAAGGCAGTCTTCGGAATATCCTCAGTTTTAATCTTCAGCTGATGATATCCAGAACGAAGATCGATCTTTGAAAAGAATTATGCTCCTTGCAACTGGTCAAACAAGTCATCTATACGAGGTAGCGGATACCTATTCTTGATAGTGACATGATTCAATTCCTGGTAGTCGATACAAAGTCGCATACTACCATCTTTCTTCTTTACGAATAAAACAGGAGCACCCCAAGGAAATGTACTAGGACGAATGAAATCGATGTCCAACAACTCCTGTAGTTGGACCTTTAACTCCCGTGATCACCTCGTTTGGGTTCCTCGCATTTTGGGCAGTCACGACAAATGCCCTTCCAGGAGCCACCGACTTTGACTTGTCTGGGATAGCCTTTGGAGTCACCATCCCCGTTGAACTTGGTTTCGCAACTAGACAATCTCTAGCTATATGACCTTCCTTTCCACAGTTATAACACACCTTGGATTGTTGTGGGCAGTTTGGGCTGATGTGTCCCTCTTTCCCTCATTTGTAACAAACGACCGGTGCTCGTTCTCCTCCCCTAGAAACAGTTGATGATTGTGCTGACGTATTCACGTTATCATTGTTGTACCTTCTCCTCTTGAAATCTCCTCCTACCTCGCTTCTTCTATTTTTATGGCCACGATTACCACCAGAGTAGTTACTGCTTTTGTCTGAATGCTTTCCTCCCCGCTGGTTGTCATTGCTCCTATGACCGTGATAAGTGGGTTTTATACCTACTTATCGGATATCAATTCATGCGAACTACGCCTATCTTAAGTACATTTTAGTGTGTTTTTAGTTGCATTTTGTTTATTTTGCATTGTATGTACTTAGAACTCCCTTTGGTGCAAAAGTACAGGATATGGCATAATTTGGTGATGATAGATGGCATGTGATCAATGAAGGCACAACATGAGGATCAAGTGGAGCAACAAAACCAAGCATTGGTGGATAAAAGAATGAGTAGCAGGACAAGAATGAGATCTTGAGGACAAAGCGATAGCAATGCGTGAGAATGCGAGAATCAAAAGCTGCAGAAGTCCATGGTAGTAGTGACGACTATATAGGCACAAACAAAGGTAGCGCCGTCACGATCACCAGGATGAGGCAAATTTTGAAGACGTGCGCTTGCGCCACAGAATACGGAAGGAAAAGCTTGGCCTTGCATGCGATGGCTTCTTCTTCTTGAGTTGTTTTATTTTAATTTTTAATTTTAAGGGTTGTAATCGGTTAAAAACAATTCTGACTAGTGTCAGGCATATCATTCAGTAGTTTTATGTGTTTTTCATATTCGTAACTAGGGTTTACACTTTGGGAGAGTTCCATTGGAGAACGAAGCATAATCTCTATATTTTTCCACTTCTTCTGTTGGATTACAATCCATGTGGAAAACTATTGTTCTTTGTTAGATTTTAATGTGGAATTGAACGTTACTATTAGATTATAATCAGCAATTGGGTTTGATCGATTCTTTCTTCTCTCTTTTAATTGTTTGGTTATTGTCCATGTATTGCTTTGATCCCATAATGGCTTTTGGTTCAGTCATGAACTAAACTCCATTATGGGATTCTAACGGATTTTAATATGTAGTTTAATTGATTGCTTGAGGGTTGGACTGTTTTACATATCATAAGGAATTTCTATCATGGTTGGTTTACATGCATGAATGCTTGATCACTATTCATTTTCAGTGCTTGTATGGAATTGAAAAATAACATGCGAGTATGGATTGTAATCATGATAACATGTGTATATAGGGCTATTTTACATAGCTTTGTATTTCGTGAACCAGATAGACATATACTGTTTCACCGTATGAGTTAAAATAAGGGCTTGTGCTTAAATTCAATATGATTGCATTTTCGCATAGACATATAGTGATTTTGGTTATATTGATGATTACATGGCGTCAATCGCATGTGGATACTGTGTAAGTATTAAATGATGGTGGTGGTAATTAGATGAAGTATTAAATGATGTTAGGATCCCATTATTTCTAAGATTTGATTCATTACTTTATTATTCTTGATTTAGTCGTTATTTGCACTTAGAGTAATTCACAATTATAATCATTAGTTTAAGCATATAAAATATAGTGATTTAATTGATGCATAGTGGTTTAAATTAGACAACTTTCCCTGTGGATCGATACTCGACTTACTCTGTATTACTTGTTGACGCATGTATACTTGCATGAGTTAGAGCTCTTTTGCTAGAACTAAAAAAGAGGCAACAAGTTTTTGGCGACGCTGCCGGGGAAAGGTGTTTAAATTTTGATTATTATCATTAGTTTTAAGCTATATTGTATGACTTAGACAAATCTAATCTTATCTCATTTCCATTTTTATTTTTGTTTTTGTTTCAGGAACTTGTATAAATTTTTATGCGCACGCGGTCATCCAACCCCGACTTAACACCTGCTCAGGACAACATAAACGGGAGAGGTTGGAAAGCACGTGTTCGTAGAAATTTACAAGCACAGTTAGAGGGTACTACATCTAATATTGCAACCGAGGGACAAGGAGAAGAGCAAAGAGAGAAGCATAGGGCTCTAAGAGAATATTCTATGCCTAATATTAATGGATTACAATCTAGCATAGTCAGACCAGCGATAGCAGCTAATACATTCGAGATAAAAATGGGCACTATTCAAATGGTACAAAATTCGGTACATTTTGGGGGTATTGGGGGTAGTCGTATAGTTGCGCGTAGTATCTGCATGTTAGTGTAGTATTTGCATTTAGTGTTTGCATGTTTAGTTTACATTTTGCATGTTTATGTTGCGTATAGTAGTTTCTTGTAATAGATTCAATAGCTGAGAGCAAAACGAAAACAGTTGCCTTCATATGTGAAATTTTTGCGGGGTCACACTCGACAGTTCAATGTGCTATCAGCTCAGAGTCGATACAGTATGTGAGCAACTACAGAAAAGACCAAGGTCAGTTTTAGAACACATACAACCCCAACAACCGTAATCATCCAAACTTAAGTTGGTCAAATAATCAAAGAAATCAGCAGAATCAGTTTCAGTCACAGCCAGGGTAGCCACAGTTTACACCTAGACCACCTTTTTCGTCGGGATTTTCTCAACAACAACAACATCACACTCAAGTTGCACCTCAGCAAGAAAAGAAATCAGAAATGGAGGAGACGATGATGAAATACATGGCGAATACAGAGGTTATGATCAAAAGCCAAGCAGTGGCTATTAAGAATCTGGAAACTCAGATGGGGCAAATGGCGAACATGTTTAACAACAGGCCCCAGGGTTCATTGCCAAGTAATACAGAAGCAAATCCACGAAGAGAAGGGAAGGAACAATGTCAAGCGATTACATTAAGGTTTGGGAAAAATGTTGCGAGAATCGAGCATCGCGCCAAATATAAGAATTACAAAAGGGTGTGTGGCATTGTGCTTAGTGAGCAGACAAATCTTTGAGAAAGAAAATCTGGAAAATTCTGAGGTTCAGCATGAAGAGAAAGATAAAGCAAGGTCATTTAAGAAGCCTATGAGTTCAGTACCACCAATTCACCCTCAGATACCGTACCCGCAGATATTGAATAAGCAGAGGGAAGATAAACAATTCAACAAATTCTTGGAGGTATTTAAAAAGCTGCAGATCAACATACCCTTCACGGAGGCATTAGAATAAATGCCAAGTTATGCAAAATTCATGAAGGGTATATTGTCAAAGAAGAGGAGATTAGACGAGTTTGAGACAGTAGCCTTGACAGAGGAGTGCGGTGCGATGCAATTTGAAGTTACCTCAGGAAAATTTGAAGGATCCGAGTTGTTTCACAATTCCATGCACGATCGGAAAGATGAACTTTGATAAATGTTTGTGTGATCTTGGGGTAAGTATCAAGCTGATGCCCTTCTCATTGTTCAATCAGTTGGGATTCTGGCTCCAAGGTAAACAAACATTTCGTTGCGATTAATTTGACGGATCCATCACATACCCACGAGGCATAGTTGAGGATGTATTGGTGAAAGTGGACAAATTTATCTTTTCGGCTGACTTCATCATTTTGGATTACGAGGAAGATAAAAATATTCGAATCATACTGGGGAGACCATTCTTAGCCACATGAAAGACTTTGATAGATGTGCAGAAGGGGGAACTCACTATGCGTGTTCATGATCAAGAGGTTACCTTTAATGTCTTCAAGGCCATGAAGTGTCCAGCAGATGAAGAGGAATGTTTTCGAGTTGATGTGGTGGATCGGTTCTTAAATGAAAAAATAGAGAGTCTGGTGGAGTATGAACCTTTGAGAAGTGAAATTGCAAAAAATTCAGAGTTGGAGGAATTCAAATTACAGGCGTATGAGAATTTGAAGCTGTACAAAGAGAAGGTGAAGCAATGGCATGACCGAAAGATCTTTGATATGACATTTGAACCGGGACAAAGGGTTCTACTTTATAACTCCAAACTTAAATTCTTTACCGGGAAACTGACATCAAGATGGTCTGGGCCATTTATAGTGAAGACTGTCTTTCTGCATGGTGCAATTGAAGTGTTTGATATGTTTCCAGACAAGCCTTTCAAGGTGAATGGACAGCGATTGAAGCATTACTGGGGTAATGAGGTGGATAGACAGAAAGTCACCTCAATTCTGTCTTCAACATGAGATTCCGAGACAGTCAAGCTAATTGACTATAACTTAGCGCTTGATGGGAGGCAACCCATTATTTCTATCTCTACTTAGTATTTATTCAGTTCAAGTTACTTTTGTTAGCTCATTTTCATTCTTAGTTAGGATAGTGTGAGCATCGTTACATAATTATCATCGTAGCTGAAATTAAATAGGAGTATGATGTGCATTGCATTGAAATTATGGTGACAGAATAGGCACTCATTTTTATTTAGTAAATAATGCTTTGACAGTGTCTATTAATGTTATTGCATGTGTATTGGAGTGCACGCATTCTTTGTCTTGCTTGATCTTTGGGAATGAGATTTACTTGATTTGCAAGTATGCAGTCACGCCAATACATACTTATAGTATAGAACTTGCTACCTTGCATGTATATGGCTGCAGAACCACATTTTCACTCATGCACCGCGCTTGAGTTATAAGCCTTGCGCCATTACTTTACATGTATAAGATTGAAACTCAACTCGCGCGCCCGTGCCCAAATCAAATGGACAGACCGCGCGGCCGCGCGCGACATTAGACGTGGAAAATTTTTTAAGTTTAAAAACGTGTTGGAGATCATTTAGGCTCTCATTTGAAAATATAACAGAAGCGCAATCGCCGTGCTCTCTCCAAAACGCACGTCTCTTCCTCTCTATCGGTTACACAATTAAAGCCAGCAATCTCTCCACCACGTAATCACCCGCGCTTCCTTCCACGTTCCACATATACTCAACTTCTACACTGTAGTATAAATCTAGGGTTTCTAAGTGGGTTGTGCAGCAACGAGTTTGGAGGTACTCTCATCATCGGCTTCTATTCATTATCGAGCAAATCGTCTGCATTCTCTCTATTAATTGCAATGGGTCCAAAAAGAGCACGATCTTCCTCTTCCTCATCTTCCTCTGGCAGTCAAGGGGAGGATATGGTTGATCACACCAAGTTTGTGGGTTTGGAAGCACAGCAGGAGTATTACCGAATTGTGACTAAAACCTTTGTGAAAGAAAGAGGGCTCAAACCTGAAGGGCAAGATGGTCAGATATGTGACATGATTAGCAAAAGAGGATGGCTTGGATTGACCGCCACGCCCTTACCTACCCCAATGGGAATTGTCATAGAATTCTATGCGAAGGCAACAACGAGTGGGTTATCCGTGGTGCGCTGTGCGCTGTGCGCAAGTGGATTTCAGACCTCCTACAATCAGGGCAGTTTTTAGGATAACTGACACACCACCGACTGGGTCTGCGAATTGGGTAGCAGGTGCACATATGGAAACGGACTTGGAATTGGTTATTGTTGAATTGTGTGTGCCTGGCACGAAGTGGACTTATAAAGCTGGCACGAATCAGCCTCGCATATTTCCCACCGCAACTTTGAATCGATATGCTAAGGCGTGGAATTTGTTCATATGTGCCACACTAGTTCCTTCGTCTCATCAGCACGAGATCACAGCGAAAAGGGCAATCATTCTATGGGGCATTATCACCGGAAAATATATCGATGTGGGTCATCTCATCCATCAAAATATGTTGCGCTATCTATGGGGAAGCACTACAGGGAGCATTCCACACGCATCAGTTGTAGCTATGATGTGTGCTAATCAGGGCTATCATTGGGACAATGAGCAAATGCAGAACCCAAGCCAAGATATCACCCACGCCATAATTGCGAAATTCGAGGATTGGGCAGGAGGTGAACCGCACCCGCGCGGACGAGAATTTATTATCCAATCCACTCTCCCAGAGCCACCACATTAGCCCTCTCAGACATATGAGGCAGGCCCGTCAACCCAATTCCCTTTGCTACTGGGGATCAACAGCTCCGAAGGTTGGAGCAAAAAGTCGACGCCATGTACAACAATTTTTCAGCGTTTGCAACGGGGTTGACGAGGTCATTGGCAGAGGCTTTTGCATAGCAAGGGACAATGCTAGAGTGGCCTCAGTTCGGGACAGCTGTGCCATATCCACCACCAGATTCACCACCCACAGAGGGTGGTGCGGCTGAACATTAGGGGAGTTTTCTTTAACCTTTACCTTCATTCACTAGGACATTGAATATTATATGTTTGGGGGTATTGGGGGTAGTAGTATAGTTTCACGTAGTATCTGTATATTAGTGTAGTATTTGCATTTAGTGTTTGCATGTTTAGTTTATATTTTGCATGTTTATGTTGCATATAGTAGTTTCTTGTCAAAAATTTTGTTTATTATGTGTGTATATTTAGTTTGCATGTCTCACAAAGTCTAGCGTTATGGAAATTTTGAATATCCGATGATGATAATGAATTTTGAAAGATTGTTGAGTACTGTGGTTAACATGAACCTAGTTATAATGTTTTACACGATAAAATTCATGTTGCTATTTAGATGCTTTTGGTTTGCACGACCGTGTTCACAAACACTTGTAGGTATAAGAATTATGTGTTGCATTGCTCGATATAAAATGTTGTTTTAAAAAGGGAAATATGTGGAAAGTGAACGTAGACTGTATAAAACATTTATATTCAAACATCAGGAAAACATGGTGGGTATGTTTTGTATAAAAATAATAAATAAAAATAAATAGCAATAACGTGGCTAGTCTTATTTCGGGGCCCTAGCTACTTGAGTAAGTACGCCCATAGGGATGTCTTAACACCTAGCGCCCTAAGGTCTTTCATAATCTGGGAGTCGTTGGTTGAAAGCTCGCTAAGGGGTAGCAGTGTTTGCCTAATGGAATGAGGCATTGCACAGTCATGTGGAAAAAAAAGAGAAAAGAAAAAGAAAAAGAAAAAGGAAAGAAAAATAGAAATAAACACCGCGAGAAAGTGCGAAAATCGCCCTCGTGAGTAGCAATAAAGTAGTTAAGCCCATTGTTGAACCTTAGTTTGTTTTAATATGTTGGAATAGTCTTTGTTGCATAAATATACATGAGTCTTGATTTAGACTGTAATTTTCTGTTGTGAGCAGTTTAGCATGTGTATTCTTTTCTTAAATCAAGTTCTGGTGAACACAACACAGACACACACAGCATCTCTATAGCATATATGAATTATATGAGTGTGTGATATTATGCCTATAGTTTGGTTTGAATTTGAATTCTTGAATCTGGAAAATTTCGCTGAGGCATTTTGGACTGAAATTCTGTAATAGCTGGAACAATGTGAGACTAGTTGCATCATAATTTAGTTGCATAGCATGTAGTTGCATTTTCATTGTTTATTAATATGCATTGCTTGAGGGCAAGCAATAGTTCAAGTTTGGGGGTATTTGATAAGTGGGTTTTATACCTACTTATCGGATATCAATTCATGCGAACTACGCCTATCTTAAGTACATTTTAGTGTGTTTTTAGTTGCATTTTGTTTATTTTGCATTGCATGTACTTAGAACTCCCTTTGGTGCAAAAGTGCAGGATATGGCATAATTTGGTGATGATAGATGGCATGTGATCAATGAAGGCACAACATGAGGATCAAGTGGAGCAACGAAACCAAGCATTGGTGGATAAAAGAATGAGTAAATGAGGACAAGAATGAGCAATGAGGACAAAGCGTTAGCGTGATGGTAGAATCTGAGAATCAAAAGCTGCGGAAGTCTGCAGCGATTATACATACATAAAAACTGCGCTGCCTGAATCACGAGATGAAATGATTTTGAAGTCATGCGCCCACACGCAGAATACCTGGGAGAAAGCGGCGCGCATGCTCAGATGTTGATGATGTTGAGCTGTTTTATTTTAATTTTTAATTTTAAGGGTTGTAATCGGTTAAAAACAATTCTGACTGGTGTCAGACATATCATTCAGTAGTTTTACGTGTTTTTCATATTCGTAACTAGGGTTTATACTTTGGGAGAGTTCCATTGGAGAACGAAGCATAATCTCTATATTTTTCTACTTCTTCTGTTGGATTGCAATCCCTGTGGAAAACTATTGTTCTTTGTTAGATTTTAATGTGGAATTGAACGTTACTATTAGATTATAATCAGCAATTGGGTTTGATCGATTCTTTCTTCTCTCTTTCAATTGTTTGGTTATTGTCCATGTATTGCTTTGATCCCATAATGGCTTTTGGTTCAGTCATGAACTAAACTCCAGTATGGGATTCTAACGGATTTTAATATGTAGTTTAATTGATTGCTTAAGTGTTGGACTATTTTACATATCATAAGGAATTTCTATCATGGTTGGTTTGTATGAATGAATGCTTGATCACCATTCGTTTTCAGTACTTGTATGGAATTGAAAAATAACATGCGAGTATGGATTGTAATCATGATAGCATGCGTATATAGGGTTGTTTTGCATAGCTTTGTATTTTGTGAACCGGATAGACATATATTGTTTCATCAGTATGAATTAAAATAAGGGCTTATGCTTAAATTCAATATGATTGCATTTTAGCATAGACATATATAGTGATTTTAGTTATATTGATGATTACATGGTATCATCGCATATGGATATTGTGTAAGTAGGTGCGTGGTACATTAAAAAATGGCTATGTCTATATTAGTGCTCTTGGCTATTTTTACGTGATATGTGAACAATCTTGCATGATGGTGGTAATTAGATGAAGTATTAAATGAAGTTAGGATCCCATTATTTCTAAGATTTGATTCATTACTTTATTATTCTTGATTTAGTCATTATTTGCACTTAGAGTAATTCACAATTATAATCATTAGTTTAAGCATATAAAATATAGTGATTTAATTGATGCATAGTGGTTTAAATTAGACAACTTTCCCTGTGGATCGATACTCGATTTACTTTGTATTACTTGTTGACGCATATATACTTGCATGAGTTAGAGCTCTTTTGCTAGAAATAAAAAAGAAGCAACAAGTTTTTGGCGCCGCTGCCGGGGAAAGGCGTTTAAATTTTGATTATTATCATTAGTTTTAAGCTATATTGTATAACTTATACAAATCTAATCTTATCTCATTTCCATTTTTGTTTTTGTTTTTGTTTCAAGAACTTGTACAAATTTTTATGCGCACGCGGTCATGCAACCCCGACTTAACACCTGCTCAGGACAACATAAATGGGAGAGGTTGGAAAGCAAGTGTTCGTAGAAATTTGCAAGCACAGTTAGAGAGTACTACATCTAATACGGCAGCCGAGGGACAAGGAGAACAGCAAAGAGAGGAGCATAGGGCTCTGAGGGAATATTTCATGCCTAATATTAATGGATTACAGTCTAGCATAGTCAGACCAGCGATAGCAGCTAATACATTCGAGATAAAAATGCGCACTATTCAAATGGTACAAAATTCGGTACAGTTTGGGGGTATTGGGGGTAGTAGTATAGTTGCACGTAGTATATCTGCATGTTAGTGTAGTATTTGCATTTAGTGTTTGCATGTTTAGTTTACATTTTGCATGTTTATGTTGCATATAGTAGTTTCTTTTAATAGATTCAATAGCCGAGAGCAAACAGTTGCCTTCGTATGTGAAATTTGTTCGGGGTCACACTCGACAGATCAATGTGCTATCAGCTCATAGTCGATACAGTCTGTGAGTAACTACAGAAAAGACCAAGGTCAGTTTCAGAACACATACAACTCCAACAACCGTAATCATCCAAACTTCAGTTGGTCAAATAATCAAGGAATTCAGCAGAATCAATTTCAGTCACAGCCAGCGCAGCCACAGTTTACTTCTAGACCACCTTTTCCGCCGGTATTTTCTCAACAACAACAACATTACACTCAAGTTGCACCTCAGCAAGAAAAGAAATCAGAAATGGAGGAGATGATGATGAAATACATGGCGAATACCGAGGTTATGATCAAAAGCCAAGCAGTGGCTATTAAGAATCTGGAAACTCAGATGGGGCAAATGGCGAACATGTTTAACAACAGGCCCCATGGTTCATTGCCAAGTAATACAGAAGCAAATCCATGAAGATAAGGGAAGGAACAATGTCAAACGATTACATTAAGGTCTGGGAAAAATGTTGTAGGAATCGAGCATGGCTACCGCCGCATGAATTACAAAGGGGGTAGCGGCTGCGTTGCGTGGAGGTGAGCAAACAAATCTTTGAGAAAGAAAATCTGGAAAATTCTGAGGTTCAGCATGAAGAGAAAGATAAAGCAAGGTCAGTTGAGAAGCCTATGAGTTCAGTACCACCAATTCACCCTCAGATACTGTATCCGCAGAGATTGAATAAGCAGAGGGAAGATAAACAATTCAGCAAATTCTTGGAGGTATTTAAAAAGCTGCAGATCAACATACCCTTCGCCGAGGCATTGGAACAAATACCAAGTTATGCAAAATTCACGAAGGGTATATTGTCAAGGAAGAGGAGATTAGACAAGTTTGAGACAGTAGCCTTGACAGAGGAGTGCAGTGCAGTGCTTCAGCAAAAGTTACCTCCGCAGCTGAAGGATTCGGGTAGTTTCATAATTCTATACACGATCAGAAAGATGAACTTTGATAAATGTTTGTGTGATCTTGGGGCAAGTATCAATCCGATGCCCTTCTCATTGTTCAATCAATTGGGATTATCGGCTCAAAGCCGACAAACATTTCGTTGAAGTTAGCTGACAGATCCATCACATACCCATGAGGCATAGTTGAGGATGTATTGGTGAAAGTGGACAAATTTATCTTTCTGACTGACTTAATCATTTTGGATTACGAGGAAGATAAAAATATAGCAATCATGTTTGGGAGACCATTCTTAGCCACAGGAAAGACTTTGATAGATGTGCAGAAGGGGGAACTCACTATGCGTGTTCATGATCAAGAGGTTACCTTTAATGTCTTCAAGGACATGAACTGTCCAGCAGATGAAAGGGAATGTTTCCGAGTTGATGTGGTGGATCGGTTCTTAAATGAAAAAATAAAGAGTCTGGTGAAGTATGAACCTTTAAGAAGTGAAATTGCTAAAAATTCAGAGTTTGAGGAATTCAAATTACAGGCGTATGAGAATTCGAAGATGTACAAAGTGAAGGTGAAGCAATGGCATGACCGAAAGATCTTTGATAGGACATTTGAACCGGGATAAAGGGTTCTACTTTATAACTCCAAACTTAAAATTCTTTATCGGGAAACTGACATCAAGATGGTCTGGGCCATTTATAGTGAAGATTGTCTTTCCGCATGGTGCAATTGAAGTATTTGATATGTTTTCGGACAAGCCTTTCAAGGTGAATGGACAACGATTGAAGCATTACTGGGGTAGTGAGGTGGACAGACAGAAAGTCACCTCAATTCTGTCTTCAACATGAGATTCAGAGACAGTCAAGCTAATTGACTATAACTTAGCGCTTGATGGGAGGCAACCCATTATTTCTATCTCTACTTAGTATTTATTCCGTTCAAGTTACTTTTGTTAGCTCATTTTCATTCTTAGTTAGGATAGTGTGAGCATCGTTACATAATTATCATCATAGCTGAAATCAAATAGGAGTATATTGTGTATTGCATTGAAATTATGGTGACAGAATAGGCACTCATTTTTATTTAGTAAATCATGCTTTGACAGTGTCTATTAATGTTATTGCAGGTGTATTAGAGTGCACGCATTACTGTCTTGCAGTGCTAGGAATGAAATTTAGCAGTGCAAACAGGGTCACGCGGCCACGCATACTTACAGTATAGAATCGTGCGCCCACGCGGTATGTCTGCCAGACCACATTTGTCACTCGCGCGCCCGCGCCAGGATATATTGTGACCACGATGCACATGTATATGATTGAAACTCAACTCGCGCGCCCGCGCCCAAATCACATGGATAGACCGCGCGGCCGCGCACGACATCAGACGTGGAAAATTTTTAAGTTTAAAAACGTGTTGGAGATCATTTGGGCTCTCATTTGAAAACATAACAGAATCACAATCGTCGTGCTCTCTCCAAAACGCATGTCTCTTCCTCTCTATCGGTTACACAATTGAAGCCAGCAATCTCTCCACCACGTAATTACCGAATTGTGACCAAAACCTTTGTGAAAGAAAGAGGGTTCAAACCTGAAGGGAAAGATGGTCAGCTATGTGACATGATTCGCAAAAGATGATGGCTTGGATTGACCGCCACACCCATGCCTACCCCAATGGGAATTGTCAGAGAATTCTATACGAATGCGAAGGTAACAATGAGTGGGTTATCCATGGTGCGCGGCGTGCAACTGGATTTCAGACCTCCTGTAATAGGGCAATTTTCAAGTTAACTAACACACCACCAACTGGGTCTGAGAATTGGGTAGCAGGTGCGCATATGGAAACGGACTTGGAATTGGTTATTGTTGAATTGTGCGTGCCTGACACAAAGTGGACTTATAAAGCCGACACAAATCAGCCTTGCATATTTCCCGCCGCAGCTTTGAATCGATATGCTAAGGTGTGGAATTTGTTCATATGTGCCAAACTAGTTCCTTCGTCTCATCAGCACGAGATCACAGCTGAAAGGGCAATCATTCTATGGGGCATTATCTCTGGAAAATATATCGATGTGGGTCATCTCATCCATCAAAATATGTTGCGCTATCTGCGGAAAAGCACTACAGGGAGCATTCCACACGCGTCAGTTATAGCTATGTTGTGTGCTAATTAGGGCTGCCATTGGGACAATGAGCAAATGCAGAACCCAAGCCAGGATATCACCCATGCCACAATTACAAAATTCGAGGATTGGGCAGGAGGTGAACCGCACCCGCGCAGACGAGGATTTATTATCCAACCCACTTTCCCAAAGCCACCACATCAGCCTTCTCAGATAGATGAAGCAGGCCCATCAACCCAAGTTCCCTTTGCTACTGGGGATCGACAGCTCCAAAGGTTGGAGTGAAAAGTCGATGCCATATACGACAATTTTTTAGCGTTTGCAACCAGATTGACGAGGTCATTGGCAGAGGCTTTTATGCAAATGAGGGACAATGCTAGAGTGGCCTCGATTCGGAGACGACTATGCCATATCCACCACAGATTCACCACCGCGGAGAGGGTGGTGCAAATTTGGCATTGATAGGGAGTTTTCTTTAACCCTTTACCTTCATTCACTGAGACATTGAATATTATAAGTTTGGGGGTATTGGGGGTAGTAGTATAGTTGCACGTAGTATCTGCATGTTAGTGTAGTATTTTCATTTAGTGTTTGCATGTTTAGTTTACATTTTGCATGTTTATGTTGCATTTAGTAGTTTCTTGTCAAAATTTTTGTTTATTATGTGTGTATGTTTAGTTTGCATGTCTCACAAAGTCTAGCGTTATGGAAATTTTTTATAGCCGATGATGATAATGAATTTTGAAGGATTATTGAGTACTGTGGTTAACATGAGCCTAGTTATAATGTTTTACACGATGAAATTCATATGTTGTTATTTAGATGCTTTCGGCTTGCACGACCGTGTTCACAAACACTTGTAGGTATAAGAATTATGTGTTGCATTGGTCGGTAGAAAATGTTGTTTTAAAAAGGGAAATATGTGGAAAGTGAACGTAGACTGTATAAAACATTTATATTCAAACTTTGGGAAAACATGGGTATGATTTGTATAAAAAAATAATAAATAAAAATAAATAGCAATAACGTGGCTAGTCTTATTTCGGGGCCCTAGCTACTTGAGTAAGTACGCTCGTAGGGGTATCTTAACACCTAGCGCCCTAAGGTCTTTCATGATTTGGGAGTCGTTGGTTGAAAGCTCGCTAAGGGGTAGTAGTGTTTGCCTAATGGAATGAGGCATTGCACAGTCATATAGAAAAAAAAGAGAAAAGAAAAAGAAAAAGGAAAGAAAAATAGAAATAAACACCGCGAGAAAGTGCGAAAATCGCCCTCGTGAGTAGCAATAAAGTAGTTAAGCCCATTGTTGAACCTTAGTTTGTTTTAATATGTTGGAATAGTCTTTGTTGCATAAATATACATGAGTCTTGATTTAGACTGTAATTTTCTGTTGTGAGCAGTTTAGCATGTGTATTCTTTTCTTAAATCAAGTTCTGGTGAACACAACACAGACACACACAGCATCTCTATAGCATATATGAATTATATGAGTGTGTGATATTATGCCTATAGTTTGGTTTGAATTTGAATTCTTGAATCTGGAAAATTTCGCTGAGGCATTTTGGGTTGAAATTACGTAATATTTGGAACAATGTGAGACTAGTTGCATCATAATTTAGTTGCATAGCATGTAGTTGCATTTTCATTGTTTATTAATATGCATTGCTTGAGGGCAAGCAATAGTTCAAGTTTGGGGGTATTTGATAAGTGGGTTTTATACCTACTTATGGGATATCAATCATCATGCGAACTCACGCCTATCTTAAGTACATTTTAGTGTGTTTTTAGTTGCATTTTGTTTATTTTGCATTGCATGTACTTAGAACTCCCTTTGGTGCAAAAGTGCAGGATATGGCATAATTTGGTGATGATAGATGGCATGTGATCAATGAAGGCACAACATGAGGATCAAGTGGAGCAACGAAACCAAGCATTGGTGGATAAAAGAATGATAATGAGGCAAGAATGAGCAATGAGGACAAAGCGATGAGCGATGGAGAGAATCTGAGAATCAAAATCGCAGAAGCTAGCGACTATACATGCACAAACACGCGCGCCCGCGCGATCACCAGGATGAGGCAGATTTTGAAGTCGCGCGCCCACACGCAGAATACACAGGAGAAGCGCGCGCCCGCGCCCGATGACTGATGATGTTGAGCTGTTTTATTTTAATTTTTAATTTTAAGGGTTGTAATCGGTTAAAAACAATTCTGACTGGTGTCAGACATATCATTCAGTAGTTTTACGTGTTTTTCATATTCATAACTAGGGTTTATACTTTGGGAGAGTTCCATTGGAGAACGAAGCATAATCTCTATATTTTTCTACTTCTTCTGTTGGATTGCAATCCCTGTGGAAAACTATTGTTCTTTGTTAGATTTTAATGTGGAATTGAACGTTACTATTAGATTATAATCAGCAATTGGGTTTGATCGATTCTTTCTTCTCTCTTTCAATTGTTTGGTTATTGTCCATGTATTGCTTTGATCCCATAATGGCTTTTGGTTCGATCATGAACTAAACTCGATATGGGATTCTCTATGATTTTAATATGTAGTTTAATTGATTGCTTAAGTGTTGGACTATTTTACATATCATAAGGAATTTCTATCATGGTTGGTTTGTATGAATGAATGCTTGATCACCATTCGTTTTCAGTACTTGTATGGAATTGAAAAATAACATGCGAGTATGGATTGTAATCATGATAGCATGCGTATATAGGGTTGTTTTGCATAGCTTTGTATTTTGTGAACCAGATAGACATATATTGTTTCACCGTATGAATTAAAATAAGGGCTTATGCTTAAATTCAATATGATTGCATTTTCGCATAGACATATAGTGATTTTAGTTATATTGATGATTACATGGTGTCTGTCGCATATGGATATTGTGTAAGTAGGTCGTGGTACATTAAAAAATGGCTATGTCTATATTAGTGCTCTTGGCTATTTTTCTGTGATATGTGAACAATCTTGCATGATGGTGGTAATTAGATGAAGTATTAAATGAAGTTAGGATCCCATTATTTCTAAGATTTGATTCATTACTTTATTATTCTTGATTTAGTCGTTATTTGCACTTAGAGTAATTCACAATTATAATCATTAGTTTAAGCATATAAAATATAGTGATTTAATTGATGCATAGTGGTTTAAATTAGACAACTTTCCCTGTGGATCGATACTCGATTTACTTTGTATTACTTGTTGACGCATGTATACTTGCATGAGTTAGAGCTCTTTTGCTAGAAATAAAAAAGAAGCAACAAGTTTTTGGCGCCGCTGCCGGGGAAAGGCGTTTAAATTTTGATTATTATCATTAGTTTTAAGCTATATTGTATAACTTATACAAATCTAATCTTATCTCATTTCCATTTTGTTTTTGTTTTGTTTCAAGAACTTGTACAAATTTTTTACGCCTTGATGATCATGCAACCCAGACTTAACACCTTTTCGGGACAACATAAATGGGAGAGGTTGGAAAGCAAGTGTTAAGAGAAATTTGCAAGCACGCTTAGAGAGTACTACATCTAATCTGACGTGAGGGACAAGGAGAAACGACAAAGAGAGGAGCATAGGGCTCGAGGGAATATTTCATGCCTAATATTAATGGATTCTGGTCTAGCATAGTCGGACAAATGATAGCGACTAATACATTCGAGATAAAAATGCGCACTATTCAAATGGTACAAAATTGATGCAGTTTGGGGGTATTGGGGTAGTAGTATAGTATAGTTACGTAGTATATGCATGTTAGTGTAGTATTTGCATTTAGTGTTTGCATGTTTAGTTTACATTTTGCATGTTTATGTTGCATATAGTAGTTTCTTTTAATAGATTCAATAGCCGAGAGCAAACAGTTGCCTTCGTATGTGAAATTTGTTCGGGGTCACACTCGACAGATCAATGTGCTATCAGCTCATAGTCGATACAGTCTGTGAGCAACTACAGAAAAGACCAAGGTCAGTTTCAGAACACATACAACTCCAACAACCGTAATCATCCAAACTTCAGTTGGTCAAATAATCAAGGAATTCAAAGAGAATCAATTTGATCCAAATGCCAGTATGACCACGGTTTACTTCTAGACCACCTTTTCCGCCGGTATTTTCTCAACAACAACAACATTACACTCAAGTTGCACCTCAGCAAGAAAAGAAATCAGAAATGGAGGAGATGATGATGAAATACATGGCGAATCTAGGAGGTTATGATCAAAAGCCAAGCGGTGGCTATTAAGAATCTGAAACTCGGATGGGGCAAATGGCGAACATGTTTAACAACGGGCCCTGGGGTTCATTGCCAAATGTCTGAAGCAAATCCATGAAGATAAAGGAAGGAACAATGTCAAACGATTACATTAAGGTGCAGGAAAAATGTTGTAGGAATCGAGCATCAGCAGCGCCGTAGCGCATGAATTACAAAGGGGTATGTAGCAGGCTGCGTTGCGTGAGGCGAGCAAACAAATCTTTGAGAAAGAAAATGGAAAAATTCGAGGTTGACATGAAGAGAAAGATAAAGCAAGGTCGGTTGAGAAGCCTATGAGTTCAGTACCACCAATTCACCCTCAGATACTGTATCCGCAGAGATTGAATAAGCAGAGGGAAGATAAACAATTCAGCAAATTCTTGGAGGTATTTAAAAAGCTGCAGATCAACATACCCTTCGCCGAGGCATTGGAACAAATACCAAGTTATGCAAAATTCACGAAGGGTATATTGTCAAGGAAGAGGAGATTAGACAAGTTTGAGACAGTAGCCTTGACAGAGGAGTGCAGTGCAGTGCTTCAGCAAAAGTTACCTCCGAAGCTGAAGGATTCGGGTAGTTTCATAATTCTATACACGATCAGAAAGATGAACTTTGATAAATGTTTGTGTGATCTTGGGGCAAGTATCAATCCGATGCCCTTCTCATTGTTCAATCAATTGGGATTATCAGCTCCAAGGCCGACAAACATTTCGTTGAAGTTAGCTGACAGATCCATCACATACCCACGAGGCATAGTTGAGGATGTATTGGTGAAAGTGGACAAATTTATCTTTCTGACTGACTTAATCATTTTGGATTACGAGGAAGATAAAAATATAGCAATCATGTTTGGGAGACCATTCTTAGCCACAGGAAAGACTTTGATAGATGTGCAGAAGGGGGAACTCACTATGCGTGTTCATGATCAAGAGGTTACCTTTAATGTCTTCAAGGACATGAAGCATCCGGCCAGATGAAAGGAATGTTTAGAGTTGATGTGGTGGATCGGTTCTTAAATGAAAAAATAAAGAGTCTGGTGAAGTATGAACCTTTAAGAAGTGAAATTGCTAAAAATTCAGAGTTTGAGGAATTCAAATTACAGGCGTATGAGAATTCGAAGATGTACAAAGTGAAGGTGAAGCAATGGCATGACCGAAAGATCTTTGATAGGACATTTGAACCGGGATAAAGGGTTCTACTTTATAACTCCAAACTTAAAATTCTTTATCGGGAAACTGACATCAAGATGGTCTGGGCCATTTATAGTGAAGATTGTCTTTCCGCATGGTGCAATTGAAGTATTTGATATGTTTTCGGACAAGCCTTTCAAGGTGAATGGACAACGATTGAAGCATTACTGGGGTAGTGAGGTGGACAGACAGAAAGTCACCTCAAGTTTGGGGGTATTTGATAAGTGGGTTTTATACCTACTTATCGGATATCAATTCATGCGAACTACGCCTATCTTAAGTACATTTTAGTGTGTTTTTAGTTGCATTTTGTTTATTTTGCATTGCATGTACTTAGAACTCCCTTTGGTGCAAAAGTGCAGGATATGGCATAATTTGGTGATGATAGATGGCATGTGATCAATGAAGGCACAACATGAGGATCAAGTGGAGCAACGAAACCAAGCATTGGTGGATAAAAGAATGAGTAATAGGACAAGAATGAGCAATGAGGACAAAGCAAAGAGCGATAGCGAGAATCTGAGAATCAAAGCTGCGAAGCCGCGCGACTATCTGAGCACAAACACACGCGCACCCACGCGATCACCAGGATGAGGCAGATTTTAAAGACACGCGCCCGCGCGCAGAATACATAGGAGAAACACGCGCCCGCGTGCGATGACTGATGTTGCTGAGCTATTTTATTTTAATTTTTACTTTTAAGGGTTGTAATCGGTTAAAAACAATTCTGACTGGTGTCAGACATATCATTCAGTAGTTTTACGTGTTTTTCATATTCGTAACTAGGGTTTACACTTTGGGAGAGTTCCATTGGAGAACGAAGCATAATCTCTATATTTTTTTACTTCTTCTGTTGGATTGCAATCCCTGTGGAAAACTATTGTTCTTTGTTAGATTTTAATGTGGAATTGAACGTTACTATTAGATTATAATCAGCAATTGGGTTTGATCGATTCTTTCTTCTCTCTTTCAATTGTTTGGTTATTGTCCATGTATTGCTTTGATCCCATAATGGCTTTTGGTTCAGTCATGAACTAAACTCCATTATGGGATTCTAACGGATTTTATTATGTTGTTTAATTGATTACTTGAGTGTTGGACTGTTTTACATATCATAAGGAATTTCTATCATGGTTAGTTTGCATGCATGAATGCTTGATCACCATTCATTTTTAGTACTTGTATGGAATTGAAAAATAACATGCGAGTATGGATTGTAATCATGATAGCATGCGTATATAGGGTTGTTTTGCATAGCTTTGTATTTCGTGAACCAGATAGACATATATTGTTTCACCGTATGAGTTAAAATAAGGGCTTGTGCTTAAATTCAATATGATTGCATTTTCGCATAGACATATAGTGATTTTGGTTATATTGATGATTACATGGTGTCTATCGCATGTGGATATTGTGTAAGTAGGTCATGGTACATTGAAAAATGGCTATGTCTATATTAGTGCTCTTGGCTACTTTTCTGTGATATGTGAACAATCTTGCATGATGGTGGTAATTAGATGAAGTATTAAATGAAGTTAGGATTCCATTATTTCTAAGATTTTATTCATTACTTTATTATTCTTGATTTAGTCGTTATTTGCACTTAGAGTAATTCACAATTATAGTCATTAGTTTAAGCATATAAAATATAGTGATTTAATTGATGCATAGTGGTTTAAATTAGACAACTTTCTCTGTGGATCGATACTCGACATACTTTGTATTACTTGTTGACACATGTATACTTGCATGAGTTAGAGCTCTTTTACTAGAACTAAAAAAAAGGCAACAGACCGCTGCCACCGGTATGACCCTGGTTGTGGTCCCTTTGTTGAATATACTCATTATCTCGCTCTAATAATTGAGCCCTGTTTACAACATCTGAATATAAAAAAAATTATGATAGATAAGATATTGTCGAATCTCGGGTTTTAGACCTCTCAGAAACATCCTCGTCATTCGTTCCTCATTCTCGACCAAATGAGGTGCAAACCTGGATAACTCTGCAAACTTTGCCTCGTACTGGGACACTGTCATGTTATTTTTTCCAGTCTGATAAACTCCACCTCCTTCATATGATGAATACTTTCAGGAAAGTACTTGTCATTAAACAGTTTCTAAAATGTTTCCCAAGACATGTTGAGTCGTGCGGGCAGTGGGGTACGCTTCACAGACTCCCACCAAAGAGATCCGCCTCACCGCGCGGAACATAAAGGTGGCGAATGGAACCTTCTGTTCCTCCGTGCATCCCAAGACATCGAATATCTTGGTAATTTGCTTGACCCACATTTCCGCCTTGATCGGATCCGGCTTTCCAATAAATTTTGGTGGTCCCAACTCCTTGAACTGTTTGGCTGTGACAAGCCGCTCATTGCTATCATTTCCACCCGTATTTTGTGCACGAGTCTCCCTCATCTAATTTTTCATGAATTGTAAAAAACTTCTAAACATCCCATCATTCATCATTTGTTCGGTAGTGTTGTTTACAGGAGAAATATTGTCTTCCTGTTGCACGTTCCCCCGGGTGGTGATTAAAGGTCTCTCCATTAACTCATTCACTCCATCGTTAATATTTCTTGCTGCCATTCTTAAATACTGCCATAAAACAAGGGTTAATTAACAAATTAACATATCACATATTAACCATATGCTCTGATTGACCAACCAAATAACAAATAAGGTCATACTAGCGAAGGAATTCAATTCCCCGACTCTCCCCTCCTAGTTCTTGTCTCACATCTCAGCCAAAGATCATATCCCTAAGCTCTGATACCAACTGTGACGCCCCCAAAATAGGTATACATCACCCATTCTGAGTCGCCAAATACATGGTACAAAAACAAATACAACTTCAGTAATATAATTGTCGTGCAAAATACGACAACACATATACTGTGAGTTTGAATATAACTATTGTCTAATAGAGAGTATACAAACTCAAAAGGAGTCCTCATTACAATTATTGATACACTATTTTACAAAATATTGAGGACTACTAAAATAATTATCTTTAATCATCACTCCATACCCCGGCTGATTCCTGCTAAATTCTCTCCTCCTGAGAAGAACAATGGGATAAAAAGGAAAAGGGTGAGCTCAACTAGCCCAATAAAGAATATTATGACTAAGATAATATACAACAAATTATCATTAGTCTTCAACAGGGAAAAATCTGATAAAATATAATAGACAACAAGTTTTAGATCAACAACTGCAATGGAAGCAAAGAATCCATTAGAAGAAAGTAGTAGAAAGAATTTTACTATCTTCTAAGATTTAAAAGTTCATCATCAATATTTTATCCTCGTAACATCAATCAATATACATCTTGAATCAAATATTCATCTTTGCACTCTGAGCCAAAGATATTCGTTTCATATCACCCAGGTTGGTCATGTTCATCTCAACACTGCTCATCTTTGTACTACGGCCAAAGATATTCATTAGGTAATCATTCATCTTTGTACTACAGGCCAAAGATATTCATTAATATCATCATTTAAGACTGAGGAGGATGAAAAATATCTTAAAGAAAATGAATCCAGTGAAACAAAAGGACAAATATTAGGAATTCGTATTACAGTTTATCCAAGTTCAATAATACTCCATAATAACTAAATTTGAATCATAATTCAAAAATAAAGATCAAAACATGGATACAATCAAAGATAGTAACCATAATAGACATCTTGGATAAAAAGAAGAAAATTTCATTTTTCGGTGAATAGTGCCATATCCGTGAATAGTGCAGTATACGTGAATAGTGTTGTATACGTGAATAGTAACCCCGACACAAAAAGATAGAAATTCTATAATAAAATCTATACCAATATTTCGGTATAATAATATTGAAAGAATTAACATCATTAGGAAGAAAATAACATCTCTTACCTCAAAGAAACCGTACTTCAGAATGGAATATCGGATATGATGCTGAATGAAACTTGTACTGAATAGCAACTCTCAAAGTATCTAAATACTCACAAAATACGCTCGATAATATGGAGAGAAAGAAAACTTGTTTCTGGTGTGTTTTTCAATTCTAACTTAGCCCTCTATTTATAGGAAAATGTTAGCACGCCGAAGCAGACTTGACCTGCTACCTGATGGCTTTACTTGCTACTATTGCCATCCACCACATTTGAAATTCAATTTGAGCACATTTCTTACCAACCAAAAGTGGGGTCCGCCAATTCTAGAATTTTCCACCAAAATGATAAGTTCTGAAACTTTAATAATTTCTGAACCAGTCACCTCTTAAAATTCATAACAAATCATACGTTCTTTTTTAATGGTTCAAAATTTGTGGAAATATACTCAACTTATATATGTATAACATATCCAAAAATCACAACGATCCAACGGTCGGATTAAAAATTATAACTCACGCAATATATCTCAAGAACACTGGTTTGATTTTAAATACCTCCATTCCGACAAAATACTGATAAAACACCTCAACATTAATTCATTCATTTTATAACCACATAAATAAATCCATCATTTAAATCCGCATCAAATAAATATTTCCTTATCATATAAATCAATAATTAATTATTCACAAATAATATTACAGAATCACATTTATGACAACCAGGCAGTTCCCGGGAAAGAGGGGGTTTCCGATAAGGATTTCTCCTTACTGGCGCGCAATTAGGTGACCAAACCTCTCCTTGATAGAACTTTATAGACATTGCCAATAATGTTATCTCATAATATTATTCAAATAATATGAATTATTGATCCGATAATGGGAAATACTGTGCAGTGACAATTATTGAAACAACAATAATATAAAATATCAATGCAAAGAATTATTGAACTAATAAAATAAAATATTGAGCAAAGAATTACTATAACAATTATTGAGTAATGCCTTCTACGTAAGAATCAATAATTCAAAAAATCATGCAAAACCGTAAGTGTCTTCTTGTCGTGCAACCACGTGTAGACATCGTATTTTAACCACCGGGTATTCCAAACGTTGTTAATTCAGAATAACTACGTCGTTATTTGAAAAAAAACTCAAATTTGTCGCTTTCTTCATCCGACCGTTATCCGTTATGGGGCCCACAAATGGTTACGCCGTTGTATGAATATTCCCCGACAGAAAGAATATTCCACGACAAAACGAATATTCCCCGACAATAATGAATATTTTATAACCACTTGCTTATTTTGCAAAATTTGCACATTTCACCCATAACCAAAGCATTATATCAAATTAACACCTTATTATTCACAATAATAATTAGAGGAAATTCGATTTTATTTATAATAAGTTGGGGTCATACAATGACCATTGATGAATACACGAATATCCTTGGCCCGTAGTGCATGGATAATTTATGGTCGTGATACTAATGAATATCATTGGCCGTAGTGTAGGGATGATGTGGATTATTTATTAAGCTGAGTCTCAGCGATAAAAGTGATGAAAAACCTTTTAAATCATAGAAGATAGTAGATTTTATTCTCTACTTGACTCTTCTAATGGATTTCTTGTTCGCCACTGATTAAATTTGATGTTTGTTATATTTTATCGGTTTTTAACATCGTTGAAGGCTAACGATAAATTATTCTCGCATTATCTTAGTCATAATATTTCTTCTTTGGGCTAGTTGAGCTCACCTTTTGCTTTCATTGTTCTCTTTAGGAAATGAGAACGCACACAGGACTAGTCGGGAAGCGGAGTGATGATCTAGATGATAGCATTAGTAGTCCTCACTATTCTATGAAATAGTGTGATAATAATTGTATTGAGGACACCATTTGAGTTGAATCATCGCTCAGAAGACAATATTCGTTTTAAAACTCTCGGTTTATGTTTTTGTAAGTATTTTACTGACAGTTGTATTATTAAGTTGTATTTGAATTTTGTACCATGTATTTGACGACTCAAGATGGGTGATGTATACATATTTTGGGGCGCCACGAGCCCTGACTTCGATTAAAGGAACATAATGGAGTTTTACTTGACTGTTAATAGGAGTTCTTATAGTGATAGTAGTACAAGTAATTCTTGGACTTGAGATCATCATAGTACTTTGTGTATTCTGAGTTATACATTGTTATATTTCTTAATACTTTAAAATATGTTATAGGGTATGCTCAGGTATACTAAAGTGTAGATAAAGGTATATGAATGATCAACGAAGGATCTACCACTTCCAGTTAAGGGAGAGAATGTCTTGTGTGATTCGAGAAGTGACAACTCATAAATCTCTGGCCAGAGTGAATGGAAATTAGAAAGGAGTTTCTAATTTACATTAACTAAAGTTGTGCATTTTTGAATCGAAATACATATGATCAAATAAATAAAACTTGACAATAATTCTATGTTTTATATTTGATTGGAACCTTGTGTGGTAGAAGGATTAAATTGTACGGTAACTATTCACGGAATATGTTCTTTGTGATTAAACATTGAATTCATATTATCCGGATAGTCATGATACATTATCGTAAGGTGTCACTCATAATGTAGAATAAATATTATTTATTTATATTTGGATTAAAGGAATTTAATTCATTATAAGTAATATTAGAACAGTTCTAATTTATTTGACTTACTATCGACTTAATATTGAAGCTAAATGGTCACACCATAAAAAGAGAAATATAATTTTAGAAGTGATTGACTTAATAATAATGAATTAAGTGTATTTAACTTATTAGTAAAATAAATTAAATAGCTTAATATTTATAACTACGTATTTGAAGAAATACTAATTATAAATTAATAGGAAGTATTCTTCTTCTTATTATTATAAATTATTTCATTCCTAAATAGTTTGGAAATTAAATTAAATTAAATTAGAAACAAAAGTCCTAAAAGGTTTAGGATGGGAGGGAGATATATAAATAAGAAGGGTCTTATTTGGATTAAAGATTAATCATCACTGTTCTCAAAAACCTAAAAAAAATTAGGAGTGAGAAAATTAGGGCTAACTACCCAATATCTTGTAGAATCTAAATTCACTTTTTCAATCAATATTCTCTTGGTGGATCACCTTTAGGGCGTTGCACAATTTGAGTAGCGAACGTTTGATCCGAGGAATTGGAGACGAAGGAGCAAAATATTGGACCTTGAAGATTTGATCAAAAGGTTGCATCAACTTTGAGGTATATCTTTTTTTTTCCTCGATTAATAATATTGTATAAGGTGATTTTTGGGATTGCAGAAAATTTAAATTTATATATATATATATATATATATATATATATATATATATATATATATATGCATGCTTCCACTATTTTACAATATGATTGTATGTTTGATCTTGTTTATGCAAACCAACAACGACCATATTCACACTCAAATTATTATAATACCCTATAAAATACGACAACACACACACTTTAAGTTCTCAGTATAATTATTGTCATACTATTTTACAATATACAGAGAATTACTATAGCTACTATCTTGGACCATCACTCAATTCCTTGCTCTCCCCGCTAGACTCAACTACACTCTTATTTTCTGAAAGAAATTATTAAACAAAAGGGTGAGCACAAATAGCCCAGTAAGGAATATTATAACACAGATAAATAAGTTATCATTAGTCTTTAATAGTGATAAATCAGATATTTAGAACATATGGTAGATGTTATAAGTTTTCAAAAAATAACTGCAACTGAATAAACAATCCATTAGTAGAGTCATGATGTTTACTATCTTCTTCAATTGAAAAATTCACTATCAATATTTTATCACTGTGACACCAATCAACAGTTCATATTCATAATGATGTCAATCAACAGTTCTCTTTGCACCAAGGTTAAATAGAACCTTCATCACATGTCTTTTCCTGTAACACCAAAGGTCGTGATTATACAAATTCACCGTTCCTGATCATAATCATGTCAATGAACAGTTCTTTTTTGCACTCAGGCCAAAAACAACTTTCACCACGTGTCTTTGCATGTAACACCAAATGTCACGATTATACTAATTCACATTTTCTGGTCATAATCATGTCGATCAACAGTTTCTTTTTTCACCTAGCACTACAAGAAAATCGGCTACTTTCGACGGACTTAATTGCGACGGAACTATTCCCTCACAAATAGGCTATGTCCAACGGATATTTCGGTCGAAAATAATTTAGTCAAAAATATAGTAATTCCGACGGACGTTTGTCAGAAATAGAAGGAGCCCCTTGGCGCCAAACTTATATTCGAAGGAATAGTGTTTACTTTCGATAGACTATCAGTCGAAGATAACATAATTATGATGGAATTAAACTCGAAGGAAATTTCGTCAAAAATAAGCTTTAAAACCTAATCAGATCACTTTCTCCCCACCCGTCTCTCATTCTCATTTCTCTCTCACTGCTCTTATCTCCCTACCACCAAACGCTGCCACCATCTCCACCACCAGAGAACACCACTATCTCCGCCACCAGAGACCACCACCACCAGCTGCCACCACCAGATGCCGCCACCACCAGCAACCACCACCAGATGCCGCCACCACCAGCAGCCACCACCACCAACAGCCACCCCCGCCAGACTCCACCAGCCACCACCACAAGTATTTCTGAAATTTGCACATTAATTCAAGGTATGATATTTCTAAACTTTTAGTTTGTAAATTAATTAAAGGTCTGATATTTTTGATATTGGACATGATATTTGTATGATATTTCTGAAATTTGTGGCTTAATTTGTTTTAGGTTTAGTATGAGTTTGAATATGAAATTAACCTTATTATATTTGTGATATTTGTATGATATGTTATTGCTGTGAATTTGGGAGGCTGAAATTGGGACTCTAAGAATCTGAAATTGGGAGGCTGAAACTGGAATTTGGATTTTGGAATGTGGACATATGATAATTATGAATGTCTTTGCTTTTCTTTATGCAATTGCAGTTTATATATATGTTAGTGTATTGAATTTGGATTTTAGAATGTGGACAGTGTTGTGTAAATGTGATATTTGATATTTCCGACGAAATTTCTGTCAAAATACTGAAATTGCCAAATGTGTGGGCCCTACAAGTATATTTATTTATTATTTAATTAGTTTCCTAATATTAAAATAAACTAAGTAGCATTTACTTAGTTTCTTATTACTAAAATTAAATTAAAATAAAATAAAATAAATATATTAAATTAAATTAAATTAAAATAAAATAAAGTAACAAAAAATAAAATAAATAATAAATAAAATATAATAAATAATAAATTGAATTGAATTGAATTAAATTAAATTAAATTTAATAAAATAAAACAAATTTGATTTAATTTAATAAGCAAAATAAATTTAATAAAAAATATTTAAAAAAAAAATAAAATAAATTTAATTTAATTTAATTCAAATAAAATTTAAAATAAAAAGAAACTTATTATTTGGGCATACTCTCCCTTTAATCTTTAATACACTCAATAATGTACTATACTTTGAAACTTAGAAACCCGTTTGACATTCACTTAGTAGGAGTGAATGTCGAACAGTCCCCAGTTTGGGAATATTACTGGATATTATGTCTCTCACTTAAGCCGGTGCCAATACAAAACGGTACGTTTTTGTTGTTTTGAGGATTTTTCGACTGTTATCTCTATATGTTCTTCGAGTGCATACTTAGATTAAGTTATCTTAGTCTATTTCGTGTGCTTGGAGACCATAGGGAGGTGCTGCCCAAAATTTTCTTGAAACTCAGGAAACGTACTCAACGTGTTGGCACTAGTGACGAGACGCATCCAATAACGGGATAGAAGCCTTACCCTTGTATGAATATCCAAATTAAGTGAACGCATCTTCTGTGTAGTTAAAAATGTCAGCCGACCAAAGTTGGATGTACCGTAGGATACCCAGTGATGGGAGGGGATTAGTCTCAGCTTCTCGTGATGGGGTGTCAGATTTCTTGAACAAAGCAATAGAACATGTTGATGATCCGAACGGGAAGATGCGATGTCCGTGTGTCAAGTGTAAAAACCTGATTTGGAAGAAAGTCGACGAGATTAAATTCGACTTATTTTCCCGTGGATTTATGGATGGGTACTTCGTATGGACTCATCACGGGGAATCAGAAGTGATCGACAGTAATGTGGAACAACTAATTCTACGGGATTCATACGCCGAAAACTATGATCTGGTGGAGATGTTAGTCGATGCTTATGGCCCTACTAATATTGACTGGGCTGAAAATGAGCCTTCTTCAAGCAGTGCTAAGCAAGTGCCAAATGATACAGTTGCTGCCTTTTACAAGTTGCTATCTGAATCTGGGGTCGCATTGTATCTGGGAAATGATACGGACACTAAGCTTTCTGCAATGACGATGCTCTTACACTTCAAGAATGAGCACGACTGTAGTGAGAGATGTTTTAATGATTTACTTGCTATAGTTGGACAATTCTTACCCAAGGATCATACTCTTCCTGCGAATTATTACGAAGTGAAGAAGATGGTCAAGGGGTTAAATATGGGGTATCAGAAAATCGATGCTTGTGAACAGGATTGCATGTTATACTATGGGGAGGACAGAGATAAGGGACAGTGTGATATATGTAGCTTACCGCGCTACAAGGTCACAAAACGTGGGGGGAAGGAGAAACAAGGGATGTCGTGCCTGGTCAGCTGACTCACCCAGCGGATGGAGATGAATGGAAGAGATTTGATGCAAATTATCCTGAGTTTATGGAAGAAGTTAGGAATGTTAAGCTTGACATGGCTACTGATGGCTTTTGCCCTTTTTATAATTTAGACAGTCGTACTCAGTTTGGCCAGTCATTATGATCGTTTATAATCTTTCACCGTCAATGTGCATGAGGGATCCATATTTATTCTTGACTGTACTCATTCCGGGGGGATAAAAGTCCTACAAAAGACATTAACGTGTACCTTCGAGCGTTAGTGGATGAACTAAAGATGTTGTGGGAGACAGGGGTCCAGACGTATGATAAATCGATATGCTAGAATTTTTTGATTAAGGCAGCCCTGTTATGGGCTATCACTGACTTTCCAGCTCTTGGGATGGTTAGTAGTTGGTCAACTCACGGGAAGTTATCTTGTCCAGTGTGTATGGGGGATGTGCAAGGCAATCTGTTGCATCATGGGCGAAAATGTAGTTTCTTTGGAACTGCTCGTAGATTCTTGCCTCTTAATTATAATTACAAAATGATGAATGCACAGTTCAACAGAAAGACACAGAAGAAGGGGGTTGTTGGTCGACTGTCGGGTAGTGAGGTCTTGGGCTGGTTGAACCAATTTGATTTTCCTTTGTCGGGGAAGAAGCAAAGTAAATTGAGAGCAGCCGAGTACGGGAAGACTCATAATTGGACACACTCGCCCATATGGTTTGAGTTGTCGTATTGGAGCACACTTTCAGTTTGTCATTGTATAGATGTCATGCATACCAAAAAGAATGTTTTCGAGAACTTATTTTACATCGTGTTAGATGCGACTGGTAAAACCAAAGACAATGACAACGCTTAAAAAGATTTGGAGGCATTGAACATTCGGCCAGAATTGTGGCTTTGCCCTAATAATACGAAACCTAAAGCTCCATTTTGTCTTACTAAGCAACAAGTTGAAGACGTGTGTAAGTGGGTTAGTGGGTTGAAGCTCCCAGATGGATATGTGTCGAACATAACGTTGTTGTAAGGTCGAGCAATTGAAAATTTATGGATTCAAGAGTCACGATTATCATGTATTCATGCAGAAGTTGATCCCAATTGCATTTCATGATATGTTACCCAGAAAAGTTGTGGATGCATTGACTGAACTTTCAAATTTTTATCGAGATCTTTGTTCAACTGTAATTAAGTACAGTGATGTGGAGTAAATGGAGAACAATAGTGTGCTTACCATTTGCAAGCTCGAAATGATCTTCCCTCCGGGATTCTTTGACTCGATGGAACATCTACCTTATGAACTCAAACTTGGAGGACTGGTGCAATATCGGTGGATGTATCCTTTTGAGAGGTAATATAAACTACTAATTTCTATGTTGCTCATATTAATAATACTCATATATATTTGTCGAAAAATTTATCTTAGGTATATGCGTCGATTAAAACAAAAGGTGAAGAACAAAGCTCGTGTAGAGGGTTCTATTGATGAACGCTATGTGGAGGAAGAGCCTGTCAACTTCTGCTCATTGTATTTTGATGATGTTATCTTAACGAAGCACAACCGTTTAGGAAGGAATGAGGTCGTTGGTCCAATGTCTCATGCGGATGATGAGTTAGATGTATTCACATGTCCGGCTAAACCATTTGTCCATGACACGCTGACTTACTTAAGCGACAAAGAGTTGAAGATTGTATCTACATACGTGCTTCTAAATATGCCCGAAGTATCATCATACATCAGGTATGAATAATTATTTTCAATTTATAAGTGTAGTCATCTATATATGTTAAAGACATTCACTATTTTCGCAGTTCTTTGAAGAGGAAGTGTATGTTTCTAACCCAGCTTTTACTGCAGCAGAGTTGGAAACATTCACTGTTAGTTCCTAGAGGGCACAAAAGATCTAGAAGGGGGGTTGAATAGATCCTTTTTATTTTAAATACATTTCTAGTTTATGTTGTATTGTTTATATTTAAGTATATGACAAACATAAGAATCTTTTCAAGCACAGCGGAATAAGTAAAAGATTCCCCTTCATTGATATATTCATAATCATACATACATTGTTCGTTGGGTTAGTTTAGTTGTAGCGGTTAGAACATACATAGCGATTATAGACATAATGTAAATGACATAATATAAAAGACACAAGGGTTTTAAGTGGTTCAGAGACTCAAGCTCCTAATCCACTCTTACGCTTTCAACTAGCGGATTTCCACTAAGGAAGCGGCAGACACTGAATCTCTATGATTCCTTGAGGCGGCTGACCTTGGGACTTCAGTTCACTAAGAACTCTTCAAGGCCAGTAGCCTTGGGACTTCTCTAGTTCCCTAGGAACTCTTCAAGCCCAGCAGGCTTGGAACTTCGTTTAGTCCCTGCGGACAAGGACCCTTTGGCCCTGCTTTGTTTAGTCCCTCTGGACAAGGACCCTTCAGGCCCTGGCTTTGTTGAGTTATTTTTTTGTTGTTGTTGGAGTCGGTGCTGAGCTGCTAAGATGTCTTCATGCTCTGAACATCTTCTATCCTTAGCAGCTTGGCTTGATCATCCTTAAAGAGCAGTTGAGTGTTGCATGATGCTCGACTTCTTAGGTTGCTCAAACTCTCCGGATGACCCCTTGATGAAGCGCCTTGAAGATCATTCTCCTTGGTACTTGATGGATTGCACATGAGGCTTCTAAGATGACTGTAAGCTCTTCTATTAGGTACTTAAGCTTTCTCATGCTTATCACCAAGATGGCTTTTGTGATCTCCCTTCTTGCTACTCGATGCCTTCTCATGATGAACTTGCTAAGATGACTGTAGGCTCTTCTCTATTGTACTTAGAGTCTTCCCATAATGGACATCCAGATGGCATAATGCTCTTCTTTCTCTCGGCAGTTCAGAACACTCTTCATGTAGTAGAACTCTCACTTCTACATAGTAGACCTCACACTTCTACTTTTTCCTTGATCTAACTTCTGAGTGTTCTTGGTGGATCGTAGAGTGAGCCTTCGGACTCACTATCACTCGGTTGGATCAGTCCACCTTTTCTCCAAAATACACAACTCCAGCAACCTTTGATCTTTGAAGCTCTTTCTCATTTATACTCCTTCCTAATCCTTCCATTGGAAAGTAACTATTGAAGGCTATTCAAATATCTTCACAAATCTCAAGTTGCTTGATGTAGACTGCTTGATGTGACTTGTCATACTTTTTCTGACGCTGCAGTCTACTGTTTCACCTACCTTGTCAGATGTATCATATTAATGTCTTGGGCAGATCGAAGACTTTATTACCTCTTTTCGATTTCTCGATCGAGAGGTTGTCTATTGCATCGATGCTCTCAATAAGCACTTGTTGAATATTACCCTTGATTGAACCTTTGCCAATGCTTGGTCTTCATTTATTCGAACTCTACGATTACGATGCACGTCTTCAAGGACACGATCTTAGTGTCTTGTTGAGTGTTGCTCATTGAGTGGTAGAGTTAACACTACGATCTTGAAGAGTGTTGCTTGGATCTTCAATGTAGAACACCTCTTCCTTGTATTGTGCGGTGCTTCAATACTTACATTTGCTTATTTGTTCTCGAAATCTTGATGGCCTAATTCCTTGCTTCTGGTCCCCTTACGAATATCAAGACACTTGATTTGTGGCGCATCCGACTTGCTTTCTCCTTGTGATCTCCGTTCACTTATCATCAATGAGGCCCGACCTACACTTAATCACTTTAGCCTTGCTCTTCTTGGTGACCCGATTATCTTCGGTTCACCTTCCATCGGTTCCTTCTTTGTTTAGCAAACACTACGATCTTGGTTGTCTCCAAGATCGTTGTCTTCTGTTCACTTGATAGCTACTGCATTAGCTGACTTTCCTTAGTCAGCTTATGAAGTCTTCTTTGGATCTCCTTGTGTAAGACTTCATTATGAATGTCCTTACAACTCAATCTTGATGCTGATTAGGTTGGTGCTTAGATCTTCTATTAGCCTGCATGCTATTCGTTGAGTGCTCTTTGGTTTCCTTGGATGTAGCTTGCAGCTTGAACCAGAGGCTTCGTTCCTTTGGATGTTCTGGGAGTGCTCATTTGTTGAAAACCGTATATGCTCTACGATTCATCCTTAGCATTGTGAGCACTTCTTTTTAGATCGTAGATTACGACTCTACGATTGATCTTGACTTGTGCGACACTACGATCCGAGATCGAGATCTTGAGACTACAATTTCTGCCTTGTGTTTGTTGTCTTCATCTGATCTTGCTTGACTACGATCTCTGCATGTAATCAATAGACTCTACGAACTCATAGTGTGATCTACGATCCTTGACTTGGCTTTGGCATCAGTAGACTCTATGACTCTGAGTGTAGTCTACGTTTCTATCTTGGCTTCGGCAGATGACCGGTCGGCTCGTAGGTAGGCTGTCTCTACAATTCTAAACATGACTTCCTCAGCACACTACGATCCCGAGGAAGCTCTACTCGATACACTATGATCCTTCTTCGTTTCTCCTGGCAGTCTACGAACTCTGAGATCTACTATCTTGTATACTCCTATTCTGTTTAGATAGCTCTCGAGTTAACCTTGACTCACCTGGCAGACTACGACTTCTGGTGCAGTGCTCGACGATCAGACTAGCCTATCTATTACATCATAAGATCAACCTAACAAGCTTGATCTTTCTATATTTATAGTCCTTGTACATCATTTCTTTTTAAGGACTTTACAAAGCTGTTTTGCTTATGTAAGATCAACCTAACATATTTGATCAATTCATTCTAAGTCCGTGTACATATATTTCTATTATCTAACAAAGGACTTTATAGCTTTTCTTAATGCAAGCATACTTGCATATTCATTCATATATATCATAATCAAATCATATATTAAATAGGAATATTATTCACATGTTTATTCACGACAATCTCCCCTATTTGATTATGACAAAAACAATAAGTGCATATGCATGTTATGAATGAATCTTATATCTGATGAGCAATTTGTATTTAAAAGCAGTTAATCATGAATGTCATTTATATTGATATGGCAATTTATACATTAAGACATTCTACATCCTGGATCCAGAACATTCCTAACAGGTTAGAGATGTACCTCCTTGGCTCCATGTGTGTTTCCAGGATGCTTGTTGATCAGCTACTCATCTATTTCTTCTTCTTGCTCTTGCTCCCCCTCAGATGATAACCTTTTGTCTCTACTTGGCTCCCCTTCATCATCTTTTGATCTGGCTCCCCCTCAGACTCTGCGATCTTGTTATCATCATCTTCTGGCTCCCCCTCGGATGATGATACTCTTTCAGCAGCTACTGTCTTCTTCTTTGACTTCTTCTCTCTTGTCCCTCTGCTCTCTTCTTCGAGTGCCTTTTGCTCCTCTTCTTTCTATGCCTCTTTTTCTCCCCCTTTTTGTCATCAATCATTTGAGAGAGCTGCTCCATGTTGGAATTAAGCTACTCCATCAGGTAGGAGGTGTTGGCAACTTCAAACTTGAGTTCTCTTTGGCTTAGCTCAAGTTTCTGCATGAGAGAAGGACCGCTTTAAGTCGTCAATCTTGTCGAGAGGGCTTCGATCGCTTTGCATTTGCCTTTTGAATTTGTAGGACTTGACCTTTTGATCTTGGATGGCCTTTACGATAGATGTTATCTCTTTCTTGGAGTTTGAGAGATACATCGAGCCAAGATAGCTTGAAAGCTTGTCTTTGGAAAGAATCATCTCTCTCGCTATTTATGCTGCTTTTGTGATTCTTCAGTGAGCATAGATATCTTCTTGCTTAGATCATCAGAGCTCTTCAGTAGTTCCTTTTCCAAAGCAGTTTGATCCTCTTGATTGGCAGCTTCAGGTTGAGCAATGGATTGGACTCTACGATCATCGTCTTTGGACAGATGTTTGAAGGTTTGGATAATCTAAACAATCGTGGAGTACCAATTGCTTGCAGAGGATGATGGAGTGTCTGATAGTAGTGCTGGATCATAAGAAGGCTTCTGGTTTTGGACTTGAATATCATTAGCAGTAGAGTGAATAGACTCTACGATTTGCTCCTTGGTCATGACTCTTTTTCCTTCAGAATCCACTCTACGATCGTAGGGGATGTAGAGATTCTCAGCCTATCGATAGACCTTGAAGTGAAATTTGGTTTGTTATCATCTTGTAGCATAAGTTTTCACCCTTGGAAAGTTTTGGGCTACTAGTTCCATTCTTGGAAAAGTCTTGTAACACCGGTGAAGTAACTTCCATCTCCTTGATAAAGGCCTTGACCAAGGCATTGATTGGAAGAACCATCTCATCAACAAATCATCGAGGTTGTAGAGAATGGTTTGGCGGTCTAGCTCCATGTTGTTCAGTTCTTGACTAAGTCGGAGGAAGTCATTCTTGTTACTCGAGTTGTTCACCTCCATGGTTTACCCATTTGTGGGAGGAGTCTACGATGGTTCATTGGGAACTTCTACCACAATTCTCTTGGTAAATCTAGCGGGTGAGAGGGGGGGTAGGGTTCGAATCTTCCGATTCACGATCTTGAGAGTTGAACTCATTTCCTACTTCTTCCTTCTCGAGAGCGAACCATTTAGATCGACTTTTGAAGGAGTCCTTGTTGCATTTCATGTCCAGAGCCTTCTTGATCATCTTCAACAGAGAATCCTTCTTGCTGCATTTCATTATCAGAACCTTCTTCAGCAAGTATTTCCTCAGATTCTTCTCCTTCACTGCTGGCTTCATCTTCAGCACTTTCTATTGGGGATACAGATTCATCATCACTCAACTCAATGATGGCATTTGATTGGCCACTGTTCCTTTTGGAGGCAAACTGGGCTTGCAACATGTAGCTCTTCCTTCTTCGTGGAGGTTCAACTATTGGAGACACTGACTCTTCTTCTTCTTCAGGCTCTGACTCTTCTTGCTCATCACACAGACTTCTTTGGAATTCAGCACTGGCAGGGGCAGATTCTTCTTTCTTGGACTCATCACTTCCTGAGTCATCATGAGGGCTTTCTAGATTGGAGGGGACATTTTCATCTTCTTCTTAAGCAGTATTTTCTGACCTATTCTCTGGGCTCGTTGGGGCAGTGGCATTTGGGGATGCGCTTTGGTCACTTTGAATTTCTTTTTCATCATCAGAGTGGCTTCTCTGAGAATTGGCCATGGGGCTTGAGCACTTTTCTTCATCAGCAGTTTCTGCACTTTCTTTCATCACATCAGCTTCATTCTCATTCTTTGGATCTTGGTGTGGGGACTGGACCACATTTTTAGTTTCTTTCTCTTCTTTGACTCTACGTCCCTTTCTTGTGGATGTATTGATTTGAGAAGCTAAAATTTGGTTTGTCATCCACCTTAGCTTAGCTTTCTTGATCGATTGACCTTGAAGCAACTCTTGCTTCTTCTTTTTTGTGGTTTCAGCAGTTTGGGCCTTTTCTTCTTTATCCTTGTTCATGAAGGAAACTCTCCTTGGTGGGGCCTGGGCTTTCTTAGCATTACCAGCTTTCTTCACCACTTTTGATTTCTTCTAGTTTGGCGTGATTTAATTTTTGCAGTGAGTCCTTTGGACTCAGAGCTCTCTGTCTTTACTATCTTCCTCTTCTTTGCAGAGGCTCTACTGCTGCTCCCAGCTGTCAGCCTTTTGTTTTCCTTGGGGTTCTTCTTCCAGTTCTCAAATAATTGTGGAGACATCACCTTGTGCACGTTCGAGGCTTCTCCTCATCATCCTTGATTTTCCTCCTAGTTTCTTCTTGAGAATGATACTCAAAGCAACCTCCCATGAAATACCTTGGTCGGTGGCTTCTTCTTCTCGCCTTCTCTACCCACTTAGAGATTTGATCAAACAAAATGGCTCCAAAGTCAATTTGTTTTTCTTGAACTATAGTGACATTATCTTGGTTGTTGATCGATCACAAGTATCATATGCGGTGTTTTTTACACGTATGCACTTTCCTACAATTTTAGCAAGGAACTCATACTCTTGAGGAACTCCTTCTTCTTCATGTCTTTGAAGCTAGGGTTTCTTTGGTATCCCATCAACTCCTTCGCTTTTTCGATGTTGACATCTTCAAGGTTCTTCATCCCTTGGCTAGGGAAACCTAGGCATTGATTAAGGTCGGAAGATTTGACGAGAATCGACCTTTAACCTTGGTAGATAGAGTTCAGGAGTTTATGGAGCGTTTGAGTAGAACTCCTTAACTGGTCAATGTATACAGTACTCGCCTCGAGACATTCGAAAACCCGACTTCCTTTACGAGTCTAAGTATGTCCTGAACTTCTTCTCAGATTTCTCAAAGCGATTTGGTTCCAAGTTGAATCTGGGTGATAACTTGTCGGTTCTCCATTTGAATCGTTCGAAGGCGTGGGTGTTTGATTTAGAGATTTATCTTGAGATGGTGGTCGAGATTTGGTAAGGCTCGGAGGGTTAAGCGATTTTGCTCTTGAAAAGCTTTCTAGGGTTTTGAAAATGGGAGGAGAAAGGTTCAATATCTTTTAGTAGCTGTCTGCAAATTTGAAATCGCGTCTTTATGGCAGTTCCTTCTAACTCAGCATACTCAGTGATGTGTCAACTGTCCATTGGTTACACGTTGCCCAGTAATGAGCTGTAACTCCCCACAACTTTTCAGTTATTTGAAGAGTGGACATTTAATTGACGTGGCTTTGACCGTTGACCTTTTGATTAAGTGAGAGTGGCATGATGAGGCGACTATAGACTCTACGATTTCCTTTGTTGACTCAACGATCAACTTCTAAGAGATCTTCGCAGTGGATGGCTTTGTCTTTCCTCCTTACTTGATGCAAAGATAGCTCAATCAACGATGTATTCGAACTTATCTCCTCAACTTGAATGGCTTAGCAGATGTCTCATTCTTCATGCTCTTTGTGAACTGGAATACCCATTGGTAGGACTACGATCTTTTAGATAGCATTACAATCGTTGAGTTTGTACCACAATCATTTAGTCCTCTTCAAGTTCAACTCTACGATCGTTGACTGACTTGGTTCTTTTGAGATGAACTAGATCAAGCATTCTTACGGGATAAGGTAGCTCGGGAAGGGCCAACCTCTTAGAGTTAGCTAGGGTCAGGTTTGTCCCTGAGGCGCTTTCGGATGAAATACTAAGGCGGTGATTTTCAATGACATCTCATTAGACCTTTTCTGATGGGGAGGTCTTTCTACCAGCTCTGGATATCTGCATTGCTGAAATTGTGGTGTCCTTCTGCTCTTACACTACGATCATGTGTTTAATCGTAGGAACTTCACAATTATTGATTGGGTGGTGAAGGGTTATCGGTGAAATACGTTTTGAGGCGTTCCTACTTACTATGGATCTTCATTTGGTTCATCGACCACAAAGTTTTGGGACTCTGTGGCATTTGGTACATCTCTTCGAGTTTAATAGTGTTGTTATTCCTTATGAGATCTTTGCTCCCCATTGTTGATGTTGTCTTCTTAGATAGATGTGATTCCTTCTTCAATGCTTGACATTTCTCCTCTTGATTTGGAATCATCATCTTTGCTTAGTTTTTTTGTATATCGTAGAGATGAGTATTTTGAGATTGATCACTCTACGATCATTTGGCTGACACTTCTGGCGTAGTCTTCTTTGTGATCCTTTGTTTTGAGAAGTTACGCCCGTAAAGAACTCCTTTTGTCTTAAGCTCAATATTGAGCTTCCCTTGAGATCCTTTCCATAAAGCATGTCTTTCTTGATATGGGCACATAGAATCCTCTTTATCTTACATTTCATGGCATGCTCCCATATACAGATTTGCAGCCATGTGAGCTCCATTCCGGTTAGCTCAGAGGGTCTTCAAGGACAGGCTTGGACATATAGGAACCTTATCAGACTCATCTCTGAACAGTCCTTAGCCTTCTGCTGGTTGAGTCCTATTGAATGAAGTCTTACCTTGACATTCCTTAGTGTGGTCAGACTAACCAAGTACCTGCAGGTTTAAGTATATTTCTAATTTTGGTCCCCATTGTTGAATGGGTCCTGCTAGGTTAGTTTTCTAAACCCCTATTCCTCTTAACTGGATAATCATCATGTTTATCACCAACAGACATATTCATGCATGCAACTATCTTGAGATAATATATTTTTGAGATGCATGATGGTGAGTGTGTGTAGGATTTAACAATTAATGACACACTCTTTATCTATGATGGTTTCATCATTTACTGGGTTATGTTCACAATGTTTAAGTGTTTACAGAGTGTGAATCAACTCTACGATTTATGAGTATCTAGTTGATTCATGGATGTGATCAATTTTTACAAATCAGCAAGATCCTCTTGTAGAACTGATCATTCTCTGTGTGTTGTCAAACACTTAGAACATAGGCTTGTACATACATACTAGCACACTAGCAATGATTACTTAACATAAAGTTCATTTGGTCTGTGATACTCTTATGATCTATTTCAGATTTTCTTCAAGATGTCATCTTCAGCCTAAAACTTGGTTAAAGAGAAAGTTTGTAGACATTTGAATTTTCAATCTTCAGACTACTTTCTCTCTTCATCTTTTTAGGTAGATTATGACTTCTTGACAGAATACTGTCATAGTTCATGAGATGGTGCAAATATGATGTATACATTAATAATGGTGAGGAAAGTACCTTTTTCTTTGTCGGTTTCTTAATGATTATTTACCTTAGATATCTTTGAGTTCAAGTATTGATGTGTATAGCTTTTACTTTTGCTCCTTTCGGCTTAATGCTCTTGTTGGCCTTTCATCAATCAGTCGTGGTCTTGAAGATGTAGATCAAGAGAATCGTAGCATTAAGATCTTTGACATCTTTGAGTTTACAAAGATAACACTTTCGATTGTTGGTTGGTCACTCATAAGTTTGAGAAGATCTTCTTTCTCCTCTCGATCGGCATTTCTTAGTCGCGTGACCTCTTCATCTTTCGGTGATGAATGCTTTTACTCTTTTTCACCGATGTCTCTTTTCTCTCTTTCTCTCTAAATGCGGTCTTGGACTACAAGATTATTTAGAGCTAGGATTGGTCTTGTTGATATAGCAATCGAGGATATGGACCAATCTGAGCGACTTCAGTGTATACACATTTTACCTATACACAATATTTCCAACGTGTGAGCTCTTCTGCATATAACAAGTTACTTACTACTAAACTAAGTTTAGAACAATGTTAGTGCTTGGGATCAGACTCAAAGCGATTAGCTTTTGAATATAGCATGAGAACACCGCTTTGATACCAATTGTTAGTTCGGAGGCACAAAAGATCTAGAAGGGGGGTTGAATAGATCCTTTTTATTTCAAATACTTTTACGGTTTATGTTGTATTGTTCATATTTAAGTATATGACAAACATAAGAATCTTTTCAACACACATGGAATAAGTAAAAAGATTCCCTTCATTGATATATTCATAATCATACATACATTGTTTCGTTGGGTTAGTTTAGTTGTAGCGGTTAGAACATACATAGCAGATTATAGCGATTATAGACATAATGTAAATGACATAATATAAAAAAGACACAAGGGTTTTAAGTGGTTGGAGACTCAAGCTCTAATCCACTCTTCCGCTTTCAATTAGCGAGATTTCCACTAAGGAAGGCGGCAGACCGAATCTCTACGATTCCTTTGAGGCCGCTGACCTTGGGACTTGATTCACTAAGAACTCTCTTGAGGCCGGTGACCTTGGGACTTCTCTAGTTCCCTAGGAACTCTTAGCCCAATGAGCTTGGAACCGTTTAGTCCTTTGGACGGAAGGACCCTTTGGCCTGCTTTGTTTAGTCCTACGGACAAGGACCTTTGAGCCCTGGCTTTGTTGAGTTTTTTTTTGTTGTTGTTGGAGTCGGTCTTTGTTGCTAAGATGTCTTCATGCTCTGAACATCTTCTATCCTTAGCAGCTTGGCTTGATCATCCTTAAAGAAGCGGTTGAGTGTTGCATGATGCTCGACTTCTTAGGTTGCTCAACCTTCTCGGATGACCCCTTGATGAAATGCCTTGAAGATCATTCTCCTTGGTACTTGATGGCTGCACATGAGAGGCTTCTAAGATGAGTGTAAGCTCTTCTATTAGGTACTTAGAAGCTTTCTCATGCTTATCACCAAGATGGCTTTTGTGATCTCCCTTCTTGCTACTCGATGCCTTCTCATGATGAACTCTTTAAGATGATTGTAGGCTCTTCTCTATTGTACTTAGAGTCTTCCCATGATGGACATCCGGATGGCATAATGCTCTTCTTTCTCTCGTGATTTAGAACACTCTTCATGTAGTAGAACTCTCACTTCTACATAGTAGAACTCACACTTCTACTTCTTGCTTGATCGACTTACGAGTGTTCTTGGTGGATCGTAGAGTGAGCCTTCGGACTCACTATCACTCGGTTGGATCAGTCCACCTTTTGTCCAAAATACACAACTCCAGCAACCTTTGATCTTTGAAGCTCTTTCTCATTTATACTCCTTCCCAATCCTTGGTTGGAAAGTAGCAGATTGAAGGCTATTCAAATATCTTCACAGATCTCAAGTTGCTTGATGTAGACTGCTTGATGTGACTTGTCATACTTTTTTTGACGTTGTAGTCTACTGTTTCACCTAACCTGTCAGATGTATCACTTTAATGTCTTGGGCAGATCGAAGACTTTATTACCTCTTTCTGATTTCTCGATCAGAGGTTGTCCAATTGCATCGATGCTCTCAATAACCACTTGTCCAGAATATTACCCTTGATTGAACCTTTGCCAATGCTTGGTCTTGATTTATTCGAACTCTACGATTACGATGCACGTCTTCAAGGACACGATCGTAGTGTCTTGTTGAGTGTTGCTCATTGGTAGTAGAGTTAACACTACGATCTTGAAGAGTGTTGCTTGGATCTTGATGTAGAACACCTCTTCCTTGTATTGTGCGATTGCTTGATACTTACATTTTGCTTCATTTGTTTTCAAATCTTGATGGCCTAATTCCTTGCTCTGGTCCCCTACGAATATCAAGACACTTGATTTGTGGTGGCGTCCGACTTGCTTTCTCCTTGTGATCTCCCGTTCACTTATCATCAATGAACTGACCCTGCACTTAATCACTTTAGCCTTGCTCTTCAGAGGCTGACCAGTATCTCGGTTCACCTTCCATCAGTTCCTTCTTTGTTTAGCAAACACTACGATCTTGGTTGTCTCCAAGATCGTTGTCTTCTGTTCACTTGATAGCTACTGCATTAGCTGACTTTCCTTAGTCAGCTTCTGAAGTCTTCTTTGGATCTCCTTGTGTAAGACTTCATTATGAATGGCCTTACAACTCAATCTTGATGCTGATTGGGTTGGTGCTTAGATCTTCTATTAGCCTGCATGCTATTCGTTGAGTGCTCTCTGGTTTCCTTGGATGTAGCTTGCGGGCTTGAACCGGAGAGGCCGTTCCTTTGGATGTTACAGGAGTGCTCATTTGTTGAGAACCGAAGTATATATGCTCTACGATTCATCCTTGGCATTGTGAGCACTTCTTCTTAGATCGTAGTTACGCACTCTACGATTGACTTGACTTGGCATGCGGACACTACGATCCGAGATCGAGATCTTGACACTACGATTTACGCCTTGTGCTTGTTGTCTTCATCTTATCTTGCTTGACTACGATCTCGCATGTAATCAATAGACTCTCTGAACTCGAGTGTGATCTACGATCCTTGACTTGGCTTTGGCATCGATGGAGACTCTACGACTCACGAGTGTAGTCTCGTTCTGTCTTGGCCGGACGGATGGCCCGTCGGCTCGTGGCGTCATTTATCTCTACGATTACGAACATTACTTCCTCAAAGACACTACGATCCGAAGAAGCTCTACTCGATACACTACGATCCTTCTTCGTTTCCCCTGGCAGTCTACGAACTCTGAGATCTACTATCTTGCATACTCCTATTCTGCCTAGATAGCTCTCGAGTTAACCTTGACTCACCTGGAAGACTACGACTTCTGGTGCAGTGCTCGACGATCGATCGACTAGCTTTATCTATTACATCATAAGATCAACCTAACAAGTTTGATCTTTCTATATTTATAGTCCTTGTACATCATTTCTTTTTAAGGACTTTACAAAATTTGTTTTGCTTATGTAAGATCAACTAACATATTTGATCAATTCATTTCAAGTCCTTGTACATATATTTCTATTATCTAACAAAGGACTTTCTGACTTTTTCTTAATGCAAGCATACTTGCATATTCATTCATATATATCATAATCAAATTAAATAGGAATATATTAAATAGGAATATTATTTACATGTTTATTGAAGAAGAGAACAATTCGGAGATGAGGCATTGCAAGAAGATGTTAGCAACCCTTTGGTAGTAGTGTTAAATCTTGTGAAGATGTGATGAGTATCGATGTCATTGACGCGTGCGACGGCGATGAGGATGTCGAGGAAATCGTCGTCGTGAATGATTCTGTAGTCATTGAGGATGATAATGATGACAAAACTAATCTCGAAATGAGGATGAGAAAGATACTGAATCCGAGAATGAGCTACACGTTGAATCTGATGGGTTTGATGACGAACGTAATTGCACATGAGCATTCATATTAGTAAATACCATATTGTTAAACCTTATATATTCATAATCTATCAATTTGGTTATTGCAGCAGCATATCTATGCCTAGACATAGCGGTGGAGGTCGCCGAGGTGGTAAGCGATCCGATTCGGGAGATGCTAGCCACGATGGAGGCTCGTCTTCAGGAGCTAGAAAGTTGTCTGAACTTGGATTTAAATATATCTCAAGCTGAGATAGTTTATGTTTATTGATTCAGTTGTTTTAATTATTACAGATAAAATAAAATGATATAATTAACTCACGTATACAATATAAATTACAAGATCGATTTCAGAAGCTTCGGGACCAGCATATAGTTGAGTTGGAGGCTGCTAGGGGGGTTATGAGCCATTAGATTCCACGGTATTATACATGTTATGTTATTTTCATTATTCTTCATGTTTATTTTATTTTAATTTAACAATAATATCTTTTTATTTCTTACATATATACGGATTAATGATTTTTATTTTTAATTTTATGAACAGGGTGGCGATGGCGAGGGGACTGGGACTGAGACCGTCGATGGCAATAGTGAGGGTGATGGCGTTGGCGATGGCGATGATTATACTAGTTTATAGACTCATTTGTCATTCATTCATTTATACTTATTAGTGTAGTCTCTGAAAGTGTTGTAAATTCTATATACATTTTGGAACATTCGTTAATATTTGAAATTGTTGATGGGTTAGTAGATTATTGTAATTGTTGATGAGTTAGTAGATTATTTGTAATTGTTAGATTAGTTTATATATCTGGGTAATATATATGTTGAATGACAGGAAATAGTACTTTATTGGGCTGAAACAGGTTGCATGTACAAAAATATTAGGTTTAAACACCTGGACCCTAAAATTTTTAAAAAACACATTTCTTAAAAAAATCTTATTTTCGACGGAATAAGGTAATTTCGACGAATATTCAGTCAAAAATAAGGTTTTCTGATTTAATTAATAAATAAAAATTTCGTCGATAATAGCTTATGTACGACAAAAATTCCGTCGTATTTATCACTCATTATGTACCACTGAATAGGTCGTCGTAAATATTACCTCGAACATATTTGGAATTATCCCCGACGGAAATATTCCCTCGAAAATATTCCCTCGATCTTAGGTTATGTACGACGGAATTACGTCGTACTTAATTCCGTCGAAGTTAGCTAATTACGAAGGACAATTCGACAGACTTATTTTCGACGCGTGTAATTACGACGGAATTTACGACCAAAAGTTACTTCATAAATAACCTAATTACGACGCAATAAGACTAATACCGACGGAAATGTTCGTCAGAATTAGCAGGTTTTCTTGTAGTGTAGGCCAAACAGAACTTTCACCACGTAACTTTGCTACACAGGCTAAAGACTCATCAATCATTTTTGTTTTTGCACTCAGTTTAAAGACATTCTCAACAAGTTAGTTTTGATAATTAGTACAAATCAATGATATGACAAATGGATAGAAATAATCAGAATAATAAGATAAATAATAAATATTAACGATTTTTAATATAATTTATCTAGAGTCCAAATTATCAACGCGATATCTATAAAATCGATTAGAGTTCTTAATAAAATATAAATTTTTAGTTTAAAAATAACAATTAAAATTAAATAGAAAAATTCAGGTCAAAGATATTAGATAAAACACAAACTATTAAGGATATTCTAATCATTTTAGGAATTTTCACCGTTTAATGATAAGGTTGTAGAAACGAATAATAATTTTTTATAAATTTAGTAGTATGAAAGAAAATGATATCCATTACATGTATAAAAGAAAATGATATTTCTTACATCAATACAAGACTAGATATTGTTTGTTATGTATGAGATTAATTTGAAAAATTCTTGCAATATTAACAAAACTCGGAGTATTAAGAGCATTTACAACAGTTTTTCCAATAAACTCTTTATCCCCAACTTTGAAGATTACATCAACAAATTATTATCCAACAGTTTCCTTATCCTTATTTAACTCTCTATTTTAATCTCTATATAGTATTTTACTCCTCAGGGTGAGCAAGTCAAAAGACCGTTATCTATGTATACAAAATGACATTTGTCACTCTCATTTAAGTGAACAACTCATCAATCATACACATCTTGGCATTATTGTCTTTTCACTTTTACAAGGATCATCTTATCAGAATTACAAGTCGCAAAGAAATCATGAAAATGGATTTGTTGACATGACTTTTTTACTACTTCATTTTCAAATTATAAAATTAATATTGACTTATTTTTAAAAAATTAATTTTAAACATATTCAAATTTAAAATTAATATAAATTTATTTAATTTATGTTAATATAGTTATAAATACTATAAAAGTACTATTAATTATAAAATTTATTATTTTCAAAATTTAAATAAATTATATTAATTTAAAATTTGAAAATATCATAAATTAACTTTTTAAAAGTTAATATTGATATTATGTACATTTGAAGCTACAATCCATTCAATACTCACTCCATAAATTACTTCAAATTTAAAATAAAATAAAATTTATTTTACCGTGAAATACAATTGATAAATTATACTCTATTTTATAAATTATAAGATTATTATTAATTTTTATAAGTCAATTTGATGCATTCTCAAACTTAATAATTTTGCTAAGAATTGTAAAAATAATAAATTTTATAAGTAGTAGTATTTTTTTTCTTCTAAATAAGTTATAATATGTATTGATTAAATTTATATTAATTTTAAATTTAAAAATATCATATATTTACTTTTTGAATGATTAATAAATTAATAGCGATTTATAATTAAAAATAAGAAGTTGTAGTATATTACATCTATCAACGCATGAAGCCAATACAAATATCAAATATTATAACGGTCACAACATAACATTCAAATTTTAATTTTTAAATTTCAAATTTTATTATTTAAAAAAATAATTTAAAGAATATATTGGTTACATAATAATAATAAAAAAATTGAGTCGAATGACCCGTATTATGAATGCAATTATGTATTTGGTGAGTGAAATGTATCCAGAGGGGATTTGGATTCGTGTTCATCTCTTGTCACTTTTTTATTTTATTTTTTTTAAAACAAAAATCTCTTATCAAATCATTCAAATAACAAGGATTCTTCCGAATAATTACTTCAAATATTTTTATTAAAAGGACAGGGTTTAATTCGTCATTGACAATTAACTGGTCACTAAAATTCCACGTCATCACTCTTGCCACATCAGAAAGTACTCATCCAAATAGTCCACCTCATTTCCAGCCAAGCACATTAACAAAACAAAGACTATATTGACGGAATTACCCTCTTTGCTAACCTAAAGCAAGCAAGACACCCTCTATCTTCCCCTACACTCGACCGCAGCGGATAATATATCTTCGTCTTCAACTCCTTATTGAATTATAATATTTGCAGGAGAAGAACAATCACACAACATCCAATTCAACATACAAGAAACTGCCTGCACTTTCTCTCTCTAAAAAAAAATTGTCTCTCTAAACTGATACGGTCTGATTGAAGAGATATATAAAATTAGGTTCGATTCTTATGAACATTTTGATATTTCTGAAGTTTTAATTGTTCTGATTTAAAAGGTTGATAAATTCGTATGGGTAGTCTTATTATTTACTGTTGTTGGCTTTGATAATCTTCGTTTAATATTCGAATTTTGATACTGAGAATTTAATTTTTATTTTCGTCGATACCTGGATTAGAACATTAAAAATGGGTTTCTGTTCGTTCGTATATTGATATCTTTAAAATAGGTTGAAATTCAGTGGCATATTAATTGAATTGAGGAAAGGTTGGTGGCTTTGATAGAATTTAGTTCGAACTTCAATATACCATGTGTAATTCATAAAGTTTATGATATGGTTTAGTATTTAGATTTAGTTGATGATGGTTATTTTTTGTTTTTGGGTTGAAATTTACTTAATTAATTTATGTGAATTTATATCCATTTTTGGAATATAAGTATTCTTATTTGACAAATATAGCAGTTAAGAGAATTTGGATTCTGTGGGTCAAATTTGGGTACTATGTTTGACCAAATTTGGTACGATATAGATTGTGAAATCACTTTTATCCCTTCCAGCATATAAGAATGTTAGTATTAGTTATTGAGGAAGCTTATTAAATGAAAAAATGGTAGAATTTTGACTGAATTGGTTTTTTATGGGTTCAAGGAGGGGTAAAGAAAACTAGAAGAAAATATCTCATATTGAATGAGAATATATATATATATATATATATATATATATATATATATATATATATATATATATATATATATGTTTTGGAACTGAGAAGGTGGAATGCTTGATATAAGCGACTGATTTGGTTCTTAGGAAAAAGAAATAAGCAATTCACTTGGATTGATTTAATTAATAGTTTTGTGGCCTAGTTTATTCTGTTTTAGATTTTCTTTGCATTCCAAGGGATTTCTTTTTCTTTTTCTTTTTATTGCTATAATAATATCAGTTCATATAATTGTTAATTTTTTTCTGATGCAATATACTGTATTACTCGGAAACTCCTTACCAATATTCTACCTTGGATTTTACTCCAGTTGCCCAGTATATTGAGTTATATGAATTTGTTTCAAAATTTCAGCTTCAAGTTTGATTCTGTTGCGGGTGCAAAGGCTTCTGGGTGTAGGTAGATATGGCAGTGGCATTTACCCGTTTGTCTTGGTGGTTGTGGAGTGGAAAGCATCAAGAGCCTAAAATCTCTGATGGATCTCCGTTGAATTCTGCTTCTTCCGATACAGGAATATGGGAATTGGATACTTTGAAATTCCCTTTGGTTTATGGTGGGAATATAGCATCCACATCTAAAAGAGTTAAGCGAAAATGGCCAAGTCGCAAGGAAAGAAAAACTGACAAGGAATATGATATTGTGATGGTGCCGTCTGACGGAGGTTGTGTTTCAGGATCTGAGTCTGATGATTCGGATTGGTCTATTGGATGGTTGGAACCTCATGGCCCTGGTTTCCAGAGTGATGACGAATTAGATGATAGTTTTGCTGTATTGGTTCCTTGTTATGGACGTGGTAGGGGGGAGATGGAAGACAATTCAAAGGACAAGTTTTTGAACACAATTGGAGAAGCCCCTGATAAATATTCAGCTGGTAAGAGTACTTTTCTGGTTCTCATAAGATTTTTCCTTTGCTTGCTTGTGTTTTGATACCTATATTTAATATGAATTGGGAAGAATTCCATCTGCCTGTTCCTTGCCTTAGGGATCAAGAAGTTTATGCTTGCATGTTTGAGTTAACTAAAATAGAGACGTTGATTGCATTGGTGATTTCATAGCAAGGTTTACTAGGAATGTTAGCTACAAAAGACAGCCTCGCATTAAATAAATGAGCTACTCAATCATTAGGTCAGTGTAATATCTCAATAGAGTTTATGTTCTAGAAACTAAAGTTGTTCCTCTTCATGGTCGCTAACAAATAGAAGATGGGAGAAGTTTCCATGTGCTGCAACTGCAAGTGTCTAAACTTCTAGGAAAAAATCTGTACGAGTCTTCAGTCCACTGTTATATTTAACTTGTCTACAATTGACTGATGGTAAGTCAGAGTAGTCTATCAACTTTTAAAAACATGCACTGTTGTACACTAGTCATGATTAGTACTCGACTGAATTTGATCTATTAGAATCACAAGCTGACATTTGGTCAACTGTGCTAAGACAAGAGACATCACACATTTACTACTTTCATGGTGAGTTTTAAATTTTGAGCTATGCTTTCTAAAATAGTAGTTTACTGAAAAACACGTGAACTGGGTTTAATGATGTGCTTTTAGCTACTTGATTTTTTCTCTTGGGTTTTTAAAGTAGCTATTTATCTTGCGCTTTGATGCGAGATAGGGTCTTTTTCTTTGCTTCTTTATGGACCTTTGTCGTGGGTGCTTTTATGGGAATTTCTATTTTCAATCTTTGTAGGGATTGGAGAGTTTCTCTCTTTTGAGTATTCTCTTTCTTTTCCCCCCTGCCCCTTCTTATTGGTGGACTACTTGTTCCCCTATATTTGTATTTTCTCTTTAGTCTTTTTGTCTAATAAAATTCTCCTTTTATATAAAAAATCTTCATTATAAATCTCAAATACTATTAATCTATTATATTGTCCTGGGTTTTCTTTTACTGATTATGTCTTAAGACTTTTCCTTAGTTTGTATTATTGAGTTGTCACATTAATACACTTTTGTAAAATAACTATTTATAATTTATTTTTACTTGGCTCGAGGTTTATACAGAAAAAGTAATTGTCCTTTCATCTGTCGGTTTTGTCAGGTAAGACATCTGATAGTAATTGTCGTGTATGATTTATTACTTGCGTAGTTTATTATTTCAGGCTTTTTTTAAATTAGTAAAAGTTAGAAGTTTTTTTTATTTGGGTATTTTAGTTTTTAGTTCTTTTATTGGCCCAAGTCCAGTTAGGGTTTTGTTCTCTATATGTAACACCTCAGTCTCACATCGTAACATGTGAGATACTCAAGCTACTATCATTAATACTTTCAGTCATGACATTTTGAATGAGCTTGTGGTGGGTTAGGATGACCTAAGTGCATTGGGCCTAATTGTGCTATGTTTTGATTCAGACTCAAGATTTGAGACCTGGGTTGTTACACTATATATATGAATGTAATCAACAAACTTAAGACAGATTATTGAAGATTTTTATCAAGACAGGTTATTGAAGATTATTATTGAGACTTATATTATTGATTGCAATCAATTTACTATTTTGCGGTTGAGGATCTTGGGGGTAGTGGAGATTATTATTAAGAATTTATTATTATTGATTGCGATCAATTTACTCTTATGTGGTTGAGGATCCTAGGGATAGTGGAGTGCGGAGTTCCACAATAGTTATAACTTTCCATTAATTTCATTTATTTTACATTGTTTAGCATAGTTCCCAAGGTGGTAATATTGGGATCAAGAGTCAAGATTAATGTTAATTGGATTGTGGTTCAATACGTTACGTGGTACAAAACGGAAATGAAAAATGTCACTTCGTGTGGTACATACTACATAGTACGGTAGGTGTAGGTATCCTCGAATTATTTTGTTGATGTGAAAAACATTTCTAGAACTTGGTATGATGGTAATTACTTTCTTAAACGTCACAAAACTAATAAAACTAATTGAGAGATAATTAAAATTGGTTGAGTTGTTTTTAAGTGTAGTGTTTCAACATGTGCATTTTTAAGGAGGCTATGCCATTTCATTGTTTACTAAATACCCATAAGGCCTGTTTGGCTATGGTATTTGGTACACCCTAAAATTTCTTGTACGTTTTTAATATAATATTCTAGATTGACCTATTTAACATATGTTTGTTACTCCATCCGTCCCATGATAAAAGTCTTTATTACTATTTTGGGTAGTCCCATGTTAAATGTCTATTTTCCTTTAATAACCAAACTTTTACACATATTTTCCTATTATACCCATAGTATTAACTATCTCATACTTTTCTTATTCTAATTCTCTCTCTATATTTAATGACATTATTATGGGCAATTTTGTCATTTCATTTATTTTCTTAATATGCGTGAAAAGTCCACCAGGACTTTTATTCTGAGATAATATTCTAGATATTATATAGGATTATTCTAGATATTTGATTAGCACTCCATTAGATTTGATCATAGTCATTGGTTGTATGGCCCAAGTGTTATATTATAGGTTGTCCCTCGTTTTTTAATCATAGAAAACAACTTATGTTTATGTAATAGAAGTTTAAGTAAACAAAAAAAGAAATTTTGGATGTCGAAATTTAGTGTTTCAAACGAGTGTATAATATTTTGGAACGTTCATACTAAAACAAAATTCCCTGCCATCTAGACTACATTAACAGGACGAGAAGGTATATCAATAAATATCTTGTACTTTTAGGTGTTCAACTTTGTTGAGATAGTTAGTAAAAAAAACTTTTGTACCTTTTAAGCATATTCTTGATATAATTTTCAATTATAGCAATGGATTAAAATGAATATTTTGAGTTGTGGTAGGAGCAAATATAGGAGCAGTGATATTATCAGGTTTAACTTTTTTCTCTAACATATTCATCTTTGCAAACAAGGCACAACAAAAGATAAACAATAAAAGTATTAAACGAATAAAATGTCCCAACTATGTAATTATATTTCTTAAAAAATACAAATATTTTTAATTCCCGCTAATAAATAAAATAATTACATCAATTTTTCCCAAATCAAATAATCCCCCGTCCTCAAAAGGTACAATTTTCTTTATCCACAAAAGGATGAGCTAAGGTACATAAAGTGGGATAAATATGTCATTTAGTGGGGTCCACTAATATAAAAAAAAATAAAACTATAAAGTACTCGTCATTTTATGTAATCTTAAATTATGGGGTCTCTAAAGATGAATTTGGAATTTTTTTACTCTCTTTCATCTACTTAATTTTCTTAATTTGTGTAAAAAATGTACTTTGCTCATTCTTTTGAGGACGGAGGGAGTATATGAAACTTTTTTAAAATAATAGTAAATTTCTTATAGACTCTTGACTTGTCATTCCGATCAATATTTGAATATGGATATTATATGTTTGTTACGTATAATAGAATCGGGTACATATTTCAAATAACCACATATTCGTATTCAAATACGGTATTTCTGAATTTTTTTTAATTTGTTGTACAATACCAAATGAATTACCAAAAAACTGTTCAATCAATCATATTATAATTTATAGAGTAATATTCATATTCAACTAACCAAAGAAATAACAAAACTAAAAGTAATATTCATCCGTACACATTGTTACACCATCTATCATAATATTGCCATAAAAGATGGATAGTCAGTTAATATTTTGTTATATTTATACCAAGATTAAATGAGAAATTCATATTTTTTTTCCCTTGAAATGCATGTTACAAGAGAATACTATTATAAAAATTTATGCATTTAAGAATAAAATAATTCTTACTACCTCAATATACAATATAATAACAGCGCAACAATAATTTTAATACAAGTAAACTAATATTAATTGCACATAAAAGTGGATATGGATATTAGCGGATATGGATATGCCTAATTGCCTATATTCATACCTATATTCATTTTTAACAAATATGAATACGGATAATATTCGTTTTGACTGATACCGAATAATACGTTTTGACCGAATACGGTTATTGAATATTTTGGACAGATGCGGAATGCCGTTTACATTCCTAATTGTTCTGTCATCATCACTACCTTTTCTGATGGTTAACTGAGCACGTGAGTGGATCATGTAAGGGTAACTTTTATCTTTAGGTATTATTACTAATGCTGGTTATCTTTCATTCTTAATGGTTTTTCCATCAGTTGCCTAGTTGTCCCCAATCCTGTAGCTTATGCCTTAATCGGTTTGCAACTTTTGTATATTAAATCTGTAAAATCAAAATAAGCTTGTAATTCGTCGATAATGTTTTGAAGATTCTTTGTCCGCATTTCCTAGTCAATTTTTTTTTGTTAAAAAGAAAAAGGTTTGACCACCAACGTCAAGGCTGGCACAACCTTGGAGGACTAAATAGATTGCATTGAAGATACGATGGACATAGGAACTGGGGATAGATAGGTCTTATTGACCAGCATAATATCACTTACGACTGCATTTTTCCTTGTTGACATATGTATATTCTGTGTGGATCATGTTCCCGTTTTGGGCATCTATCATAGATTTTGTATCTAGTCCCTCCATTCCAAAATTAAATATACATTTCTAAAGCGAGGGCCTTTAAGGATGATTTTATGTTCTCAAATATACATCTATATTAGCTATAAGAAGTTGGTAGTAATAATGTTGTGAAGCTTGACTTAATAACTTAGATTGTATTTAATATTAAATCGTGCAGAGAACAAGAAGTATATGCAATGGCTCTCTTCTCTCCAGAACGGCTGACATTTGGAAGATCCCGCCGCAGCCACAGTAGATCCTGCTCATTTTCTGTCAACTTGAAGACTTGTTTTATTTATAACCAACTGAAAAAAAAAAAAGAGAAGAAAGACGAGCACAAAGAAGAAGAAATGCTGACATTGGTGTTTATGAAGTAGAAGAAAATTATTCTGTGTCGGGTTTGAGGTGTTTATAAAGTAGTAGAAAATTGGTTTGCGTCAAGTTCATTATATGGACATCTGAAGATTGAGATTGGAATGATGCTCTTAGTTCCCCTTATTTCAAGAAAAAGAAAAGAAAAAATATCTTAGTACTGGGATTTTCATATTCTTTGATGTATATATGGGTCCTTTGGTCATTGTAAAATAGGTGGAGAACCTTTCTCTGTTAAATTGTTGAACAGTTTGGACTAAGTTCTACTCTTGTATATATATAAGAAGTGTATCTAGTCTTAATAGTTAAAGTTAAACCTCTCTTTCTGGTGCGCATTAACATACACAAACAATACAAGATTCTTTGGGTGAAACTTGTTTCAAATTAAATGTTGGGAGTATTTTAGAACTGCTCTGATGGGAAAGATAAAATTATGTATATCAGTAGTATTAAATAATTATTATTATTATTCTTGATCAAGCCTGTGGTAAGTCAAGATGGCTCAATGTGTTGGGGCTTAAGTGATGCAGGCTATTCTGAATTCTGAGCAACTTGGTTAACAATCGAGTTTTATTCCCTCGACTTCTGCCACTAAGAATTGCAACTTGGGGCTTAAGGAATTAGGGATTTCTGCCACTAAGAATTGTCAAACAAAGGAACTCTTGTGTATAAAATTCCCTAGACTTCTTTCTTGTTAGGGGTCAAGTTAAAATAAGCAAAAGGCATCAATATTGTTTGGAGTGAGCCACAGGACTCGATGGGGCTGGAGCAGACTAGTATAAATGGGACTCAGGCCTAGTGCAGGCTAAAGAGCGTCTTCTGTGCTGCAAGACAAGGGGAGATTTCGAGGCTCAGAAGTGCAAATAGGAATAATCTATCAACTCCCCAACCCTAGAAGCTCAACCCCCCTATAGCATATTAATAATGAAAAATTCTAGGGGGACATTTTTTGTTGACATTGTTAGCGACATTTTTTTTAATTTTTTTTTTGATTTTTTTTTTTAGTACCTCTCAAAAAATGTATAGTATTTATTTCAACTGAAATTTTTGTAAAAAATAGTGTTTTAGGTGTAATTTGTATACATACAAGAAACATGGTCTGTACAGTCTGTACAACCCTGTTTCTTCTATGTATCCAAATTACACCTAAAACACTGTTTTTTTATAAAAATTTCAGTTGAAATAAATACTATATATTTTTTGAGGTACTACAAAAAAACAAAAAAACAAAAAAAAATATCGCTAACAATGTCAACAAAAAATGTCTCCCTAGAAGGACTATTATAATTCATCCACCGCTCACTCTCTTGCGTACCAAGAAGTGAGTATAATCATTGGAACAAGTCCTTTGGTTATGATGAACCTCTTTAAATGATTAACTAATCTAATATTATGGGGACAATTTTGATCACATCGCCCATATCATTGAGAGTATACAAGATGAATGGTTCATCTTAGATAAACTATACCTATATATGTCCAATTTTTGCAGTTAGCCAATAAAAAAAAAAAAGATAATAGCACAAACAATGGTTACTTAGCATCCAACTAAAACTTTTATCTTACGAGAAAACTTTGCTGCTTTACATAAATCTTTCCTAAGCCTACATGATGCTTGAATACCTTGTACCAATTTACAACCTTGTCAAAGGAGAGACATACCACACCACAGACAAGAAAGCAAGTATTCAAAATTCAATCTTCACAAACTTCTAACTAATATTATCATCAACAGTTCCGTTAACAAAACTAAATACAAATCTGAAAGGTGAGAAATCTAACAGCAAAAGACAACTCTCACATGGTAACCTCTAACTGAACCACTCCTTTTTCATCTTCCCCAGTCTCGGTTTCAGTTGTTTCCATTCCCAGAACCTCCCCTTTTGCATCACCCCCATCCACAATCATGCTTTCTATATCTTCTTGTTTCACATTAACACTTTGATTCTTACAAATATCCATAACTACAGGTACATCAGGTTTTCCACTAACACTAGGATTCTCACAAATATCCATAACTACAGCAGGTTTGTCATCATCCTCACCACTACCTGGGCAAGCCATTATGTAATCGTCTGGTGTTATTCTACATTCATCGGTAGATTGGTTGCCACTGTAACCTGTTTGATCATCCTTCCCTGCAATCTCTGAGCTTGATGGGCTTTTTGAATTAGCAACGAGACATCCTGGATTTGTTTTCGAGCTCGGTAAAGCAGATTGTTCTTCTTGAACTGGTTTGTTTGAAGCAGTGTCCAAAACAGAAGCTTGATCTTCTTCGATTTGTTCTTGTAGTGCTTCGCCCGATGTAGAAGCTTGGTTTTCTTGTACTAGCTTTTCTGGTGCATTATCACCTTCTTGTACATGCTCGTGTTGTGCATTGTCTGGAAAAGCAGTTTGGTCTTGGACATTCTCACTCTTTGCATTGGCTTGGACACCGGCTTTATCATCTTGTACAACTACTTTGATTTTGCTCTCGACCTCATTTGCCAGGCTAGAGGTATCAGCTTTGATTACTTCAGATGCTGCATTCAGTTCAGGATTAGTTTGGCCTGGGTTAATCTGAACTAAAGGTGCTACAGGTTTCACAGAATGGCCCTGAACTTGCTGCGTACCAGCAGATCGCGAGGCATTTGGCGGAACACAAGAATAGGTGGAATGTGGTGTAGTTGCAAGACCAGTACCAATAAAGTGAACATTACTTGGCAAAGAATTTGAATTTCCAGCCACAGATGACTTGATCACAGAACCTCCTCCAGGCATGATGTGTACAGCATTCTTCGCCTGCGCAGCCTTGAGCAGTGAAGCTACATCAGACGGAGTAGCAATTCGGGCCCCAGCAGCAACTGCAGCAGCTTTTACCAGCTCATCTGGACTGAGAGCAGACTTTGCTGATGTCTTTTTTAAGGTTACCCGAGCTTTAGGTGAGTGTCCCAATGTCCCAGATCGTTGTGTCACTGTTGTGACAGAGTCTTGTTTAGAAGTAAGTCCTAATGTCCCCGACCGTTGTGTTATGGTAGGAACAGATTCTTGTTGGGGGTGTACGCCAACTAAAGAAGATTCAGCAGCAGGATGGACAGAGTTACCAAGTGTAACTGTTGAGCTTGTTCCAGCTGTTTCAATTCAAATGGACACAAATTAAGCTTGCAAAATATAAAATGTACCCTTTTATGTGTTGGGCGGCATTTGGGGGAAGGGGTAGCGGAGGGGGGTTAGGATGGGGGATGTGCAGGAACATTCTAAACTCAGGGACTAAACAGAAAAGATCACGACTCTATGGTCATTAGAAGATCCAGATTTTTTATCCTTTTTCAATTTTCGGGAAAAGATAAGCCTAACAATGTGCATGATGCTTAAAGTTTTAGCCCCCTTTCTTTCTTTTTTTGATGATAAGTTTTTAGGTTTCTACAGTTTTCTCCTACCTCCATCCACAAAAGAATGTAGAAGTACAAAAGTACAAATCTTGTCCACCAAAGAATGGTCAAGTCCAAAAATCAAAAGTTAAAATGTGGGAAAAAGACTATAATACCTTGTACTTGTGTCAAAAAATTATTGGATCCACTAATATTATTAAGCCAAATATAAGGGTAATGTTGGAACTTATTTTGTATTCTCTCTTCAATTTGACATTATTAATTTGTATGAAAATTTGTACTTGCATCATTCACTACGGATGAGTTCTTCTCAAGTAAAACACATGCAACCATATTATCCCAACTGGACTTGAATCCCCAACCTACCTCTAGGGTTGACCACATACAAAAAAAAAGTAACTTATATGTGAAGTGAGGCATCCCTAAGCTTTCCAACTCACTAGTAGAAATTGGTTCCTTTTGTTAATAATAACATTTAAATTCTCAAGCCAAAACTCAGGAATTATGTCCCGGAAGGATCTTTAACCTGGAACCAACTCAGGCAGTGCAAATGCGAAGCTCCGCCTGTCTCTACCGGATAGTTCAAAAAACACTTTAGATACATGCAAATCGTCCTGCACCCTACCCAGTTTCCCAACAACTACTAATAAGACTCATAATGTCTGACACGTGTATTGTAGACAAAGGAGCATACTTCTCAAGTAGCAGAGACACTACTTATACACATGAGAATATAGAAATGCAGCATAATGTCATCTTTTAAATCTTTATTTAATTACAAAATGAAAATTAATACAAGTATTATAAATATAGCTAAAAGATTGGGGCTGTAATTTTTTTTTTAAAACGAGATGAGATGGATACATCTACTTATCTAATGCACATTAGCTTATTCATTTCTATTTAGTGTTTTATATTTAAGTTAATAGTTAACATATACTCGTGTCTATCCCATGTTTTAAATATCAAGTAATTAATCAGGTCTTCAGGATGAGAATGAATCCCACATATGTAGGGCAAGAAAAGAGACTAAAAAGAGAGAACAAAATAAATAATTTCAAACAAAAGAATAGAAAGGAATGGGGATAATTAAAACAAAAAACACATCCTACATATATACAAATCTATGAAATAGCTAAAATGAAACAAAGAAAAGAGGGATGGTAAAGAGAGAAATAGAAAATACAACAAAAAAAAGGTAGAACACCCTACTCAGCCTCCGACATGCGAATAACATTCCTCCACTCACTCCTATTACATGTCATGTCCTCGGTAATAATGTAAGAAAAAAGTAAAACCATACACTATACCCATAAGATAGGCTGCAAAAGTTACTAAGAAAACAATTAATTTTGTACCATGTCAATCAGTCCCATAAACCAGAAATCTGAGAGATACAGAAAGAATTACAGTACCGGTGGAAGAAGTGGACTTCAACTTATCCGCCATTGGCATATTGAGGGCTAGAGACACTGCTCGTCGAGCTGCAAGCTGAGCCTCCGAAAGTTGTGAGCCACCTCCGACACTTGAGTTGCCCTTACGTTTTCTGATAATGTTCCACCTCTGCACATATCCATTATCTCATGAAAACTAGTAGAAAGGAAATAGAAACCAGAATGAAAGAGTACTTGCAAAAGAATAGGGTCAATTTCATTAACATGACACCTCTATGTCATCAAATCCACATGGTATAGATCATTATAATATACGTATATAGATAAATAAATACATCCATCACATAGCATAACATAGTTCTCCGTTGCCGGGAATTGAACCCGGGACACCTGGGTGAAACCCAGACATCCTAACCATACTAGATAACAACGGATTGCTATAATACAGTTCTATGAACAACCCATGATGAGGACAGAACACTGATCCAAAATAGAAGTGGTGGTGACTGTTGATGAAATAATGCATTATAAATAAATATGTTTAATACAAATACAAAGTACAATTTTTATTTTATTTCTTTTGGATAGAAGAAATTTTGTTAGATGAAAAGAGAGAATTCAAGCAAAAAAGGGTCAAGGAGTCCACCCACCTTATAACAAGTGGAAACAAAAACAACACACTCAAAAAGCTATAAAAGGCAGCTCTTTAATGTAAAACAATATATATACCCTAAAGGCACACATGGCAGAAGACCATAAAGCAGAAAGGTGAAAAAAATCATATCTAGCAACAAAGCAAAAGATAAATAGCTATCACTAAAAAACCATGCATCACACTCGGTCCAACCCCCCAATTAAAGATCACATGCTTCAAATGCATTTTACCACCCTTACTCCTTCCAAAAACCTCTGACCAGGAGTAAACGACAAATCCTAGATTCAGGCGAGACACACCCACTACACCCAGTAAAATCCCAATACTGCAGAAAAGAGCTAAAACCAAAGTAACAGGACCATGAAAAATAAATGAGAGTGCATCTCATTATTTTGCTTACACATAACAAATGTACGGAGATATTATTTCTGTAAATACATTCGAATTAATTAACAGTCCTTGTAAGAAAAATTAAATAGATAGAAATGCATCTTCCTTTTTCTTGCCTCGAGTGTCCAACTCTTTCACTGCAAAGACGTGAGTCACAAAAAGAAATAGATACTAAAACTAAACAGAATTAATTAACAGCAGAAAGTTCAATATTGTTGTGTGGCCTCACCATACAACACTTGCGCAACAGAGTTCACACTAACAAATATTACATTACCACATGATGGATTATTAAGAGATAAGAAACGAGATTGGGTGTTAAGTTACTGAAGGCTAGAGTGGTTTAACTTTGGCAGGCATCTGGCTATCTCAAACATTCCAGATTCTCAGTTATAGCCAAGCCAACTATTAGAAATTATATGGCTAAATATGTTGCAACAATGTGAATAACCAAACATTCCTAAACTGAACTATTATTAATACCTAGACATTACTTACGAATTAGTGTGCCATATATGTTCAGCTATTCCACTAATCTTACGGAAAGTAAGGGCAAAGCCCAAGCTTTGCTGAAGGACCTGCATAGTCATCATCTGACAAATGATATCAGGTGCAGGCAGCGGCCTCATACAGGCTCTAGGGCGAATCATTAGAGGTCTAGAACTGATATTTGATACCTTTCAATACTCAAAAAAAAATATAGCACTAAACATATATTGTTACAATCAGTTTTTTCCACTAAATTTACATTCTGGCTTCACTCCTGGCTAGGTGGTTGGGAAGACAGTATTACAACAAAGTCACTTTTACTATGGTGCAGGCTACAAAATGGGGGGCCAATATTAATGTGTCAGCAACATTGAACTCCTAGATATATGAAGAACACAATATGAAGACAGAGAATCTTTCACGCAAGTAGCAGCAAAAGAGAAAATGCCAAAAGCCAAGATACTTCAGCTAAATCCTAATAAACAAGTAACAATGATTATGTGCAGAGTCCCAAAGAACCTGATGTGAAAGTAATATGATGAGCCAAAATGATTGGATCAAATAAAAAATAATGATTATCAAAGGGAAGAAAAAAAACCTGAGATAGTTGTGAAGCAGATCTTTCACTCTTAAAATCTCCTTTTAATATATTCGCCCAATTCCCTTCACCGCATTTTTTTACAGCAGCAATCAGTTCCTGATCCTCCGCAGCGGACCATGGTTTTCTTTTCCTTCGAGGAGGTAGATTTCCACTTGCTAATCCATTAGCAACCAATCCTTCAGCAGATGTCACTGTAGGCAGTGGCTGTTTCTGAACAGAAACTGGAACTGTAATATTTGTCCCGTGCATAAAACTAGAAAGTTGTGAGCTTTCTGAAGGAGCTCTGGTCGACTGTCCATTAGGTATATTTATAGTCAATGGTGCCTCAACTGTTGAGCCATTTTGTAGACTTGAGTTACTTGATATACCAGAAGCAATCAGTACCTAACCAAGCGAATGAATTCCAAATATAAGCCACAACACAACAATGCGACAATGGTATGATAGATAAATAAACAAAACAAAAGAAACTTGAGTTTTACAAGTGTTAAGAAATTTTGGGAGCAATAATACTTTGGTGACAAAAGAACGGTTACAAAAGATGGACACAAAATGATGTGGTTGGTTATTATCACAAGGCCTAGTGGATATCAACTAATTAGAATTTGCCACATCATTTTGTAAGCCATTTTTTGCAAGATGCTTTTGTCACTATAGCAATACTCATCTTGGAAGATACCACTGATTACTGAACATATTCAAGTCTGTAGTCTGAAGACCATTGTATGCCAGAAAAAGCACAACTAAAGATTGTTAAGCGTAATAATTCAATGTTCTGTCTTACTAGCAACTGAAATAAATTAATGGAAGTAGCAAACATCCGCAGTCTATATTCACCACTTCTACTCAGATCAAAGAAAGAAAAATCAGAGATGAAGACGACTATCTAATCTAATTCTGTTTTACTGAAAACCCCTAGACAAGTCTAAGATGCAGCTTGCACACCAGAGGGTCATGTATTTGGACTGTTGAAGAAGGTCAATGCTTGTTGTTCCTCCTAATTTATAACCTATGATTGCCCTCCACAAACATTTTTCTTTTATTATCATAACAATTTCCTATAGTTAAAGCCCAATTAGCAGCAAAACTATTTATCAACAATGTAATGATTAAGTTAATTCTTTGTTCATCTTATAGCTATCGCTTAACTTAACTCTGACCATAACAACAAATTAGTCATGCATGACTCCTGATATAATGGCACAAACAGCTACTCTAACAGATTAATATAAAAATAAAAAATCTAACATAAGGATATAAAATATGCATCATAATCACTTAAAAGTTTTTTGCAACCAATTCAATTATGAAGAGTCTCTGAGAGAATTCACATGCTCATGAATTAAAAGGTCATTGTAATGATTTACCTTTACACATGCTGCAGCCTCAGTAGAAGCCTCGGGCCCAACAGTAGGGAAAGCTTCCAATTCATATTCCAAGTCACTATCATCATCCTGACAGATACAAACATCAAAGAACAAAAATAATATTAATTTGAAATAAACTGCTGCACAAGTACAAACTCATATGTACTCATATTTCAAAGTACAATTATACAATTCTAAATATATATAGTTAGCAATAATCTTAAATAAGATTCAGTCATATATAATTATTAAGAACATGTAAATTTTTGCAGTTGAATTATACAAATTTTAGCATACACATCCTAAGCTAAATATTGAACTTAAAATGATGGTAGTTGATTAAGTATTGAATTTTCTGATATAAGATTTCATATTTTCTATTTATAACTTATCAATTGTTCACTCACGGTGTTCAGACCACAAAATTGTAAATTTCCTGAATTCTTGTCTCAGCAATCTGTAATTAAGCACCACAGCTGAAAGTCCAGATTAAGTATCCGAGGTATGTTCATTGTGTTTCTATTATTTTATAATGGGTTCTAACTTATGCGGGGCATTGAAGTTTCCAAAATCACAGGTGATACTCAGATGGGGGTTAATCTTAGATATCAAATTCAAAATATAATACAAATAATTTCAATAATATTTTTTTCAGTCTGCCATTCAAAAGCTTCTGAAAGAGTACCTTACAGAACTAAAAAGGAACCAAAGAGAGAATCCTCTAATTCCAGTCCAACTTTCAGAAACAAGGATAAAGAAAAAACTGAGTACAACCACCAGTCCTGAGTACACCATCTAAGTTCCTCAAAAAAATTCAAGGCCATATATTCCCAATTGCAGAAAAAAGAGAATATTCAGAAGTGCGTACGTTGCATTATAATGTTACAACTAAGGTTATATCTGTAATGATCACTAGGCATTTAAATTTCCAATTAGAGCATATAATCCACATTTATAATCCAGTAAAATTCCATTCCTGAAAATCCCCAATCAAGCATAAACTGAACAACAATAAATTAGATTCATACAAAGAGCATAAAATTTGGCAAGAATCCTTCCCAGCATAATGATTTTTGTTCCTTGGGACAGATATGACCAAACAAATATGTTCGAAAATCTGGGAAGTGGGAACAAGTAACCAAGCCACTCAGGCTTTTGACTCCTCTACCCCCGACCCCTCGAATCAGTTCCTCTCATCATCTAAACAACAGAGTCTACTTGACCCCTCGAAAATAGTATCTTCTTCAGAAAAGAAAGTACAAAGATAAAGCTCCACCTTGGTTAGCAAGTAAAGCTATTGCAACAAGTCTACTTGACCCTTAAGTCGTGCTTTTGATAACCCTCCTATCTTAATACCTCAAGAGGAAAAAAAATTCAAATAAGAGTCATTGCACACCAACAATCCTTTCATATTTCCCATAATTCACGTAGATGTATCTAGCACGGGTAGGAATCTAGGTGGTGTTGGCCAAAGTCTGTCCAAAACAATTAATTTCATGCTTATAAAGAATCTATTAATATGGGATTTTTAAAATTAAAATGTATATACCGTAATAATGAAAGGTCAAGGTCTTCCAAGAAAAAGAGAATTTTCAGTTGAAAAGGATCCCATGCGTGTACTGGCTATAGGAAAGGTACTTACAATGTGCAACATCAATGTCTTTAAAAATATCCCAATCCAATTTTGAATCGGATACTCATAAATCAAGTCACTAAAGCCAATATTAGCTGCAATTAGCTAATTGATGAATCAGGATATACTATCATTGCAACTTCTTAAATTTATAGCCTATAGGACAGTAAAACATCCTAGCCATAAAAGGCATGCTCCAACTCAAATCCTATATTTTTCTGCCTAGCAGGGTTGCATTATAGTTAAATCCTTTTCCGAAACAACTTTCTCAATTATCCAATATAGGATGATATGATCATCTAAGCTTCAGCATAAAAACCCATGATGCATGTATGAGTTTTGCCTTTACAAGCTCTAGATTCCATCGACATCAACAAACCAAAAATGAGCGACTTGTTGGAAATCCTAACTAAGCAAGATATTTCCAACTTCAGCGCAAAGGAGACGAAAAATACAGTAGAGAAATAAAATGTAGATCATAGTTTCTTTTAGAATTACAAGTAGAAAACCAATTTCTATTGAAAATAACGAGGTGGAGCACACCAACACTACCACAAAAACCTAACATAATATCAACATGGTGTTGTTGGAAGGCCTAGCAAAACTGATTTAGAGTAGTTACCAGCCAAAATTTGGGATCAAATTAGAGTAATGTTAGGATCCTAAATGGGATCCCAATTTGGGCTCCCATATTAATGTGTCATTAGTACATTGGCTGACAACGTCATAGTGGATCAAAATGTAATGAATGTAAATAATGATCAACCAATGTAATAACGACACGTCAATTTGGGACCCTCGCATGATTCTACAATTTGAGGGCCATCACGTATGAAATGCCACCAAACCACACATAATTATTCACTTCTAATAATTTGAAGGCTTAGAATGACATGTAACATGCCACCAAACCGCACGTAACAATTCACTGCTATTAATTATTCCTTTAAAACTCTCATCAAATTCTATAAAGATGAGAGTAACTTATTATTAAGAATTCCATTCCATAATAGAAAATGGTAATAGTTAGGATCATTAAAAAATAAAGAATCCACTCCATGGAAGAAGCTTTTCCCGTATCAGGCACTAATATATTTTTAACGTCTAATTAGATCAGGTAATCATTCAAATTAAGAACAGAAGCTTGCTGTTTTTTCCATATAATCAATTAATTTCTAAATAATCTCTTAAACATACAATTTATTTTGAATTTAAATAGTTGAGGTGAAGACTACACCAAACATTGAGCTTGAAATTTGAAAGTTGTGATGATCATGGGTATATTGCTCAACTTCATTAAAACTCTAGCTAATTTAAAAGGTGACAAAGACAAGCAAGCAACAAAAATTCACAAAATAGATATACTTGGTCCTTAAAGCTTGTGCATCAATCCCATATTGTGTACATGCATAGAGTGCTCTAAACCATATGCCAATCATATGCTTCCATTCTATAATATGAGTTTTCCCATGTATACAGTTTCAAAAATAAAAAACATCAGTCCTATTCATCACAATCATTTACACATTTACATCCTCATGAATCATTAGCTAGTCAAAACATAAGAAACACTGAATTTCGAAGTCACCTGACAAACCACATGGAAACACACACACACACATAAAGTACTCGCACCATTCCAAAATTAGACATATTTTCCTTTTTATTCTTTCAAAAATTAGTGAAACATTTCTATTTAGGACTATAAAGTGGCACAATGTTCCTAATTTGCCATTATTTTTTTACTATCAAATGTAGCATCGCACCACCACTACAAAATTAGAAGCAAATATCAAGGAACATTAACATAAAATCATCCATAAAAGTTATAGTTTTAGAAATGTATCTCTGAACGGATGGAGTATAAAGTAAGCTAATATAAAATAAAGAGTAAGACTGACCAAAGGTTCACTCCCATCATCCAATCTTTCCACCAATGAATCGCAATAAGCCAAATGTCGCCATATCATTTGGTATTCCCTAGGATTGGAAATACCAGTGCTAGTCTTCTTCACCAATGCATTCCAATCAATCTTTTCTTCCGGAACTTGAGCCACTTCTTGAAGCAATGCCAGCACCGTTGTCGCAGAATACCTTCAAATTATAAATGAACCCCCAAATTGCATTTTTTTTTAATTAACTAAAAATCCAAAAACAACCATTCAATACTAAGGTTAATGCACACAAACATATATAAATTGAATTAATACATTTGGAGACAAATAAGAAATGAATATTAAAAAAGGAACCTTTGTAAGATAGTGGAGATGTCTTCTTCACTGATTAAGCCCCTTTTTTGCCTTTTTGTATTCTCAACCATTGTGATTTCCTACAGAAATTGCATATTCTGACAAGAGATTTCACTGTAGAAAAGCCACTAGCACAAAAACTAAAACCCTAGAGAGAAACAAGGGTTTAAGAGAGAAAACCTGGGTTTAATCCCTCAAACACAGGGCGTTGCCGAGGAAAGAGAGGGAGAAAGCAAACATGAGCACTAAGACACCAAGAGAAATCAAAGCGCCCGGCCGTGGACGACACGCGCCGTCGGAGTTTCTGCCCGAAGAAACGTTAAGAGAGAGAGTGAATAGAGAGAGAGAAGAGGGAAATACGGAGAGGGAAGGACCGGTGGTCGAGTTCGAAGAAATTCGGGATGCGTAAATTACGTAAGTGCCCTCATGTTTTACCTTTATTTTAATTGTGGGCCCAAATGTCGATCTTTTGATATCGACGGTTTAGATTAAATAATGGAAGGTGGGTCCAACTAATAGTTGGAGTGTACTGATCCGTGTCGGATTAAAGAGAATAATTTGGTTGCAGAATTACCAAATACTTATTATTAATGAAATTTAATTTTCTCTATTTATTATTTTGAAATAGTAAGGGTTGATTTGATTAATGTGGATAGTTATGGGTAAAAATAAATATTTCAAAATAAGCAAGTGGTTATAAAATATTCATTATTGTGGGGAATATTTAGTTTGGTGGTGGAATATTAAATCACCACACTTTGGGAATATTAAATGCGTTCTTAAAGTGATAGATTTGACGACCATGTGATGGGCCCATATGAGCGATTGGAGAAGAAAGAAAGCAATATATAAACAAGAATAAGTTGGTTATAAATAGCGGCGTAAGTTCTTTCAGATTAATCTTTGTGGGAATACGGTTTGGTTAAAACTGTCACGGTAGCACATTATGTGCACGGTATTACCAATTATTGATTACGTAAGAAGGCCTTTACTCGATAATTGTTATAGTAATTCTTATTCAATATTATATTTTATTGATTGATAATTGCTTCGTTGATATTATTGTTGTTTTAATAATTGTCCTTTGCACGGTATTTTCTATTATCAGACAATAATTCATATTATCTGAATAATATTATTAGATAACATTATTGGCAATGTCTAGAAAGTTACATCTAAGGAGAGGTTTGGTCATCTAATTGCTTGGCGCCCGATGAGGAGAGATCCTTATTGGAAAGCCCCCTCTATCTTAGGAGCTGCTGGTTGTCGATAATGTGATTACGTAATATTATTTATGAATAATTAATTATTGATTTATATGATGAGAAAATATTGATTTTATGAGGATATAGATGGAGAAAATTTTTAATGTGACAATTGTTGAAAATTAATCTTTTTACGATAAAATAATTCATTTAAATATATTATTTTAATAATATATTATGATGATATTTTACAATGAATGTGGGATATATGAGTATATGAGGAGGAAGAGTATTTTGTGGCATTAAATGTTTAACACATGTTTTGTACACAATTATTAATAGAAATTTGATTATAGCTTGTAAAATCATTGGTTTGTGGATTTCGGTCAATTTACATTTGGAATTTGGAAAAACTTTCTTACGCAAAGTTGTAGAGAATTGAATTTCCTATAAAAAGTGTGAGATTCAAATTTTACGATAAAAGGGCTATTTATTATGAATTATTGAAGTTAGAAGTTACGAAATAATTAATTTTTGGGAGTTTTAGTTAATTATTTTGAGAAAAACGTTTTTTGTACAATTAGTGGGCTCACATGTGTTATCAATGTCTTTGAATTCAGATCATCAAAAGGTGGGCTAAGGAAATTTATAATATATATTAATATTTTATTAAATTTTCTACTTTGGTGTTCTAAGCATTTTTCTATAAATAGGGTGCTTAGGTTAGAATTAAAAATCACACAAGAAACTGAAAACTTCTCTCTCTTTCTCTCTCGATATATTGAGCGTATTCTTGTGAGTATACTTTTGAGTGTTCTTTATCTGGTGCAAGTCATGCTTTATATCACGGTGTTTAACTAGAAATCTTGTCTTTCGAGGTAAGGGATATTTTTTTTCGTAATGATATTATTTCTTCAATATCATTATCTTTGAAATATTGATCTGAAGTTTTTTATCAAATTTGGAACTTTTTGGTGTAGGAGTTCTTATTCACATTATCTGCTTTATTCACGTATATCGACACTTATTATTCACGAATCTGGCCTTATTCATCGAAAAATGAAAAATTTTTCCTTTTTCGTCTAAAATATCTATTATGGATACTAGCTTTGATTGTATCCATGTTTTGATCATTCTTGAATTTTACACCACTATGATTATTTTTTGAGGTATTTTTGGACATGGATAAAAACAAAGTACGAATCCTTAATCCTTAATCCTTGTTATTTTGTTTCTTTGGATTCGTTTCTTTAAAATATTTTCATCATCCTCGGTCTTAAATGATGATATTATTGAATATCTTTGGCTTTGTAGTGCAAAGATGAATGATTTCGATGAATATCTCTTTGGCCGTAGTGCAAAGATGAGCAGGTGTTTAGATGAACATGACCAAGTGATGAATATCTTTGGCTGTAGTGCAAAGATGAATATTTGATTCGAGATATATATTGATTGATGTTACGGGGATAAAAGATGAGCGATGAACTTTTAAATTCATACATAGAAGATAGTAGTTTGCATTCTCTACTTAACTCTTCTAATGAATTATTATTTTCATTATGAATATTGATTTAAAACTTGTTGTCTATTGTATTCTATTAGATTTTTTCCTGTTGAAGACTAACGATAATTTGTTGTATATTATCTTAGTCATAATATTCTTCTTGGGCTAGTTGAGCTCACCCTTTTCCTTTTGTTCCATTTTTTTCTTCTCGGGAGGCGAGAATATAGCGATGCAGTCGGGGTATGGAATGAAGGTTCTAGAGAGTTGTTTAGTAGTCCTCACCATTTTGTAAAATAATGTATCAATAAATGTGATGAGGATTTATTTGAGTATAGATATTGTCTAGAAGATAATATTTGTATTCAAACTCACGATTTTCTTGTTGTAATAATAAAGTTGTAGTTGTTTACGTACCATGTATTGACTTTCGAGAATGGGTGATGTATACCTATTTTGGGGGCGTCACGGTTGGTATCGAGCTTAGGGATATGATCTGGCGGAGATCGGGGAATAGAACTAGGAGGAGAGGCGAGTAAATCCTTATTTAGTGTGTCTACTAAAGCTTATTTAATTTGTTAGTTAGTCGATATATAGGGATATTATGTGATATGTTGATTTCCTTAATTAACCCTTGTTACATGGCGGTATTTGAGAATGTCATTTGAGAATGATATGATGGAGTAAATGAGGCCAGTGGAGGCTTTGTACTCACCGATGAGGAGAGCGTGCGGTGGTGACAATGTTCTCCTGTGAACAATGCCTTTGGCGAGATGATGAGCAGCGGGATGTTTAGAAGCTTTTTGCGGTTCATGCAAAATCGGGCGAGGAGACACGTGCACAAACTACGGTGGAAATGATGATAACATACGATTTGTCACGGCGAAGCGGTTCAAAAAGTTGGGACCACGAGTGCAGGGAAAAGCGGATCCGATTAAAAGGCGGAGCGTGGGTCAAACAAATTACCAAGATATTCGATGTCTTGGGATATGCGGAAAAACGAAGGTTCCATTCGCTACTTTTATGTTCGTAATGAGGCGATTCTTTGGTGGGAATCGTGAAGCGTACCCATCCGGTTACACTCGGCATGTCTTGGGAGAGCGTTTGAAGCTGTTCAGCGACAAGTACTTTCTGAAAGTATTTCGTCATATGAAGGAAGTGGAGTTTATTAATTTGGAACAAAATAACATGGCGGTGTGTCGATCGAGGCAAAGTTTGCGAGCTATCGAGTTTGCACCTCATTTGGTGGAGAATGAGGAGCGTATGGCGGATGTTTACGAGAGGTTTGAAACACGACATCGTCGATATCTCATTTCTCATAAATTTTCTCTCTATTCGGATGTTGTCAGCGAGGGCTCAATTGTTGGGGCGAGATAGCGATTACGGTCGGTGAGGGGATCATAACGAGGATCATCTTGGAGATAGCGATCAGCAGAATAACGATAACCGGCGGAGAAAGAAAAAGAGCGGACAAAAATGGTAACCACTCTGGTGGTAATCATAGCCATGAGAATAGAAAAGCGAATCGGGAGGAGATTTTAAAAAGGAGATTCAACAACGACAATGTGAAAGCAGCGACACCTGACTGTATTTGGTTCAAGGAGGAGCGACCACCGGTCGTATCTTTACAAAAATGCGGGAAAGAGGACATATCGGTCAAAGCTATCCTAGCAGTTCAAGGTATGTTATAATTGTGGAAAGGAAGGACATATCGCTCGAGATTATGCGGTGGCGAAATCAAGTCCGAGGGGGACGGTGACTCAAAAGGTTGTCCCGAGAAAAGTCGAAGTCAGCGGTTCTGGAAGGCGTTTGTTGTGGTGGTCAAAATCGAGGAACCCAAGCGAGGTGATCACGGGTAAGCTATTTATAAATTCTTGCGAAGTTTATACCTTACTTGATCTGGGTGCTACCCATTCATTTATCTCTCTCACTTGTGCTCAGCGTTTAAACTTGACTCAGGAGAAATTAGACTTTGACCTATCTGTGGAAACTCCGTTAGGAGAAACTTTCATCACATCCTTTGTTTATAAATCTTGTTTGATTCAAGTTGGCACCATCACATTACACATTGACCTTATCTCTTTAAAGATACTTGCTTTTGATGTGATTTTAGGGATTGATTGGTTAACTACTCATCATGCCAAAATTGATTGTTTTTTCGTAAGGTTGTTAGCTTTCATATTCCTAAACAACTTTGTTATGCAATTCAACAACTAAACCATTAAAATCAATCAACATCATATCTAATCATAAAAGCTATTCGTTTATTGAAAAGCGGATGTCAAGCTTTCTTAGCCCATGTTATGGATTTGAATAAAGACACGTCAAATTTGAATAATATTCTGTTGTTAGTAAATTTCACGGCGTGTTTCTGAAGAACTTTCGGTCTACCCCGAGCGTGAAGTTGAATTCTTTATTGATCTTGAACTTTGGTACAAAGCCCATTTCTAAAACCCATATCGAATGGCTCTATTGAACTTGAGGAGTTAAAGGTCCAACTACGAGGAATTGTTGGACATCGGTTTCATTAAATCTAGTACATCTCCTTGGGGTGCTCTGTTTTATTAAGTAAAGAAGAAAAAAGGCGGGAGTATCGACTTTATCGACTATCGGGGAATTGAACCATGTCACCATCGAGAATAGGTATCCTCTACCTCGTATTGATGACTTGTTTGACCGATTGCAAGGAGCACAATTCTTTTCAAAGATCGATCTTAGATTACGGATATCATCGGTGAAGATTAGGCGAGGATATTCAAAAGGCGCCTTGAGAACTTCGGTATGGGCATTATGAATTTTTAGTCATGTCTTTTGGATTGACTAATGCTCCTATGACTTTCATGGATATGATGAGCAAAGTATTCAAGGACTATTTAGATCGGTTCGTTGTTTGTCTTTATTGATGACATTCTCATATATTCCAAAATAGTGAAGATCATGAGCACCATTTGAATTTGGTACTCAAAGGCCCGTGAAAACAAGCTATATGCCAAGTTGAAGAAATCGAATTACGGCGGCGAGGAAGTAGCATTCCTTGGAGCGCGTGGTGTCTAAACATGGAGTATCTGTCGACGGTGAAGATTGAAGCAATACAAAGTTAGAACAAGCAAAGTCGGTGTGAAATCGTAGCTTTACGGGCTAAATTTGGTTATTATCGGAGATTCGTGGAAGGGTTTTCTCGAATCGCTACTCCATTAACTTCGGCTAACTTCGGAAGGATACAAAATTCGTTTGGAGTGAGGAGCGAGAAGAGTTTCAAGAGCTTAAGAAGACTTATTTTATTTTGTTCTAACAATACCATCTGGTTCGGATGGATTTGTTATCTCTGACGATGCTTGGGCAAAGGGTTAGGATGTGTTCTCATGCAGCGTGGGAAAGTCATAGCCTATGCCTCGCGACAACTTAAAGAATATGAGAGGAATTATCCTACTCATGATCTAGAGTTAGCGTGATCGTTTCAGCGTTAAAGATTTGGAGGCCTTATCTATATGGGGAGAAAGTGGAGATATATTAGGACCATAAAAGCCTCAAATATTTCTTCACTCAAAAGGAACTCAACATCGGCTGACAGCAGCGTTGGCTCGAGTTGTTGAAAGATTATGACCACACTATTGATACCATCACGAAAAGCGAGCGTGGTAGGGCGGCGTTGAGTAGAAGAACATATCACGAGGAGCGAGTGCGATGATGTCAGTATATCGCATAGAGCCGACTTTAATAGAAAAAGTTAAGGTTGCTCAAGCGGCAGGCCGGAGATGATCGTATGATGAAGAAAGTACTGAAGGTGTTATTAGGAAGCGAGAATCGATGAAGCGGGAATACTTGAGTCCCTCGGACTTTGTGTTCTAACGACTACGATTTGAAGTACAAGATTATGATGGAAGCACACAATACACCATTTGCGATCCATCTGGAAGTACCAAAATGTATCGTGATCTTGACATACATTTTGGTGGAACAATATGAGAGAGAGATCGCGGAGTTTATCTCGAGGTGTTTAACTTGTCAGCGTGTAAAGGCGGAGCATCAAGTGCCAAAGGGTCCATTGCAACCACTTGAGATTCGAAATGGAAGTGGGAACATATTACCATGGATTTCGTTCTGGGTCTTCCACGGTTTCTCAAAGGCGTAAATCTTTATTTGGGTTATTGTTGATAGATTAACCAAGTCGCTCATTTCTTGCGAAATCGGAGACTTATTCCCTTGAGCGTCTTGCTAGTATGTATGTGAATGAGATTGTGAGGTTGCATGGCATGCCGGTATCCATAGTTTGGATCGTGACCCAAGATTCACTTCAAGATTTTGGGTTAGCTTGCAAAAAGCTATGAGCGCAGTTTCTGATTTAGTTGGCATACCATCCTCAAGCAGACGGACAATCGGAGAGGACTATCAAACTCTTGAAGATCTATTAAGACTCTGTGTCTAGACTTCAAAGGGGGTTTGGGATAAGTATTTACCATTGGTGGAATTCTCTACAACAAGCAGTTATCGAGGCAAGTATAGGGGTGGCTCCATTGAAGCATTATATGGGCCGAAAGTGTAGCTCTCTCATATATGTTGGGATGAGGTTGGGGAAGCAACATTGTTGGGACCCGATTTGATGCGATATGACTACGGAAAAGATCAAATGATTGACAAGCGTATCAAGCGGCACGGGGCCAAACAAAAGAGTTATCACGGATCTTCATCGAAAGGGCGTGGAATTTGATATCGGAGATCATGTATTGTTGCGTGTTACACCATGGAAAGGAGTTACAAGATTAGGGAAGAGGAAAGCTCAATCCACGATTTATTGGTCCATTTCAAATTCTTGGCCGAAAGTAGTAGGAAATGTAGCCTATAGACTCGCGTTACCTCAAAAGTATGTCTCGTGTTCATAATGTGTTTCACATATCGCCGTAAATATGTGAAAGACCCGAACCACGTTATAGAGTTAGAAGCAGGACGAGATAGTAGAAGACTTAACGTCACGAAGAGGTACTGTCAAGATCTTGGATAGGAAGGAGCATGTCCTACATACAAAGGTCATACCACAAGTTAAAGTTTTGTGGAGGAATCATGCTTTATAGAGGAAATGACACAGGAATTGGAAGCGGAAATGAAAGCGAGGTATCCTCACCTTTTGAAACACCAGTCGTCACGTCGATTTCGAGGACGAAATTTCATAAGGAGGGAGGTTGTAAGACCCCAACTTATTATTAATGAAATTTAATTTTCTCTATTTATTATTTTGAAATAGTAAGGGTTGATTTGATTAATGTGGATAGTTATGGGTAAAATCATAAATATTTCAAAATAAGCAAGTGGTTATAAAATATTCATTATTATTGGGGAATATTCGTTTGGTGGTGGAATATTAAATCTTTGTCGAGGGGAATATTAAATGCGGATGGCGCGTGACCATGTGTGGGCCCCATGTGAAGCGATTGGAGGAAGAAAAGCGACAAGAATAAGTTGGTTATAAATAGCGTAGCGTAGTTCTTACAGATTAATCTTTGTGGGAATGCCGGTGGTTAAAACACGATGTGTTTGCGGTATTGCACCAATTATTGATTCTTACGTGAAAGGCTTTACTCGATAATTGTTATAGTAATTCTTATTCAATATTATATTTTATTGATTTGATAATTGCTACGTTGATATTATTGTTGTTTTAATAATTGTCCTTTGCCACAATATTTTCTATTATCAGACAATAATTCATATTATCTGAATAATATTATTAGATAACATTATTGGCAATGTCTAGAAAGTTACATCTAAGGAGAGGTTTGGTCATCTAATTGCGGCGCGCGATGAGGAGAGATCCTTATTGGAAAGCCCCTCTATCACAGGAGCGCTGCTGGTTGTCAATAATGTGATTCTATAATATTATTTATGAATAATTAATTATTGATTTATATGATGAGAAAATATTGATTTTATGAGGATATAGATGGAGAAAATTTTTAATGTGACAATTGTTGAAAATTAATCTTTTACGATAAAATAATTCATTTAAATATATTATTTTAATAATATATTATGATGATATTTTACAATGAATGTGGGATATATGAGTATATGAGGAGGAAGAGTATTTTGTGGCATTAAATGTTTAACACATGTTTTGTACACAATTATTGATAGAAATTTGATTATAGCTTGTAAAATCGCTTGGTTTGTGGATTTGGTCAATTTTACATTTGGAATTTGGAAAAACTTTCTTACGCAAAGTTGTAGAAATTGAATTTCCTATATAAAAAGTCGTGAGATTTGAATTTTTTGATAAAAGGGCTATTTATTATGAATTATTGAAGTTCGAAGTTACGAAATAATTAATTTTTGGGAGTTTTAGTTAATTATTTTGAGAAAAGCGTTTTTTTGTACAATTAGTGGGCTCACATGTGTTATCAATGTCTTTGAATTCAGATCATCAAAAGGTGGGCTAAGGAAATTTATAATATATATTAATATTTTATTAAATTTTCTACTTTGGTGTTCTAAGCATTTTCTATAAATAGGGTCTTAGGTTAGAATTGAAAATCACACGAAGCTGAAAACTTCTCTCTCTTTCTCTCTCGATATATTGAGCGTATTCTTGTGAGTATACTTTTGAGTGTTCTTTATCACGGTTGCAAGTCATAGCCTATATCACGGTGTTTCAATTAAATCTTGTCTTTTCGAGGTAAGGGATATTATTTTTCGTAATGATATTATTTCTTCAATATCATTATCTTTGAAATATTGATCTGAATTTTTTATCAAATTTGGAACTTTTGGTGTGAGATTCTTATTCACGTATCTGGCCTTTATTCACGTATCTGACACTTTATTCACGAATACGGCCTTTATTCATGAAAAATGAAAATTTTTCCTTTTCGTCTAAAATATCTATTGTGGATACTAGCTTTGATTGTATCCATGTTTTGATCATTCTTGAATTTTACACCACTATGATTATTTTTGAGGTATTTTTGGACATGGATAAAACAAAAGTACGAATCCTTAATCCTTAATCCTTGTTATTTTGTTTCCTTTGGATTCGTTTCTTTAAAATATTTTTTCATCATCCTCGGTCTTAAATGATGATATTATTGAATATCTTTGGCTTTGTAGTGCAAAGATGAATGATTTCGATGAATATCTTTGGCCGTAGTGCAAAGATGAGCAGTGTTTAGATGAACATGACCCGGTGATGAATATCTTTGGCTGTAGTGCAAAGATGAATATTTGATTCGAGATATATATTGATTGATGTTCTGGGGATAAAAGATGAGCGATGAACTTTTAAATTCATACATAGAAGATAGTAGTTTGCATTCTCTACTTAACTCTTCTAATGAATTATTATTTCATTGCGAATATTGATTTAAAACTTGTTGTCTATTGTATTCTATTAGATTTTTCCTGTTGAAGACTAACGATAATTTGTTGTATATTATCTTTAGTAATAATATTCTTCTTGGGCTAGTTGAGCTCACCCTTTTCCTTTTTGTTCCATTTTTCTTCTCGGGAGGCGAGAATATAGCGAGTGCAGTGGGGTATGGAATGAAGGTTCTAGAGAGAGTTGTTTAGTAGTCCTCACCATTTTGTAAAATAATGTATCAATAAATGTGATGAGGATTTATTTGAGTATAGATATTATGCAGAAGATAATATTTGTATTCAAACTCACAGTTTCTTGTTGTAATAATAAAGTTGTAGTTGTTTACGTACCATGTATTGTCATTCATTTCAGAATGGGTGATGTATACCTATTTAAAATTAGATATATTTATTTTGAAATTAATTTATGAAATACTAAAATATTAAATATTAAAATTTTAAAAGTAACAAATATAATAATATTTAATACTATTTATTATTATAATATTTGTATTAAATATTATACGAGAAACCACTAAAGTTTATTTAATACAAATATTATAATAATAAATAGTATTAAATATTATTATATTTTTACTTTTAAAATTTTAATATTTAATATTTTAGTATTTCATAAATTAATTTCAAAATAAATATATCTAAAGTTTTTAATATATTGGAGTAAACTAAAATTTTGTATGTTTTTATAATATACTTTATGATAATGAATGACAGATTGAGTATGAGAGTAGATAAGAGACCAAAATATGTTTAATTACGTAATGTAGGCCAACTTACTTTTTGAAAACAACTTTCTAGCCGCACAAAATTGTATGAATAGGAGAGGAGAAATTAGGCAAAACTCGCCGCTATAATTGTAGCATGTGGGAAGAAAATTGATTTTCCACAAACGCGCTAACGTGGATTAATACCCATATATATATATATATATATATATATATATATATATATATATATATACACATGCATGTATAACATAATTTGAGAATTAATAGCTATGAAAAGACAACTCCTAAGTTCAAATTATTCAATATATGAAAATAAATCATCTCTTTGACATATTATCTATGTGTGTATATATATATATATATATATATATATATATATGCATTTGACTTTTATCAAAAACAAATTCAAATTAAGAAGCTAATTATTTACCACCAAATTTGAGTAAAGCTATACATTAAAGTAGTGGTGCACAAATGGCCTGCAGCTTGGCCTTGATCTGGCATTGGCACAGTGCAGTCAAAACTTCTACTGATCAAAGAATGGGCGGTCAAGCTGGCACTGCGTCGTAAACATACCATAATTTTTAGCACATCTCAGGCTGACTGGGGCTGTGACTGTGTCCTACTGAGGCTCGAATCCCGACTAGGGCTGGGCTGAGTTTGACTTAAGATTTAAGCTTTAATGTTACTTGCTAGTCCTTTTATAATGTAAAGTGTAATGCACAATTCAAGTTCAACTGATGTGGGACTTTGAGATAGTTTGAACTGGTGACATGGGGCATGGACGATGTCCACACATACAGCTCCATTCTCTCCATTTTGAGCCAAGATCAATTTATTGGTGGATGATTTTGTCCCTTTTCTTTTCCTTTTTTACGTTCGCCAACTCCCAACAAATTATTTGATTCGGTGCATTTCTTCTTTCACACATGCCTAACTATCGTGTTCGACTTTGATAATTCTAGTTAGTTAAAAAAAAATTTAATACAAAAAATTTGTTAATGTATTGCTGATTTTCAAAGTGATAAACCTCTGTTAGCTCCTTCTCTACCCATAGCATAGTGCTCTGTCTTCAACTTCTTTACTTGAAAGAACACATAAATTATGAATTTAGTCAAACCTTGTAAGGCCAATTATCAATAACTCTATTGGTCCAGCCATTTAAACTTCCAAACAAGAGCAAAAACACATAAATAATATTGCACCAAACAATGTGATAACAATTCATAAAAGAAAGCCCAATGTCGCAATTGTGAGTTTCTTGAGCCTAGAAGAAGCTGGCGCAGTTTCAAGAATTACAAGCTTTTTGTGACATACCTTACTAAAAAATTATGAAGATTGATCTACAAAATTCATTAGTGAGGGAAGACATTAAGATATTAATCATTAGTGAGGTGGGCAATTTGCTGATATTACCGTAAGGTTTGAACCCATAGAAGCAGTAGGTGGCTATGAGTTTAAGAGTGAAATCAAAGGTGGAGCAGTGCCAAAAGAATATATACCAGGTGTAATGAAAAGGACTGGAGGAGTGCATGAGTAATGGAGTGCTTGCAGGCTTCCCTGTTGCGGATGACTTTTACAATGATGTTGATTCAAGTGTCTTGGCATTCCAGTATGAACATATTAAGTGGGCAGAATCAACAAGTTATTGAATGAAGTCCCACATCGACACCTCAAGAAAGATATGTTTAACAAGAAGCTATAAAAATGAGAGGTCTTTTGAGTTCTTATGCATCTTTGTTTCAAAGTCCCATATCATATATTATGTTTTTCTTCTCCTACTTTTGTTATATAAATGGAGGAGAGTAAGATGAAAATATTTGAAGTAAAACTCGAAAGTTCGAAGGCTTGGCCTCGGCCTGGGTTGGGCTTGATCTGGTCTATAGGCCTTAACAAGCTCTATATTATGTTGCCAAGTCTGGCCGGACCTGGCCTTGTAGTTCGAAAGTCAAGGTTCTACTGGTCAATCTGGCTAAAGCTGTGACAGTCTAAATTTGGATCGAGACCAGGCTTGTTGTGTATCACTACATTGAAGTAATTAATAACAACTCTAAATTAACATGTTATATATATATAGGGAAAAATGTATATACACAGCTGTGTATTACATAGTCAGCTATGGCGACAGCTTTTTAGACTATAACGACGGTTTCACCCATCGTCATACAGTTTACCGTCGCCATAGCCCAAAAAATCAATCGCGCATAGCCCTACTATGTAATACACAGCTGTGTATATACATATAGCCCATATATATATAATATTGATTTCCTTTTGTTTGTTTCATTTAGTCTTTGTATGTGTATGTGGGCTACAAAGCTAGAATTCCATTTCATACCCGTGAGATAGTAAGGATAGCACATTTTGCCTATATATGGCAAACCTGTCAAATAAATTAGAGAGCTTTTTTGATATCCGATTACAAATCTTTTGATTTTTGATTATCTCTCTTTCTGCTGCTCTGATTATATTTCTTTTACTGGTTTCTTTTATTATCCTATAATTGCAAGACATAATTATTCACTTGACTTCTGACAAGATTTATAATACGATATTAGCACGAAGCTCTAACCAATTGAGACGGTAATTTTAAATTACGATAAATTTAAATTCTTACAATTAAATTATTATACTACTGGCTGGCTTTGCCAACCGATAATATAATTTTATTCTTACAATTTGGTATTCTTTAATGCTTAATTATATTCATGTTTTGTTGTCCATTTTTAAATATTGTTATTTACATATGGTACCACATATCTTTGTTACAAGATTTGGTGGGAACCTTTTTACCATTTATTAATTTGTGAAAATAATATGTCTACGCGGATTACCGCATGCGGGTGAAAAACTATTTTATAATTTTTTACATACTTGTAAAAATAATCTGTCTACGCGGACTACCGTATGTCGAGTAAAAATTCATTTACAATTTTTGTAAATATATATTTTATATGTATAATTATACTTGTATATACATTAGTAATTGTATATATTTTTGACTAAAATGATATGCTAATAATATATATATATATATATTTATATATTTATGTTGTTACATATTATCTCCACTTGAGGTAGTGACTTAGTTTATCTTTTCCATATCATTCATTCAATTGTTTATTACCTTTTTTAATAATTCGCCTACTTCTACATATCCTGCAATACCATTCAAAAATGTAAGCTATATCTAATCATTACACAATGAATTAAAATGATTCAAAGCAATTATGCAATAAATTTGAAAATAGCAAACAAAAATAAAGCTTCCTAGTTTGTAGTTTCATTTATATTTCAAAAAAAAACAAAAGGGCATGCACATAAATATTTTTTTTTCTTTATCTTGTTTAGTTCATTCATTAATTAATGATAAAGAGAAAAGAGAAGTATTTTTATACGTTTATGTTTTGCATATACAAAGATGTATGAACCAGAAGCTCATTGAAAATTATTGAAGGCTCTGGAAAAATGATTACTCATCAAATTTAATTGAAAGCTCTGGAAGAACGATTATTAATCGAAATTAATTGAAGGCTCTAGAAGAACGATAATAACATTGTCAAAGGGTACAAACTTTGTATTGATGATACTTTGTATTCTTTTGAGGCAATTAAATTTGCTCAGTTTTAAGGATATGCATTATAATAATTATTGTATTGAAACATATAATGAAGATAGTGAAAAATTTCTTTATATTACTTTCAATAGTATCATGCCAGAAACTTATATTAGAAAAATTGTTTATTTTCTCTTTTGGGTTATATTATAATACTATGAGAACAATTGAAATAAATGTTGCAATACACCAAAAGTGACTAGTGTATGGGCCGAGTATAAATAAAGAAAATACACCACAGACAAAGAACAAACCAGATGTTAGTTTAAGGTGTGGGATGAATGGGCATTGTGTACCTGTCGTACGCCAAGACATCTGGTTAATTTATATCAAGAGTCTGAAAAATAACAAAAAAACTGTGGAAGAAACAAACTTTGTTAATCATCAATTGAATATTGTGGATGATTCAACAATGCCCAATAATAAGGAAAATATTGACGACGTTTCTGAACCCTATAAAGTTAATTTTTTTATATAGATTAATTTCTTGTTTTAATTAAACACCACGTAGGTGTAATATTATTAGTTTTCATTTTGTATGTATAATATTATGTGTTCCTTATGAATAAAATAATAAATGAAATATACTTTTTTCTCATCTGTGTTTTATATGCGTCAGACCAACTTTAATGGATATTGAAGATATATGCATGTTTAGCATATAGTGTGTGACGCCCCCAAAATAGGTCCACACAACCCATTCTGAGTCGCCAAATACATAGTACATAATTCAAATACAACTTCCTATATACAATTATAAACTGTCGTGCAAAATACGACAACACATAAGCTGCGAGTTTTAATTTAAATATTGTCTTGTAGATAATATCCAAACTGAAATAAAGTCTTCATTACAATTATTGTCACATTATTTTACAAAATAGTGAGGACTACTATAATAATCATCTTGGACCATTACTCCACTCACCGACTAGTCCTAGCTATATTCTCGCCTCCTGAGAAGAACAATGGAACAAAAAAGAAAAGGGTGAGCTCAACTAGCCCAGTAAAGAATATTATGACTCAGATAATGTAGAACAAATTATCCTTAGTCCTCCACATGGGAAAAAATTGATAGAATACAATAGACAACAAGTTTTAGATCAACAACTGCAGCGGAAACAACAATAAATTAGAAGAGTTAAGTAGAGTATGATGTCTACTATCTTCTATGATTTAAAAGTTCAGTATCAATATTTTATCCTTGTAACACCAATCAATAAATATTTCAAATCAACGAATTATCCATGCACTACGGGCCAATGATATTCGTTTGTATCACCAGTGGTCATGATCATGCCAACCACCTGTACCCATCTATGCACTACGGGCCAAAGATGACTTTTATCACAACCTTTGTATGTAACATTACAGGTTATGATTATACCAATACACAATTCCTGGTCATAATCATTGTAAGACCCCAACTTTTATGAATAAAGATTCATTTTAACAGGGAATATTCGTACGATGACACAATCATTGGTGGACCCCACAACGGAATTATTTTCAGATTGAGAAAACGACAAAAATATCTTTTTATAAAATAACGGCGAAAGTTTTACCGTTAACACTGTTGGAATACCTGGTGGTTAAAATCTGATGTCTGGCGTTGTTGCACAAAGAAGACATTAGCACGGTATTGCACAGTATTTTTGAATTATTGATTCTTACGTAAGAAGACACTACTCAATAATTGTTACAGTAATTACTATTCAATATTTTATGTTATTGGTTCAATAATTGATGCGTTGATATTTTATATTATTGTTGTTTTAATAATTGTCACTGCATAGTATTTACCATTATCAGATCAATAATTCATATTATTTGAATAATATTATTAGATAACATTATTGGCAATGTCTAGAAAGTTCTGTCAAGGAGAGGTTTGGTCACCTAATTACGCGCCAGTAAAGAGAAATCCTTATTGGAAAGCTCCCTCTTTTCTGGGAACGGTCTGGTTGTCATTATTGTGATTCTGTAATATTATTTGTGAATAATTAATTATTAATTTATATGATAAAGAAATATTTATTTTATGTGGACACAAATGATAGATAAGAAAATATTTATTCGAAGTGGATTTAAATTGAGAAATTTTTAGCATATGACATTTGTTGAAAGTTGGTATTTTATCTTTTCTGATAAAATAATTCATTCAAATATATTATTATAATATTACATTATAGTAGTATGATGTGATTATATAATAATAACGCTTTTTTATAATTTGAATGGTAGCATTATTATAGTAAATTCATGGTATAAAAGTAAAAGGAGGTGGAAGAAAACAAATTGATTTTGAATTCACGTGATGCAAGCGATGATGTCATCTGGACGATGAGGTAGCGATGATGTCATCGACGATGAGGTATGCAATGATGTATTATGATCGATGGCGTCGGTGGTGATGTCATAAATTATGGCAAAAGACTATTTTACCCTTACTGCAATCATTTATAAATAGAAGCTCATTTCTTCATTATTTTCACCAATTCATTCAAGCTATAGAGAGAAAGTATAGAGAGAATAAGAGAGAAAGAAGAAGAGTATTCTGTTACTACACTATTGCAGTATCCAATCTCCTACTAAGGTAAGGGGTATTATTCTTTCGTATTTATGAAGAGAGTTATTTTCTTTTAATACTCGTAAGGGTTGTTATTCCATTCTTTATTATTACATTTGGAACATCACACATGCATGCGGATTATGCATGACTTGGTTCCATTCTTTATTATTCTGTTGGAATAACCTGTCTGTGCGGTCTATCACATGCCTGGTGAATTTTGTTGTTATTCCATTCTTTATTATTCTGTTGGAACATCCTGTAATGATTGCACCACTTTTGTAGGTGAACAACTTTCAACAAGTGTCCAATTTTAATTTGACCAACACATTAAGCATAAAGTGCAAGAAACCTCTAGGAGATGAGTAAGGGAGAAAAGGGGAGAAGTTTTGGGCAAATAATATACTTACATATCTTATATCTATACATTTTCCCCAACAAAATTAAAAAAAAATATATTACATTTCTATTTCATTTCTTACTTCTAATTTTACTAAAGAAAACAAGCAAGAGAGAGAGAGAAATCTAGGAGATTTCGGTGAGAAGAAGAAGAAGAGAGAGAGGGAGAGTTTTTTTAAGTTTCATAGTTCCTAATCAAGGTTTAGGAAGAAGGAGAAGAAGGAGAAGCTAAGGTATAACAAAATTTCTATTTATGTAGTCTAATTTTGTTTTTAGTTTGATTTGATTTTTTTTGATAAAATGAAGTTTTGATCTTGAGGTTTAAAACCTTAGATCTATGTGTATATACGTGTTTTATGTTTAGATCTAACTCTTTTGAGAATTAAAAGTTAGATCTAAAGTATGAAATGAAAACTAGGTTTTTTTTAAAAAGGTAGAAAGCCTAATTTTTATTAGCCTTGATTGTGTTTAACCTTGTGTTTGATGCTTGTTTAATGAGATAGATCATGTATTATGGTAGATTCATGGGTATATGAAGTATTAGTAGGTATTATGATGAGTTATGTTGGTTATTATGTGAGAACATAAAAGTTTTCTTAAAAACCACAAAGGGTTTTAAATCAGATTTTTATGAAAACGAAACATGAAATTCAAATGACTATATCTCCTATTATATTTTGAATTTTTGAGTGTGGTTAAGTCGAGTTAGTTAGATCTATCGTTTTCTAACATATCCAAGTGGAATCACCGGAAAAGGTGTTGTAGATTTTTGTGTGGACTGATTTTAGCAAAGGAGTCAAAAACAGAAAAATAACAAAAGTAAACTGCCAAAGTTTTTGTAAGGGATGTTTCAGCCACTTAAATTGTGAAATAAATTCCAGCCTTTTGGGACATGAAAATATATGGTATTAAGTACCTCCTGTCCAAAAATGAGCTCATTCCGACTTAAAATGACCATGTTATGACCATTTTAATATTTGGGGTTTTTGGACGAAAATCGCTTGCTCTTAGGAGTTCTATAACTCAGGTGGCTAATGAAATTTAAATTGGATGCTCACGTTAACACATACAAGATTGTGTCAAGAGATGGGAATTTCTGGAGTTGAGCACGATGGGGCTAAATTCTTAAGTTACACACTAAAAAATGATTTTTGAAAAATACTAAAGAAAGTTGAAAATTATGGAAAAATACTTTTTGTGTATGAAATATATGTATATGTGTTTGGACAAAGGATAGAAAAATAATAAGCTAATTTGATATTTTCGTGAGAAGGATATGGAATCCAGCTTACTTGATTGAAAAATCTGATGAATCCAGTTTGATGGATTGAAAGAAGTTTACTGAATTAAAAATATGTTGAATCCAGCTTGCTGGATTGTAATCTGGTTACTGGATTTGGAATCCAGTTTGCTGGATTGTAGTTTGGTTTGTTGGATTAGAAATCCAGGTTGCTGGATTTTGAATCCAAGTTGCTGGTTTGATATTTGAATTATTAGAGTTTAAAGAAGAACTTATAATATATAAGATTAGAGTGATATAGAGATTAAATAATTAGCAAAGGATGATAATAATACTAATATTGTAAGGTGTTATCTAATATTTAATTATGTGATTAAGTGTTAGATAATTGATTGATAAAGTAATTGTACTATGATACAAAGTATGACATGCTGATTAAAAAGACCAATCTTATTAATGATAGGTCTTACAAAAGAAGTTAACTTAAATTGCGTAGCAGTAGTCAACGAATCAGGCAAGTTTCCTAACTCAACTTGAGTTACTATTTTTTAAGCATGGTAGTGAATAATTATTGATAGTTATTCACATGTATAATGATTGTTGTAATTCGCACGTAGTGCAATTGATTCTTGTTCTATTATTTGAACTGTTTATTAATCATGTCTCAGCTAATTGTTTTGGTGAGACTAATATTTGTTAAAGCATGAAATGTTCTATTTATTATGTACTGAACTGTTATTGGAAGATCTATGCCATTGGTTTCGACTAGATTAGTATTGTTATTAATTATTGAAATCATAGTATTTCTTTGAAAGTAATCCAAACCATATTGTTGTGGTACGGACTCATGATGTAAGACTGAGATAAACAAATTTTAATATCGTAAATCGACCTATGCGCTATTATTGAGTATTATGCATAATATAGGGTACAAAGGAGTTGGCCGCTCTAGGTACTTGCAGAAGAGTTTAGTTTAGTTTTTATAACTAATTTATATTCTTGTGGTAATTTAGTTTTAATAACTAAATGATTCCTCTATTAGTTCACGATCCTTTTGTGATCACTCATCATGAAATCTGGGTATATCCCACTTTATTGAATATTGTTGCAGTATTGTTAATTCTTATTATTCAATTGAATATTATTGAATCTTTGAAAGACTTGTACTCTTTCATCTCTGATATGTTATTCAGTATGAAATAGGAGAAAGTTTTATTATTGAGATTGAATTATTATTGACTACTTGAAATCTTTTGATTATTGTTGAAGTTCTAAAAGAAGCTAGACTCTTCTATTCATGATATATATAATTTATTGTATATTTTAACTTCTTTGTGCAAACTCGTTGCTCACTCTTGCTTAAATAAAATATTTGATTAATCTTAGATGTAGCGAGAAGGTTCTAATAGGGACAAAGGCAAAGGCAAGGCTCGGGGAGTAGTTAGTGTCAACTTTTAATGGTTATGTTTTATTATGTAATTAATTATGTTAACCTTTTGATTATATAAGGGTATGTAAGTTATGTCAAGGTTAGTAACCTGGGATATTGTTATAAGTTGTATTAAGGAATATTATGAATGATATTTTTCATTAATGAATGAGTAGTTAGATGTGCTATATATGATGGATCGTGAGAACCAAACTCGAGGTTAGGAAACCCGGATTTGGGGGCGTCACAAGTTGGTATTAAATCTGTAGGTTATAAACCTTAGGTGGGGGGAAAAGCCTTAGGAATATAACCATAAACAAGATAGAGAAAACTCGTTTAGAGTTCTAAGTGATGGATTAGGAAAATTCATCAATAGTAAGATATGGGGACACTTAGTGTTTATGGATAATGTTTGATAGTGATGTACTAATGAAGTTATTTAAAACTGGTGACATGGTGTCAGGAGATAATAAGATGGTTACGAAAATGTTAGCAGTTGCACTAATGCCATTAGCCGAGGTGCCAGCTCAGAGTGAGTCAGTTGATGAAGTTTTAAGAAATGAACCTGCGGTAGATCTAGCAAGCGATCATGACGAGTACCCCGAGATGGAGCTGGATGAAGAGAAAGAAGTATATTTCAAAGAAACTAAGGTGGAGCCAGAAATAAAAAATCAAAGATGGGGAAGAAGGCAAAGTAGCAGTCGAAGAAGGTCAAAGTTCAAGACTTAAGGACTAAAGTACTTCTCCTGGAGGAATTATGGAAGACAGAAAGAGCATTACGCGAGAAGACATAAGAACGAAATAATCTGAAGGCACAAGTCGATAGAATGAAGGTTAAGTGTAATGTATCATCTAAAGATGTAAGTAAAGAAAAGAAGGGTAATAAAAGGAAAAAGAATAATGACAGTGACAACAACTCAGAGAATTCGCATTCAAAGAAGAAACAAGCATGTGGCAAGTGTGGAAAGAACCATTCGGGGGAGTGTATGTGGGGTAAGAATGTGTGTTACAATTGTGGTCAAGAAGGACATCTATCACCAAATTATCCTAAACCAAAGAAAGGAGGATGTTTTGCATGTGGTGGAATGGATCATAGGGTTAAGACTTGTCCTAAAAAGAAGACAGATGGAGGAAGTGGACGAAAGAAAGATTAAGTGTTAGGAGTATAATCTTTTGGAGTATAATATTCTCTTTGGTATAAATATCAAGATAATTTTTTTTATGTCTCAACTTTTTGTGTAAAGTTGTAGTAATGAATCCCGACTTTTGTCATACGGGGATTGAAACAACCTGGGTCAAATCCCGAGTTCGGAACAAATCTCGGGTCAAATCCCAAGTCCGAATCGAATCAAATCCATCAAAATAAGGCCTCAAACTACTGGCCCAACAGTATCTTCTTGGGTCATCTTAGCCCACCACAGGCTCCCAAAAGGTCATGACTTGAAGGTACTATTGGTAGTAACTTATTTCCTTATATGCAGACAAATTTTTCCCCTATCTTTCAATGTGGGACTAGGGTGTTATAAACTCCCCCACTTAAATTTCTGAGGTCCCCGTCAGAACCGATCACACACACAACCCAAAGATCTTTGCCTCTCTAGCCATTATGGGATAATACCGACTGACTTCGTGTCCCCACCTCCGGACCTCCATCTCTCCATTGTGGGATAATACCACCAGCCTTCATGTCCCCACCTCCGATAACTCGATCGAATGACCCGACCCGAGCTTTTGAGAACCTGGCTTTGATACCATATGAAACAACCCGGGTCAAATCCCGAGTCCGGAACAAATCTCGGGTCAAATCTCAGGTCCGAATCGAATCAAATCCATCAAAATAAGGCCTCAAACTATCGCCCAATAGTATCTTCTTGGGTCATCTTAGCACCACCAGGCTCCCAAAAGGTCATGACTTGAAGGTACTATTGGTAGTAACTTATTTCCTTATATGCAGACAAATTTTCCCCTATCTTTCGATGTGGGATTGGGGTGTTACAGGGATAGTAATCGTTTGTAGTAGTTTGCACTATGTACTGAAAAGTACTATGTACTATTTGCATGAATATAAATGCAATGATATGATTATATGTTTGAATAAGTAATTAAATTTTGATAATTAAATTATTAAGATGATTATCTAAAGAATTTGATAATTCAGTAAGTTGGATTAAATAATCCAGAAAGCTGAAATTGGTTTAAGTTTAGAATTTTGACTACTATTAATAAGATGTTGCATAAAGACAAAGTATTAATGTAAGTCTTTATTTCATCAGATAATACCGCCAAGACGACAAAATCGTAACCAAAGGGAGGAGCGGTCTGTGAATAATGAAGGAGATCAAGCTGATCCAATGCAGAACTTCGCAGACATGCTAGCTCAAGCTATGCAAACTAGAGCCCCAGTAGCAAGAAATCGATGAGCTAACCGATTAGCTAACTTTAAAGACTTTAAGGCCGTAGGACCGCCGGAATTCAAGGGAACCATTGACCCTATAGAAGCCCAAACATGGGTAAATGAGATGGAGAAAGCTTTTGTTATTTCTAGAGTAGGGGAGGAGCAAAAGACAGATTTTGCTACCTATTTGATGAAGGGTGAGGTAAATTACTGGTGGGAGACAAACAAAGCTAGAGCTGGTACAACAGTAGTAACTTGGACAAGGTTTAAGGAGTTATTTTTCGAAAATTATTTCTCAAAAGTATGCAAGCAAGAATGGAAGTAAACTTTTGAGAGTCAAAGTGTGAATATGGGGTTGTAGAATACTGTGCCAAATTCAACGAACTAGCCAGATTGCTTCACATCGTGTGGACCTTTGAGGTAAGAAAGGCGTTGAAGGTTTGAAAATGGTGAAGCCAGGGATATATAGCAAGATAGGCGTATTCTGATTAAGACATTTTTACCTATTGGAAAAAGCAATCATCGCCGAAGGAGAAAGTGAAGCTGTGTCAAGGTATCATCAAGAGAAGAAGAAAAAGACAAATGAAGGAGGTAGCAGTGGAGGAAGTAACTCCAATAAGCTTAAGTGGAAGGACAATACGGAATCTGGAGACAAGTCAGGAGATAATAGGAAGAAAGGTGAGGCATGTGAAAATTGCGGTAAAAAGCATCAGGGAGTATGTTTGAAGGGAAAAGGAGTGTGTTTTAGCTGTGGACAAGAGGGACACATCTCTCCAAATTGTCCAAGTTCAAAGAATATACCAGGTTATTTTTCATGTGGATCGCTAGAACATCAAATTCGTAACTGTCCAAAGAAGAATGCAGAAAGAGGAAGCAACAATAGAGGAAACAATAGTGGAACACTGGCGATCATAGGACCTGTTCTGTCGGGAAGACCGACATCGATCACGTTCAACATGACGTTGCAAGATGCAGTAGCTGCCCAGGAGGTGGTGACAGGTAATGATTTAGTTGAATAATTGAATTACGCGAGAAATATTGGGTAGATATAGCTGTGAATGGTTTTCTTTTATAGATCCCAAGTCACAAGTTAGTATATGAAACACAAATTAATATTGTGTTGATATAAATGAATTGATGATACAACTTTAAAAGATATTAGAGAGTAAGAAAGTGGTGATTCCGAGGATGGAATCCTTATAAGGAGGGGAGAATGTGAGAACCCAAAATTTCACATAATTTAAAATTTTCGAATAAATTTTTTTTAGAAAAAAAAAGAAGAGAAATTACTTGAATCATATAAGTGTATATGATAATTATGCTATATAGTTAATTTATTAACTAAGAAGTATACTTAATCATTTTCAAGGAAGAGTAACGAAAGTTATGTAAGAAATTAACATAGCTTGAATGTTAGCCTTGATTACTAAATTAAAAGGATTTACAATCCTTAAGTAATTGATTATTGATATGAGTATGTACGTGTTTATAACTTATTAAGTCAATTAGGGATAATAAGTTAATAAACTAGGAGAAATATGTTAAAACATATGTGAATTATGTACGTGATTGAGTAAATATGTATTATATAATGTGTATACTGTTATTTTGTAAAGAGATGAAGAATAAAGTTATGTATTCTAATACATATATTATGTATGATAATTAAATAGCCTAATGGGTTATAATTTAAGAGAATGATAGTATTTAAAAAGATATACCAATCCCAAGAGATTTATTTTATACATCTCCATTAATTAATTTTATAACCTAATTATAACAAGTCTAATTGGGTTAAGAAATGAAATGTACATGAATAAGGATTTGAATTATAATTGAGTAAATGGAAACCCTAACTAAAGGATTAGGATAGGATAAAAATTTAAGAGTATGGACTATGTTGATTTGTAAGTCCATAGAATTAAAATTGCAAGCCCAAATGAATTATTGGATGACCCAACTTTTAGCCCAAGTGGGAGAGGACTTTTTGGACATTAAGTTACTTAATTAAAGCATAAAATGAAACCAATTTTGGACAAGATAAAGGCCACTTAGCTGAAATTTAGTGAGGAGAGAAAGAGGGGAAGAATGTAATGATTCCACCACTTTAGTAGGTGAACAACTTCCAACAAGTGTCCAAATTTCATTTGACCAACACATTAAGCATAAAGTGCAAGAAACCTCTAGGAGATGAGTAAGAGAGAGAAGGGGAGAAGTATTGGGCAAATAATATACTTACATATCTTATATTTATACATTTTCCCCAACAAAATTAAAAAAATATATATTACATTTCTATTTCATTTCTTACTTCTAATTTTGCTAAAGAAAGCAAGCAAGAGAGAGAGAGAGAGAGAGAAATCTAAGAGATTTCGGTGAGAAGAAGAAGAAGAGAGGAAGGGAGAGTTTTTTAAAGTTTCATAGTTCCTAATAAACGTTTAGGAAGAAGGAGAAGAAGGAAAAGCTAAGGTATAACAAAATTTCTATTTATGTAGTCTAATTTTCTTTTTAGTTTGATTTGATTTTTTTTGATAATATGAAGTTTTGATCTTGAGGTTTAAAACCATAGATCTATGTGTATATAAGTGTTTCATGTTTAGATCTAATCCTTTTGAGAATTAAAAGTTAGATCTAAAGTATGAAATGGAAACTAGGTTTTTTTTAAAAAGGTAGAAAACCTAATTTTTATTAGCCTTGATTGTGTTTAACCTTGTGTTTGATGCTTGTTTGATGAGATAGATCATGTATTATGGTAGATTCATGGGTATATGAAGTATTAGTAGGTATTATGATGAGTTAGGTTGGTTATTATGTGAGAACATAGAATTTTTCTTTAAAACCACAAAGGGTTTTAAATTAGATTTTTATGAAAACGAAACATGAAATTCAAATGACCATATCTCCTATTATATTTCAAATTTTTGAGTGTGGTCAAGTCCTAGAGTTAGATCTATGCATTTTCTAACATATCCAAGTAGAATCACTAGAAAAGGTGTTTTAGATTTTCGTGGGAACTGATTTTAGCAAAGGAGTCAAAAATAGAAAAATGACAAAAGTAAACTGCCAAAGTTTTTGTAAGGGATGTTTTGGACACTTAAATTGTGAAATAAATTCCGGCCTTTTGGGACATGAAAATATATGGTATTAAGTACCTCCTGTCCAAAAATGAGCTCATTCTGACTTAAAATGACCAAGTTATGACCATTTCAATATTTGGGGTTTTCTGACGAAAATCGCTATAACCAGAGTTCTATAACTCCCATGGCCACGAAATTTAAACTGGAGGCTCACGTTAACACATACAAGATTATGTCAAGAGATGGGAATTTCTGGAGTTGAGCACAATGGGGCTAAATTCTTAAGCTACACACTAAAAAATGATTTTTGAAAAATACTAAAGGTAGTTGGAAAATTATGGAAAAATACTTTTTGTGTATGAAATATATGTATGTGTTTGGACAAAGGATAGAAAAATAATAAGCTAATTTGATATTTTCGTGACAATGATATGGAATCCAGCTTGCTGGATTGAAAAATCTGATGAATCCAGTTTACTGGATTGAAAGAAGTTTACTGAATTAAAAATATGTTGAATCCAACTTATTTGGATTGTAATATAATTCTCGGATTTGGAATCCAGGTTCTTTGGATAATAGGTTGGTTTTTTGGATTTGAAATCCAGGAGTTCTTTGGATTGGAATCCGGAGGTTCTTTGATTTAGTATTTGAATTATTAGAGTTTAAAGAAGAACTTATAATATAAAAGATTAGAGTGTTGAATCATAATATGATATAGAGATTAAAGAATTAGCAAAGGTAGATAATAATTCTAATATTGTAAGGTGTTATCTAATATTTAATTATGTGATTAAGTGTTGGATAATTGATTGATAAAGTAATTGTACTATGATACAAAGTATGATATGCTGATTAAAAAGACCAATCTTATTAATGATAGGTCTTACAAAAGAAGTTAGCTTAAATTGCGTAGCAGTAGTCAACGAATCAGGCAAGTTTCCTAACTCAACTTGAGTTACTATTTTTCAAGCATGGTAGTGAATAATTATTGATAGTTATTCACATCTATAATGATTGTTGTAATTCGCACGTAGTGCAATTGATTCTTATTCTATTATTTGAACTGTTTATAAATCATGTCTCAACTAATTATTTTGGCGAGACTAATATTTGTTAAAACATGAAATGTTCTATTTATTATGAACTGAATTGTTATTGGAAGATCTATGCCATTGGTTTCGGCTAGATTAGTATTGCTATTAATTATTGAAATCATAGTATTTCTTTGAAAGTAATCCAAACCATATTGTTGTGGTACATACTCATGATGTATGACTGAGATGAACAAATTTTAATGTCGTAAATCGACCTATATGCTATTATTGAGTATTATGCATAATATAGGGTACAAAGGAGTTGGCCGCTCCAGGTACTTGCAGAAGAGTTTAGTTTAGTTTTTATAACTAATTTATATTCTTGTGGTAATTTGGTTTTAATAACTAAATGATTGCTCTATTAGTTCATGATCCTTTTGTGATCACTCAGCATGAAATCTAGGTATATCCCACTTTATTGAATATTGTTGCAGTATTATTAATTCTTATTATTCAATCGAATATTATTGAATCTTTGAAAGACTTGTACTCTTTCATCTCTGATATGTTATTCAGTATGAAATAGGAGAAAGTTTTATTATTGAGATTGAATTATTATTCAGCTACTTCGAAATCTTTTGATTATTGTTGAAGTTCTAAAGAAGCTAGACTCTTCTATTCATGATATATATCATTTATTGTATATTTTAACTTGCTGGGCAAACTCATTGCTCAAATAAAATATTTCAGTTAATGCCGATGTAGCAGAAGGTTCTAATAAGGACAAAGGCAAAGGCAAGGCTCAGGAGTAGTTAGTGTCAACTTTTAATGGTTATGTTTTATTATGTAATTAATTATGTAAACTTTTTGATTATATAAGGGTATGTAAGTTATGTCAAGGTTAGTTAACCTGGGATATTGTTATAAGTTATATTAAGGAATATTATGAATTATGTTTTTCATTAATGAATGAGTAATTAGATGTGCTATATATGATTGATCGTGAGCACCAAACCCGAGGTTAGGGAACCCGGATTTGGGGGCGTCACTCATCCTGCCTGTGCGGATTAGGCATGACCTAGTTCCATTCTTTATTATTCTGTTGGAATATCCTGTCTGTGCGGATTATGCATGACCTGGTTCCATTCTTTATTACTATGTTGAAATGATGCATACATGTGGATTTACTTGCATAAGCGAGCAAAAATCCAATTATGGTTTCATATATTCTATTATACTCAGTTGGTTAAAGTTTTGGCTTCTATACTCCATGAAATTAGTGGAATATCCTTGATATTTGTGCTTCATCCAGTATCTTTTCATGGAAATATTCTTCTGAGCATTCTTGAATTTTACTCCACAAAACAGTATCATGTTGACAATTTGGACGTTATTAATTTCTGGATAAATTAAATTATAAATCTTTAAAGATTTATCCTTGAACTTGTTTTATTGAATTCTTATATCATTGTCATCATCCTAATGTTTATAATATGTTGAAAGTCATCTGTGGCCTGTAGTGCATAGATGGACTTGGTATGATTATGATCAGGGACTATTCGGTATAATCATGACCGTAATATTACAAATGATGTGGTAAAAATCCTCATTGGCCGTAGTGCATTGATGGACAGTTTTTGGCATGATCATGACCATTGATGAATACACGAATATCCTTGACCCGTAGTGCATGGATAATTTGTGGTCGTGATACTAATGAATATCCTTGGCCGTAGTGCAAGGATGATGTGGATTATTTATTAAGCTGAGTCAAGGCGGTAAAAGTAATGAAAAACCTTTTAAATCATAGAAGATAGTAGATTTTATTCTCTACTTGACTCTTCTAATGGATTGCTTGTTCCGCTGTAGTTAAACTTGATGTTTGTTATATTTTGTCAGTTTAACAATGTTGAAGGCTAATGATAATTTATTCTGCATTATTTTAGTCATAATATTTCTTACTGGGCTAGTTGAGCTCACCCTTTTGCTTTCATTGTTCTCTTCCGGAAATGAGAACGTAGCTGGGACTAGTCGGGGAACGGAGTGACGGTCCAGATGATAGCATTAGTACTCCTCACTATTCTATGAAATAGTGTGATAATAAATGTATTGAGAACTTATTTTGAGTTTGAATACTGTCTAGCAGACAATATTTGAATTAAAACTCACAACTCATGTTGTATATTTAAGGTTGTATTTGTATTATGTACCATGTATTTGGTGACTCAGAATAGGTGATGTATACCTATTTTGGATGCGTCACAGTTGGTATCAAAGCTTAGGATATGATCCCTGGCTAAGATGTGAGACTAGAACTAGGAGGGGAGAGACGTGGAATTCCTTCGCTAGTATGACCTACCTAAGTTTATTGGGTATTTAATTGGTCGGTCAGAGTATAGAGATAATATGTTACATGTCAATTAACCCTTGTTTTGTGGCAGTATCTGAAAATGACATTCGAGAATGTTGAGAATAGCTATGGAGCACAGGAGACCGTTGAGTCTCCACATATCAATAATTAGGATAATGTGCATCAGGAAGGCGACAATCCTCATGCAAACAACAACACTGACCAAATGATGAATGATGGAATGTTCAGAGGCTTTATGCAATTCATGCAACATCAGACGAGAGCGGCTCCTGTCCAAAATGTAGGTGGAAACACTGGAAACTCTCGGACGGTCACCGCTAAACAGTTCAAGGAGCTGGGACCACCGGAGTTTATTGGAGAGCCAAAACCACTTAAGGCGAAAGCGTGGATAAAGCAGATCACCAAGATATTTGATGTCTTGGGATGCTCTGAGGAGCAAAAGGTTCCCCTTGCCACCTTTATGTTACGATGAGAGGCATATTACTGGTTGGAATCGGTAAAGCGTACTCAACATGCCGCACTGAAGATGTCTTGGAAGAAGTTCCAAGAACTATTCAACGACAAGTACTTTCCTGAAAGTATTCGTCACATGAAAGAGGTAGAGTTCATCAAGTTGGAGCAGAACAATATGACTATTTCGCAATACGAAGCTAAGTTTGTTGAGTTGTCCCGGTTTGCGTCTCACTTGGTTGATAATGAGGAGAGAATGACGCGGATGTTTATAAGAGGTTTGAAACCCGAGATACGTCAATATCTAATTTCTCATAAACTGTATTTGTATTCAGATATTGTAAATAGGGCTCAGTTATTGGAGCGCGATAACGAGTCAATGCAACCAAGAGAAAGCAGCCGACAAAATGATAATACCAGTGGTAGCAGTCATCGAAGTGGTGACAACAAACGTGGAGGGAATCAACATGCCAAAAATGGTAACCACTTCGGTGGTAATCATGGCCAAGACAATAAGAATGGACATTTCAAGAAGAGGAGATTCAACAATGATGGAAAGACGTTAGCACCAACACCCGTTGTTAAGGAAGGAGAATGACCACCTATCATATGCTTCAAATGCGGAGGGGAGGGACATATCAGTCCAAACTGCGCGATGCCATCCAAAGCGTGTTATAATTGTGGAAGCCCGATTTTGTCGTGCACTGAAGACAAGTCCAGTTGGAACGGTGACACAAAATACCGTCCCAGACAAGTCAAAACCAGTAGTTCAAGGGAGAACTTTTGTTGTGACCTCCCAGAAAGTAAGGAACCCGAACGAGGTCATCACGGGTAAGCTTATCATAAACTCTAGCGAAGTCTATACCTTATTTGATACCGGTTCTACCCATTATTTTATTTCTCCTACTTGCGCTCAACGATTAAATTTGACTTCGGAGAAATTAGACTTTGACTTATCTATGGAAACTCCGTTGGGAGAAACCTTCATTACATTAACTATTTATAAGTCGTGTTTGGTTCAAATCGATACCCTCACATTACCTGTCGATCTTATTTCATTGAAAATACTTGCATTTGATGTGATTCTAGGGATTAATTGGTTAACTACTCATCATGCAAAAATTGATTATTTTCGTAAAGTTGTTAGCTTTCATATTCCTAACCAACCTATTATGCGAATTCAAGCAACCAAACCATTAAAATCAATCACTGTTATCTCAAGCTATAAAGCTATTCGTTTATTGAAAAATGGATGTCAAGCTTTCTTAGCTCATGTCACAGATTTAAACAAAAATACGTCAGATTTGAATGTTATTTCTATTGTTAATAAATTTCCTGACGTATTCCCTGAAGAACTTCCTGGCATACCCCCAGAGTGTGAAATTGAATTTTGTATCGACCTTGAACCCAGGACAAAACCCATTTCCAAAGCCCCATATCGAATGGCTCCTATTGAACTTCAGGAGTTAAAGACCCAATTGCAAGAATTGTTAGACATTGGTTTCATTTGTCCTAATACGTCTCCTTGGGGTGCTCCTGTTCTATTCGTGAAGAAGAAAGATGGGAGTATGCGACTTTGTATTGACTACCAGGAATTGAACCATGTCACCATCAAGAATAGGTATCCGTTACCTCGTATTGATGACATGTTTGACCAGTTGCAAGGAGCACACTTCTTTTCAAAGATCAATCTTCGTTCTGGTTATCATTAGTTGAAGGTTAAAACTGATGATATTCCAAAGACTGCCTTCAGAACTCGGTACGAGCATTATGAATTCTTAGTCATGTCTTTTGGATTGACTAATGCTCCTGCTGCCTTCATGGATATGATGAACCGAGTATTCAAGGAATATTTGGATCACTTTGTGGTCGTCTTTATTGATGACATCCTCATATATTCCAAAAGCCGTGAAGATCATGATCAACACTTGAGGCTGATACTACAAAAGCTTCGTGAAAACAAGCTTTATGCCAAGTTAAAGAAATGCGAGAGTTCTGGCTTGAGGAAGTAGCATTCCTTGGGCACATAGTATCAAGTCATGGAATATCATTGAACCGACAATGATTGAAGCTATTATTCAAAGCCGGGAGCAACCTAAATCGGTGACCAAAAGCACGTAAGCTTTCTCAGATTAATTTGGTTATTATCGAAATTGTGGAAGGGTTTTCTCGAATCGCTACTCCATTAACTCAAATTGACTCGTAAAGATATAAAATTCGGTTGGAGCATGGAATGTGAGAAGAGTTTTCAAGAACTCAAGAGGAGACTCATTTCAGCACCTGTTCTGACAGTACCATCTGGCTCGGAGGGATTTGTCATCTACATTGATGCATCGGGTAAAGGGTTAGGATGTGTTCTCATGCAACATTGGAAAGTCATAGCCTATGCCTCTTGGCAACTCAAAGAAAATGAGAGGAATTATCCTACTCATGATCTAGAGTTGGCAGCTGTTGTCTTCACACATAAAATTTGGAGGCATTACTTGTATGGGGAGAAAGTGGAGATCTTTACGGATCATAAAAGCCTCAAATATTTCTTCACCCAAAAGGAACTCAACATGCGACAATGACATTGGCTTGAACTGTTAAAAGATTATGATCATACCATTCAATACCATCCTTGTAAAGTGAACGTAGTAGCTGACACATTGAGTAGAAGATCATATGCGGGTACGAGTGCGATATTGTCAACGCAAAGACCCATTTTATATGACTTGCAAAGGATGGAGATAAAGTTAAAGACTCCAGGGACCAACGTGATGATGGCGAATATATGAGTAGAACCAACTTTAATTGATAAAGTTAAAGATGCTCAAGCTACAGACCTGGAACTGATGCGTATGAGGAAGAAAGTGCAAGAAGGTGCTATGCCGGAAGCAAGAATCGATGAGGAAGGAATACTTCGAGTCAACTCCAGACTTTGTGTTCCTAACGACCCTGATTTAAAGTATAAAATCATGATGGAGGCGCACAACATACCGTTTGCAATCCATCCTAGGAGTACCAAAATGTATCATGATCTTCGACATACATTTTGGTGGAGCAATATGAAGAGAGAGATCGCGGAGTTTATCTCAAGGTGTCTAACTTGTCAACGAGTCAAGGCGGAGCATCAAGTACGAAAAGGTCCATTGCAACCACTTAAAATTCCAGAATGGAAGTGGGAGCACATTACCATCGATTTCGTTACCGGTCTTCCCAAGGTTTCTCAAGGCATAGATGCGATTTGGGTCATTTTTGATAGATTGACCAAGTCGGCTCATTTCTTACCTATATGAAAAACTTATACACTTGAACGTCTTGCTCGTATGTACATAAATGAGATTGTAAGACTGCATGGTATGCCAGTATCCATAGTTTCTGATCGAGACCCAAGATTCACTTCACAATTTTGGGTTAGTTTGCAGAAAGCTATGGGCACGAATTTACGATTTAGCTCGGTATATCATCCTCAGACGGACGGGCAGTCAGAGAGAACTATTTAAACTCTTGAAGATTTATTAAGACTCTGTGTCCTTGACTTCAAGGGAAGTTGGGATAAGTTCTTACCATTGGTGGAGTTTTCCTACAACAACAGTTATCAAGCAAGTATTGGCATGGCTCCATTTGAGGCGTTGTATGGAAGAAAATGTCATTCTCCAATTATCTTTGGGATGAGGTGGGTGAAGCAACGTTGTTGGGACCGGAGTTGGTACGTATGACTACGGAAAAGATTCAAACGATTCGACAACGTATAAAAACCTCACAAGATCGACAAAAGAGTTATGCTGATCTTCATCGAAAAGACGTGGAATTCAATATTGGAGATCATGTGTTGCTACGTGTTGCTCCATGGAAAGGAGTTACGAGATTTGGAAAGAGAGAAAAGCTCAATCATCGATTCATTGACCCGTTTTTAATCCTCGATCGAGTAGGAACTGTGGCCTATAGACTCGCTTTAACGCCAAGTATGTCTCGTGTTCATAACGTTTTTCACATATCCATGTTACGTAAATATGTGGAAGACCCGAACCACATTATTGAGTTAGAACCAGACAAAATAACGGAAGATTTAACGTATGAAGAGGTTCCTGTTAAAATCTTCGATAAGAAGGAACATGTTCTACGCTCCAAGGTTATACCTCAAGTCAAAGTTTTGTGGAGAAACCACGATGTTGAGGAAATGACCTGGGAGTTAGAATCTGAAATGAAATCAAGGTATCCTTACCTCTTCGATATACCAGGTACGTACCCTAATTTCGAGGGCAAAATTTCATAAGAAGGGGAGGTTGTAAGACCCCAACTTTTATGAATAAAGATAAATTTTCTATAAATATCATTTTTGATTATTATGGAATGAATTTGTTATAATATTATAGTTGTGGGTAATATTTATAAATTCTGCAAAGTACGTAAGTTGTTATATAATATTCGATTGGTCGGGGATTATTCGTTTTAACAGGGAATATTCGTACGATGGCATAATCATCGGTGGACCCCACAACGGAATTATTGTCAGATTTAGAAAATGAGAAAAATATCTTTTTATAAAATAACGGTGAAAATTTTACCGTTAACACTGTTGGAATACCTGGTGGTTAAAATACGATGTCTGGCGTTTGTTGCGATAGCACACCAGTATTGCACAGTGTTTTTGAATTATTGATTCTTATGTAAGAAGACACTACTCATTAATTGTTACAGTAATTACTGTTCAATATTTTATGTTATTGGTTCAATAATTGCTGCGTTGATATTTTATATTATTGTTGTTTCAATAATTGTCACTGCACAATATTTCCCATTATCAGATCAATAATTCATATTATTTGAATACTATTATTAGATAACATTATTGGCAATGTCTAGAAAGTTCTGTCAAGTAGATGTTTGGTCACCTAATTGCGAGCCAGTAAGGAGAAATCCTTCTTTTTCCTGGGAACGGCCTGGTTATCATTATTGTGATTCTGTAATATTATTTATGAATAATTAATTATTGATTTATATGATAAGGAAATATTTATTTTATGTGGACACAAATGATAGATAAGAAAATATTTTTAGCATGTGACATTTGTTGAAAATTGGTATTTTATCTTTTCCAATAAAATAATTCATTCAAATATATTATTATAATATTACATTATAGTAGTATGATGTGATTATATAATAGTACGTTTTTTATAATTTGAATGGTAGCATTATTATAGTAAATTCATGGTATAAAAGTAAAAGGAGGTGGAAGAGAACAAATTGAATTTGAATTCCTGTGATGCAAACGATGATGTCATCGGATGATGAGGTAAGCGATGAGGTATGCAATGATGTATTATGATCGATGACGTCAGCGGTGATGTCATAAATTATGGCGAAAAGACTATTTTACCCTTACTCTGCCAAGCCTATAAATAGAAGCTCATTTCTTCATTATTTTCACCAATTCATTCAAGCTATAGAGAGAAAGTATAGAGAGAATAAGAGAAAGAAAGAAGAGTATTCTACATTACTACACTATTGCGGTATCCAATCTCCTACTAAGGTAAGGGGTATTATTCTTTCGTATTTATGAAGAGAGTTATTTTCTTTTAATACTCGTAAGGGTTGTTATTCCATTCTTTATTATTCTGTTGGAACATCCTGTCTGTGCGGATTATGCATGACTTGGTTCCATTCTTTATTATTCTGTTGGAATAACCTGTCTGTGCGGTCTATCACATGCCTGGTGAATTTTGTTGTTATTCCATTCTTTATTATTCTGTTGGAACATCCTGTAATGATTGCACCACTTTTGTAGGTGAACAACTTTCAACAAGTGTCCAATTTTAATTTGACCAACACATTAAGCATAAAGTGCAAGAAACCTCTAGGAGATGAGTAAGGGAGAAAAGGGGAGAAGTTTTGGGCAAATAATATACTTACATATCTTATATCTATACATTTCCCCAACAAAATTAAAAAAAATATATTACATTTCTATTTCATTTCTTACTTCTAATTTTACTAAAGAAAACAAGCAAGAGAGAGAGAGAAATCTAGGAGATTTTTGAGAAGAAGAAGAAGAAGAGAGAGGAGAGTTTTTTAAGTTTCATAGTTCTAATCAAGGTTTAGGAAGAAGGAGAAGAAGGAGAAGCTAAGGTATAACAAAATTTCTATTTATGTAGTCTAATTTTGTTTTTAGTTTGATTTGATTTTTTTTGATAAAATGAAGTTTTGATCTTGAGGTTTAAAACCTTAGATCTATGTGTATATACGTGTTTTATGTTTAGATCTAACTCTTTTGAGAATTAAAAGTTAGATCTAAAGTATGAAATGAAAACTAGGTTTTTTTTAAAAAGGTAGAAAGCCTAATTTTTATTAGCCTTGATTGTGTTTAACCTTGTGTTTGATGCTTGTTTAATGAGATAGATCATGTATTATGGTAGATTCATGGGTATATGAAGTATTAGTAGGTATTATGATGAGTTATGTTGGTTATTATGTGAGAACATAAAAGTTTTCTTAAAAACCACAAAGGGTTTTAAATCAGATTTTTATGAAAACGAAACATGAAATTCAAATGACTATATCTCCTATTATATTTTGAATTTTTGAGTGTGGTTAAGTCCCAGAGTTAGATCTATGCGTTTTCTAACATATCCAAGTGGAATCACCGGAAAAGGTGTTGTAGATTTTTGTGTGGACTGATTTTAGCAAAGGAGTCAAAAACAGAAAAATAACAAAAGTAAACTGCCAAAGTTTTTGTAAGGGATGTTTCAGCCACTTAAATTGTGAAATAAATTCCAGCCTTTTGGGACATGAAAATATATGGTATTAAGTACCTCCTGTCCAAAAATGAGCTCATTCCGACTTAAAATGACCATGTTATGACCATTTTAATATTTGGGGTTTTTGGACGAAAATCGCTATAACCGTAGTATGATGTGATTATATAATAGTACGTTTTTTATAATTTGAATGGTAGCATTATTATAGTAAATTCATGGTATAAAAGTAAAAGGAGGTGGAAGAAAACAAATTGATTTTGAATTCTCGTGATGCAAGCGATGATGTCATCTGGACGATGAGGTAGCGATGATGTCATCGTATCGATGAGGTATGCAATGATGTATTATGATCGATGACGTCGGTGATGTCATAAATTATGGCAAAAAGACTATTTTACCCTTACTCACAAATTTATAAATAGAAGCTCATTTCTTCATTATTTTCACCAATTCATTCAAGCTATAGAGAGAGAAAGTATAGAGAGAATAAGAGAGAAAGAAGAAGAGTATTACTGTTACTACACTATTGTAAATATCCAATCTCCTACTAAGGTAAGGGGTATTATTCTTTCGTATTCATGAAGAGAGTTATTTTTTTTCAATACTCTTAAGGGTTGTTATTCCATTCTTTATTATTACATTGGAACATCATCTTGTCTGTATGCGAATTACGCATGACTGGTTTCATTCTTTATTATTACATTGAAATAACACATGCATGCGGATTATCGCATCGCATGCCCGTGAATTTGTTGTTATCCATTCTTTATTATTACGTTGGAACATCACATGCATGCGGATCATGCATGACTGGTTCCATTCTTTATTATTATTCATTGGAATATCTTATGCATGCGATTACGCATGACCTGGTTCCATTCTTTATTACTCTGTTGAAATGATATGTCTACGTGGATTACCGCATGACGGACAAAAATCCATTTGTGGTTTCATATATTTTATTATACTCAGTTGGTTAAAGTTCTGGCTTCTATACTCCATGAAATTAGTGGAATATCCTTGATATTTGTGCTTCATCCAGTATCTTTTCATGGAAATATTCTTCTGAGCATTCTTGAATTTTACTCCACAATACAGTATCATGTTGACAATTTGGACGTTATTGATTTCTGGATAAATTAAATTATAAATCTTTAAAAATTTATCCTTGAACCTGTTTTATTGAATTCTTATATCATTGTCATCATCCTCATGTTTATAATATGTTGAAAGTCATATGTGGCCTGTAGTGCATAGATGGACTTGGTATGATTATGATAAGGGACTATTCGGTATAATCATGACCGTAATATTACAAATGATGTGGTAAAAATCCTCATTGGTAGTAGTGCATTGATGGACGATTGTTGGCATGATCATGACCATTGATGAATATACGAATATCCTTGGCCCGTAGTGCATGGATAATTTGTGGTCATGATCTTAATGAATATCCTTGGTCAGTAGTCAAGGATGATGTGGATTATTTATTAAGTTGAGTCTCAGCGATAAAAGTAATGAAAAACATTTTAAATCATAGAAGATAGTAGATTTTATTCTCTACTTGACTCTTCTAATGGATTGCTTGTTCTGCTATAGTTAAACTTGATGTTTGTTATATTTTATCAGTTTAACACTGTTGAAGGCTAATGATAATTTATTCTGTATTATCTTAGTCATAATATTTCTTACTGGGCTAGTTGAGCTCACCCTTTTGCTTTCATTGTTCTCTTCAGGAAATGAGAACATAGCAGGGATTAGTCGGGGAACGGAGTGACGATCCAGATGATAGCATTAGTAGTCCTCACTATTCTATGAAATACTATGATAATAAATGTATTGAGGACTTATTTTGAGTTTGAATACTATCTAGAAGACAATATTTGTATTAAAACTCACAGCTCATGTTGTATATTTAAGGTTGTATTTGTATTCTGTACCATGTATTTGGCGACTCATAATAGGTCATGTATACCTATTTTGGGGGCGTCACAATCATACCAATCAATAATCCATCTATGCACTACAGGCCAAAGATGACTTTCAACACAATAAAAGCATAAAGATGATGATAATGATATAAAGAATCAATCAAGTGAGATCAAGGATAAATATTAGTGATTTATAATTCAATTTATCCAGAGTTCAAGAATGTCCAAATTGTCAACATGATAACTAATTGTGGAGTAAAATTCAAGAATGATATTTATGTATCAAAAATAATTTGGACAGAAAAGAAACCAAATTTGTCGTGAATAGTACCCCGTGAATAATAACCTGAATAAATAGTACTCGAATGAAAAATACCCCAAATGAATAGTACCTCAGATGAATAGAACTTGAAATGAAAAGTACCTCGAATGAATGTACCCCGACATGAATAGTACCTGTGACGCCCCCAAAATAGGTATACATCACCCATCTTGAGTCGCCAAATACATGGTACCGAATTCAAATACAACTTAATTATACAACTGTCGTGTAAAATACTACAAAACATAAGCTGAGAGTTTTAATACGAATGTTGTCTTCTAGACAGTATTCAAACTCAAATAAAGTCCTTATTACAATTATTATCACACTATTTCACTGAATAGTGAGGACTACTAATGCAAACATCTGGACCGTTATTCCGTTTCCCGACTAGTCCCAACTATATTCTCATTTCCTAAAAAGAACAATGAAACAAAGGGTGAGCTCAACTAGCCCAGTAAGAAATATTATGACTAAGATAATGCAGAATAAATTATCGTTAGCCTTCAACAGTGTTAAACTGATAAAATATAATAAACATCAAGTTTAACTACAGCGGAACAAGCAATCCATTAGAAGAGTCAAGTAGAACATCTATGATTTAAAAAGTTTATCATCAATTTTATCGCTGAGACTCAACTTAATAAATAAACACATCATCGAATCATCCCTTCTATACGGGCCAAAGATATTCATGTAATCATCAATGGTCATGATTATACCGAATAATCCCTGGTCATAATCATACCAACAACTGTCCATCAATGCACTACTGGCCAATGAAGATTTTTACCACATCATTTGTAACATTACGGTCATTATTATACCGAATAATCCTTGGTCATAATCATACCAATCAATAGTACATCTATGCACGTAAGCCACAGATGACTTTTATCACAATATAAGCATGAGGAAGATGACAATGATATAAGAATTCAATTAAAAGAAAGCAAAGGATTAATTTTTAAAGATTTATAATTTAATTTAGGAAATTGTTAAATCCGCAACAGAAAATGTTATTTCCACAACAAAAGTGTCGCTATAGATCCTATAGCGATGATTTTCACCGTCGCTATATATCTACAACAATACTTTTCTTATGGAAATAACAAAAAGGGTTGTGGATTTAACAATTCCCCATAATTTATCCAGAATTCAATAATGCCCAAATTGTCAACATGATACTGATTTGTGGAGTACAATTCAAGAATAATATTGTATCAAAAATGAGTTGGACAACAAAGAAATTAATTTTTGTCATGAATAATTTCCCGGGTGAATAGTACCCGAGTGAATAGTACCCCGTGAATAGTACTTATGAATAGTACTTTGTGAATAGTACCCTGTGAATAATACTTTATGAATAGTACCGTAAAAATGAATACTACTCATGGACAGTACTCCGGCATGAAAAGCTTAAAATTTAACAAGAATGTGCAAACAATATATATCCTTGTGAAACGATACTAGCTGAAGCACAAATTTCAAGGATATTTTACTAATTTCACAGAGTATAGAAGCAATACTTTAATAAAATGAGGGTATAATCAGGAATACGAGACGAAATAATATTACTCACATACTACAGAGTATGTAAGAAAATAGTATTCCTTATGAATACTGAAAAAAAAATATCCCTTACAACTGTTGAACGAAAATAATATTCCAACAAATATTTAACGAAGATAATATTCCTACGAATATTGAACGAAGATAATAATCTTTATGAATATTGAACGAAAATAATATTCATACGAATACAAAAAATAATATCTCTTCAGAATATGAAATAAATAATACCCTTTACCAATACAACAAATAATATCCCTTACCTCAAAAGAAAATTGGATACTGGAATAGTGAGGTAGCAGACTTCTCTTCTACTTTCTCTCTAAAGCTTCTCTCTCTATAGCTTCTCTCTCTAAAATTGCTCTTGTGAGTCTTAGTGAATTGGTCATTTAACTTCCAGACATCAATTATCATCGAAATAAATGTCGATTTCCACTAACACTAATAATCCCAACATAATGGAACTATCAATTTTATCTTTAATCAACACGAACTTATTCATCATTAATATTATAACTCAAAATATTTAACAGCCAGGTCGTTCCCAGGAAAGAGGGGGCTTTCCGATAAGGATTTCTCCCTATTGGAGAGCAATTAGGTGAGCAAACCTCTCCTAGACAGAACTTTCTATACATCGTCAATATTGCAAATAATAACATGAATAACTTTGTTGTCTCAATTATTGATTTAATAATATAAAATATTATGCAGATGATACTGTGACAATAATTGAATCAATAATATGAGAGATATGATGCAATAATTACTGTAGCAATAATTGAGTATAACTGAGTGACTTTTCACGTAAGCATCAATAATCAATACCGTGTGCTACTATGCAACCACACATATTACTGTACTTTTACTACCGGATAGTTCAACAGTTTAACAGTAAAACTTTTTCCGTTATTTTTAAAAATATTTCAAAATTTTCTAACTACGACAGTACCTCTGTTGCGGGGTCCACCAATGATTGTGTCGTCGTACGAATATTCTCTGTTAAAACAAATATTCCCCGACCAATCGAATATTCCCCGACACAACGAATATTTTATATCAACTTGCTTACTTTGCAAAATTTCCAAATGTCACCCTTAACTTTAACCTTTATCAATTTAACATATAACATAATAATTAAAAGAAAATTGAATACATTCATTTCATAAAATTCGGGGTCTTACAATCTCCCCTCCTTATGAATTTTCGCCCTCGAAATTTATATACGTACCCGGTATGTCGAAGAGATGATGATACTTCGTAAGATTCTAACTCTTAAGGTATACCATTTGAGCGTAGAATATATTTATTCTTATACAACATTTTAACAAGTATCTCCTCATAAGTTAAATCTTCTGCTATCTCGTTTAGTTCTAATTCAATAATGTGGTTCGGGTCATCCACATATTTACGTAAGATCGATACGTGAAAAACGTTATGAACACGCAACATACTTGGCGATAAAGCGAGTCTATAGGCCACAGTTCCTACTCGATCGAGGATTACAAATGGACCAATTAAATTAAGGGTTGAGATTTACTCTCTTCATCGATTCTTGCTTCTAGAATAACGCCCTCTTAAACCTTCTTCTTCACATTCATTAGCTATGGGTATGTAGCTTGAGCGGCTTTAACTTTATCGATTAACGTCGATTCTACTCGTATATTCGCTATCTTCACGTAGGTTTTTGGAGTCTTTAACTCTATCTCCATCTTTTGTAAGTCGTACAAAATGGGTCTTTGTGTTAACAATATCGCATTCGTAAACCCATACGATCTTCTACTCAATGTATCAACTACCACATTCGATTTTCTAGGATGGTATTGAATCGTATTATCGTAATATTCAATAGCTCGAGCCAACGTCTTTGGCGCATGATACGTTTGTTTTGGGTGAAAAAATATTTGAGGGTTTTGTACCGGGGTCATTACAAAATTCGATTTCACGCTCTGGGGTAGGCCAGGAAGTCTTCAAGGAATACGTCAGGAAATTTATTAACGATAGAAATATCATTCAAAATTGTGACTCTCATCCAAGACTTGGATAACACATATAATGAAGGTTTCTCTTAACGGAGTTTCAACAAATAAGTCAAAGTCTAATTTCTCCGGAGTCAAATTTAAACGTTGAGCGCAAGTAGAAGAAATAAAAGAATGGGTAGAATCAGTATCTAATAAGGTATAGACTTCGCAAGAATTTATAATTAACTAACTCATGCTAACTTCGTTCGGGTTACTCGCTTTTTGGGAAGTCACGAAAAATGCTCTTCCTGAAACCACCGACTTTGTTTTGTCCGTATCCGCCTTTGGTGCCACTGTCCCTACTTGAACTTGATTTCGCTACAGGACAAAATCGAGCTATGTGACCGTCTTTTCCATAACTAAAACATACCTTGGAAGGCTGTGAACAGTTTGGACTTATGTGTCCCTCCTCTTCACATCTGTAACATCTAACTGGCGGTCGTTCTCCTCCCCTAAAATTTGTTGCTGGTGCTGCTGCCGATGTCTTCCCATCATCGTTAAATCTTCTCTTCTTGAATTTTCCACTTGAATCATTTCTTCTATTATCTTGGCCATGATTACCACCGAAGTGGTTACCATTTCTGGCATGATAATTTCCTCCACAATGGTTATCATTGTTCCGATGGTCATTGTCACCAGTATGATTATTATCGTGTTGTTGCTCGTTATCTTTTGGTTGGGCTGGCTCATTATCGCGCTCCAATAACTGAGCCCTATTCACAACATCTGAATATAAACAAAGTTTGTGAGAAATGAGGTATTGATGTATCTCAGGTTTCAAACCTCTTAGAAAAATCTGCGTCATTTTCTCCTCATTATCAACCAAGTGGGACGCAAACCAGGACAACTTGGCAAACTTAGCTTCGTACTGCGACACAGTCATATTGTTTTGCTCTAGCTTGATGAACTCTACCTCCTTCATGTGACGAATACTTTCAGGAAAGTACTTGTCGTTGAATAGTTCTTGGAACTTCTCTCAAGACATCTTCAGTGCGGCAGGCTGAGTACGTTTTACTAATTCCCACCAGTAATCTGCCTCTCCTTGCAACATGAAGGTGGCAAAGGGAACCTTTTGCTCCTCGGAGCATCTTAAGACATCAAATATCTTGGTGATATGCTTTATCCACGTGTCCACCTTAAGTGGTTTTGGCTCTCCAATAAACCCCAGTGGTTCCAGCTCCTTGAACTGTTTAGCAGTGACCGTCCGAGAGTTGCCAGTGTTTCCACCTGCATTTTGAACATGAGTCTCTCTCACCCGATGTTGCATGAATAGCATAAAGCCTTTGAACATCCCATCGTTCATCATCTGATCGGTGTTGTTGTTTGCCTGAGGATTATTGTCTTCCTGTTACACATTATCTTGGGTATTGAACATTGGTGACTCAACGGTCTCATGTGCTTCATTGTCGATCTCAACATTTTCAGATGTCATTTTCAAATACTGCCACAAAATAAGGGTTAATTGACATGTCACATATTATCCCTATACTCTGACCGACCAATTAAATACCAAATAAACTTAGGTAGGTCATACTAGCGAAGGAATTCCCCGTCTCTCCCCTCCTAGTTCTTGTCTCACATCTCAGCCAGGGATCATATCCTTAAGCTTTGATACCAACTGTGAAGCCCCCAAAATAGGTATACATCACCCATCTTGAGTCGCCAAATATATGATTCCGAATTCAAATACAACTTAATTATACAACTGTCGTGTAAAATACGACAAAACATAAGCTGAGAGTTTTAATATGAATGTTGTCTTCTAAACAGTATTCAAACTCAAATAAAGTCCTCATTACAATTATTATCACACTATTTCACTGAATAGTGAGGACTACTAATGCAAATATCTGGATCGTCACTCCGTTCCCCGACTAGTCCCAGCTATATTCTCATTTTCTGAAGAGAAAAATAAAATAAAGGGTGAGCTCAATTAGCCCAGTAAGAAATATTATGACTAAGATAATGTAGAATAAATTATCGTTAGCCTTCAACAGTGTTAAACTGATAAAATATAATAAACATCAAGTTTAACTGCAGCTAAACAAGCAATCCGTTAGAAGAGTCAAGTAGAGCATGATATCTACTATCTTCTATGATTTAAAAAGTTTATCATCAATTTTATCGCTGAGACTCAACTTAATAAATAAACCACATCATCGAATCATCCCTGTACTACGTGCCAAGGATATTCATGTAATCATCAATAGTCATGTTTATACCGAATAATCCCTGGTCATAATCATACCAACAACTGTCCATCAATGCACTACAGGCCAATGAAGATTTTTACCACATCATTTGTAACATTACGGTCATTATTATACCGAATAATCCTTGGTCATAATCATACCAATCAATAGTACATCTATGCACGTAAGCCACAGATGACTTTTATCACAATATAAGCATGAGGAAGATGACAATGATATAAGAATTCAATTAAAAGAAAGCAAAAGATAAATTTTTAAAGATTTATAATTTAATTTATCCAGAATTCAATAATGCCCAAATTGTCAACATGATACTGCTTTGTGGAGTAAAATTCAAGAATAATATTGTATCAAAAATGATTTGGCCAGCAAAGAAATCAAGTTTTGTCATGAATAATTTCCCGGGTGAATAGTACCCGAGTGAATAGTACTTTGGGAATAGTACTCGTGAATAGTAATTTGTGAATAGTACCCCATGAATAGTACTTTGTGAATAGTACCGTAAAAATGAATACTACTCATGGACAATACTCTGGAATGAAAAACTTAAAATTTAACAAGAATGTGCAGAAAATATATATCCTTGTGAAATGATACTAGATGAAGCGTAAATTTCAAGGATGTTCTACTAATTTCACGGAGTATAGAAGCAATACTTTAACAAAATGAGGGTATAATCAGGAATACGAGATGAAATAATATAACTCACATACTACAAAGTATGGAAGAAAATATTATTCCTTATGAATACTGAAAAAAAATATATCCCTTACAACTGTTGAACAAAAATAATATTCCAACAAATATTTAACGAAGATAATATTCCTACGAATATTGAACGAAGATAATACTCTTTATGTGACGCCCCCAAAATAGGTCCACACGACCCATTCTTAGTCGCCAGATATCGCACTATAACAATCAAATATAAACTTCATTTATAAAACTGTTGAACTGTCGTGCAGAGTACGACAACAAATAAGCTGTGAGTTTTAATACAAATATATATAACTCTCATGGTGCCTTGACCATAAGACCTTACAATGGTACTTTACATAAAGGTACAATCAATAATTGTTTTAGAAATTAAAATATTTGGAAAATATTCAAGAAAACCTTCGTACATGGGAGGCCATGCGTCTAGGTTATGATAGATATCATATGTCCACATAATTATCCTTGGTTAACCCAAAAGTTCCCAAAGAAAAACAAGAAGATTACTATCATCTTCTTTCCAATGGTGAGTCTTCTCTTGACATATAATTATCTCCGTTGTCTCCAAGTGAAAATTATATTTCAAATAAACTCCAAGATCATATAGGTAGTGCTCGTAGATATACTCAGCAAGTGGATATGCATAACCCTGTCTTATGATAACACGAGGTTGTATGTCATTAGACATCTTGTATGATAGTGGTAAAACACCCTTCCAAAGTTGGGTTCACCTCACCCTATTCGGTTCACCAAAATTAAATATCAAATGACGTATACAATACGACTCACTTATCTAAAGTTCTCAACAAAATTATGTCCATGCTATTTAGGGAGAACCTCAACAGCTATAGACTACCGTTCTATTCCCCTGTTATCCCCGCTCGACCCAGCAACACTCTTATTACCTGAAAGAAATTATGAAGCAAAAAGGGTGAGCACAACTAGCCCAGTAAAGAATATCAAGACTAAAGATAATTTACATCATTAATAGCCTTCATCAGTAATAAATCAGAGATTTATTACATATAGTAGATGATAAAACATTTCAACCATAGTTGCAGTGGAATGAGCAATCCATTAGAAGAGTCAAATAGACCATCAGGTCTATTATCTTCTCCATGTTAAATGTCCACCAATAATGTTTATCCCTGTAACATCAATCAACAATTCCTGTCCACAATCATATGAATAACTCGTAATCATAATTGTGATTCTAAATTCCTCTTTGCGCGTAGGACGAAGATAATTTTTATCACCTATCTTCACCTGAAACATCAAAAATTATGGTCATACCAAATCACAATTCTTGCTCATAATCATACTAATAAATTCATCTTTGCATTACGACCAAAGATATACAACTGTATTTTAGAAGAGTCAAGTAGAGCATAATATCTACTATCTTCTACGAATTAAAAGTGTATAATCAATATTTTATCGCTGAGACTCAGCTTAATAAATAATCCACATCATCGAATCATCCCTGCACTACGACCAAGGATATTCATGTAATCATCAATGGTCATGATTATACCGAATAATCCCTGGTTATAATCATACCAATAACTGTCCATCAATGCACTACGGGCCAATGAGGACTTTTACCACATCATCTATAACATTACGGGTCATGATTATACCGAATGATCCCTGGTTATAATCATACCAATAAACAGTTCATCTATGTACATAAGCCAAAGATACTCATCAATCAATAGTTCATCTTTGCACGTAAGCCAAAGATATACAACTGTAAAACCAATAATTAACAGTCCATCTTTGCACGTAAGCCAAAGATATACAACTGTAAAACCAATAATCAACAGTTCATCTTTGCACGTAAGCCACAGATATACAACTGTAAAACCAATAATCAACAGTCCATCTTTGTACGTAAGCCAAAGATAACTTTCATCATAATATAAGCATGAGGATGATGACAATGATATAAACATTAATCCAATGAAATCAAGGATAAATATTAAAGACTTTAAATTTATCCAGAGTTTAAAAATATCCAAATTGTCAACATGATACTGTTTTATGGAGTAAAATTCAAGAATAATATTCATGTACCAAAAATAATTTGGACAGAAAAGAAATATATTTTTCGGCTAAATAGTACCCCGTGAATAGTACTTCGGGAATAGTACCTCATGAATAGTACCCCGACATAAAAAGTACCTCAAATACCCGAGTGAATAATATTCGGGTAAATAGTAATTTGGGTGAATAGTAACTCGTGAATTGTACTCGTGAATAGTACTCTGACACGAAAAGTGTCCTGAATACCAGAGTGAATAATACTAGAGTGAATAGTAATTGGGTGAATAGTAACTCGTGAATAGTAACTCATAAATAAAATTCCAAATAAAATGATATTTCATGACGATTATAAAAGAAATGATATCTCATACGAGTATAATAGAATATACGAAACTGCAAATGGATTTTCATCCGCCATGCGGTAATCCACGTAGACAGATCATTTCCATAATTTAATAAAGAATGAATATGAAAGGTCATTCACCATGCATGTGGTAGTCTGCGTAGACAAGTTATTCCAACAGAATAATAAAGAATGGAATAACAGAAGAATTCACCATGCATGCATGCGATGTAATCGCATGCAGAAAAGTTATTCCAATGTAATAATAAAGAATGGAACCAGGTCATGCGTAATCCGCACATACATGATATTCCAACAGAATAATAAAGAATGGAATAACAGAAGAATTTCACCGTGTATGCGGTACTTCGCATAGACAGGTTATTCCAACATAATAATAAAGAATAGAATAACAGAAGCTCTCTTCATGAATACGAAAGAAATAATACCCCTTACTATAATAATAATATCCCTTACTTTAGAATAAAACTGGATACTGGAATAGAGACGTAGCAGACTTCTCTTATTCTTTCTCTCTATAATTTCTCTCTATAATAATTGCTCTATAGCTTTAGTGAATTGGTGAGAAATGAAGGAAGAATGAGCTTCTATTTATAGGAAAATATAGTTTCGATAATTGCACGTTTTAGGGCTCGAAATAGTACAATATTATACCTTCCTTTTTTTCTTTTATTTTTAATTTAGTCCTGCAAGTATTATCAAACTTGCACCACCTCCCCTAATAGTAAATTATGTGAATCAATAGTTCTAGACATGTGAAAATATGAATTACAGTATAGTACCTCCTTCTATACCTCCATTTTTAACTTAGTCATGCAAGTATTATCAATCTTGCACCAACTTCCCTAATAGTACAAGAATATAAATCAATAGTACACACATGTGAATAAATAGTTATAATCATGTGAATCAATAGCAATTAATTGCTCATTTATCAGGTTAATTACCCGATTGGTCAATATAACCTCCAGACATCAATTATTATCGAAATAAATGTCGATTTCCACTAACACTAATAATTCCCACACAATAGAACTATCAATTTCATCTTGACTCAACACGAACTTATTCATCATTAATATTATAACGCATAATATTTAATAACCAGGTCGTTCCCAGGAAAGAGGGGGCTTTCTGATAAGGATTTCTCCTTATTGGCGCGCAATTAGGTGAGCAAACCTCTCATTGACAGAACTTCTAGACATTGTCAATATTGCAAATAATAATATGAATAACTTTGTCGTCTCAATTATTGATTTAGTAATATATCCTTTTATACAGATGATACTGTGATAATAATTGAATCAATAATATGAGAGATATGATGCAGCAATTATTGTAGCAATAGTTGAGTATAACTGAGTGACTTCTTACGTAAGCATCAATAATCGATCTGGTGCTTTTATGCAACCATGCGTACATCGTATTTTTTTACTACTAGGGTAGTTCAACAGTTTTAATTGGTAACACTTTCGTAGTTATTTTTATAAAAAGATAATTACGTCATTTTCTAACTATGACAATACTTCATTGTGGGGTCCACCAATGATTGTGTCGTAAATGCGGATATTCGAACACAAAAGAATATTCCCCGACCAATCGAATATTATATAACAACTTGCATACTTTGAAAAATTTATAAATACTACCCACAACTATAACTCTATCTCAAATCCACACCATAATATTCAAAAAAATATTTCGAGAAAATTAAATCTTTATTCATAAAATTTGGGGTCTCACAATCTCCCCTCCTTATGAAATTTTGCCCTCGAAATTTGCGTACGTACCTGGTATGATGAGGATACCTTGACTTCATTTAAGATTCTAACTCTTGAGGTATAACCTTTGAGTGTTGAATACGATCCTTCTTATCCAAGATTTTAACACGTATCTCCTCACACGTTAAATCTTTTACTATTTCGTCTAGTTTTAATTTAATAATGTGGTTCGGGTCGTCCACATATTTACGTAACAACGATACATGAAAAACGTTATGAACACGCGACATACTTGGCGGTAAAACGAGTCTATAGGCCACAGTTCCTACTCGATCAAGTATTTCAAATGGGCCAATTAAATCGAGGGTTGAGATTTCCTCTCTTCGTCGATTCTTGCTTCTAGAATAACGCCCTCTTGAACCTTCTTCTTCACATTCATCAGATTCGGGTGTGTAGCTTGAGCGGTTTTAACTTTATCGATTAAAGTCGATTCTACTCGTATATTCGTTATCTTCACGTGGGTCTCTAGAGTCTTTAACTCTATATTCATCATTTGTAAGTTATACGAAATGGGTTTTTTTGTGTTAACAATATCACACTCGTAAACGCATACGATCTTCTACTCAGTGCGTCAGCAACCACGTTCGCTCTTCCACAATGATATTGAATGGTACGATCGTAATCTTCAACAGCTCGAGCCAACATCTTTGGCGCATGTTACGTTCATTTTAGTTGAAGAAATATTTAAGGGTTTTAGAAATGGGTTTTATACTGGGGTCAATACAAAATTTGATTTCACGCTCTAGGGGTAGGCTAAGAAGTCTTCAAGAATACGTCAGGAAATTTATTAACAATTGAAATATCATTCAAAACTGTGACTCTCATCCAAGACTTGGATAGCACATGTAATGAAGGTTTCTCCTAACAGAGTTTCAATGGATAAGTCAAAGTCTAATTTCTCCGGAGTCAAATTTAAATGTTGAGCGCAAGCAAGAGAGATAAAATAATGGGTAGAACCGGTATCTAACAAGGTATAGACTTCACAAAAATTTATAATTAACTAACCTGTGCTAACTTCGTTCGGGTTACTCGCTTTTTGAGAAGTCATGGAAAATGCCCTTCTTGAAACCACCGACTTTGTTTTGTCCATATCCGCCTTTGGTGCCACCATCCCAGCTGGACTTGACTTTGGTGCACGATAAAATCGGGCTAGGTGACCTTCTTTTCCACAATTGTAACATGCTTTGGACTGCATCACACAGTTTGGACTGATATGTCCCTCCCCTCTGTATTTGAAGCATACAATTGGTGGTCGCTCTCCTTCCTTGAAAACTGGTGTTGGTGCTGCTGTCTTTCCATCATTGTTGAACCTTCTCTTCTTGAAATTTCCACTCCTATTATCTTGGCCATGATTACCACCGAAGTGGTTACCATTCTTGGCGTGATAATTTCCCCCCACGATGGTTATCATTGTTTCGATGGCCGTTGCCACCGGCACGATTATTATCGTGTTGTTGCTCGTTATCCTTTCGTTGGGCTGACTCATTATCGCGCTCCAATAACTGAGCCCTATTTACAACATCTGAATATAAATAAAGTTTGTGAGAAATGAGGTATTGTCGTATTTCGGGTTTCAAACCTCTTAGAAACATTCGCGTCATTCGTTCCACATTATCGACCAAATGGGATGCAAACCGGGATAACCCCGTAAATTTAGCTTTGTACTGCGCCACAATCATATTATTTTGTTCCCTTGCTTATCTCAAAATTTTTAGATGCCATTCTCAAACACTGTCACAAAATAAGGGTTAATTGACATGTAACATATTATCCCTATACTCTGACCGACCAATTAAATACCAAATAAACTTAGGTAGGTCATACTAGCGAAGGAATTCCCCATCTCTCCCCTCCTAGTTCTAGTCTCACATCTTAGCTAGGGATCATATCCCTAAGCTTTGATACCAACTGTGATGCCCCCAAAATAGGTCCACACGACCCATTCTGAGTCGCCAGATATCGCACTATAACAATCAAATATAAACTTCATTTATACAACTGTTGAACTGTCGTGCAGAGTACGACAACAGATAAGTTGTGAGTTTTAATATAAATATATATAACTTTCGTGGTGCCTTGACCACAAGACCTTACAATGGTACCTTACATAAAGGTACAGTCAATAATTGTTTTAGAAATTAAAATCTTTGGAAAATACTCAAGGAAACCTTCGTACATGGGAGGCCATGCGTCTAGGTTATGATAGATATCATATGTCCACAAAATTATCCTTGGTTGACCCAAAAGTCCCCAAAGAAAAACAAGAAGATTACTATCATCTTCTTTCCAATGGTGAGTCTTCTCTTGACATATAATTATCTCCGTTGTCTCCAAGTGAAAATTATATTTCAAATAAACTCTAAGATCATATAGGTAGTGCTCGTAGATATACTCAGCAAGTGGATGTAAACAACCCTGTCTTATGATAACACGAGGTTGTATGTCATTAGACATCTTGTATGATAGTGGCAAAACACCCTTCCAAAGTTGTGTTCACCTCACCCTATTCGGTTCACCAAAATTAAATATCAAATGACGTATACAATACGACACACTTATCTAAATTTCTCAACAAAATTATGTCCATACTATTTAGGGAGAACCTCAACGACTATAGACCAGATTCTATTCCCTGTTATCCCCGCTTCAATTCGGCTAAACAACACTCTTATTACCTGAAAGGAATTGTGAAGCAAAAAGGGTGAGCAAAACTATCCCAGTAAATAATATCATGACTAAAGATAATTTACATCATCAATAGCCTTCATCAGTAATAAATCAGAGATTTAGAACATATGGTAGATGATAAAACTTTTCAACCATAGTTGCAGCAGAACGAGTAATCCATTAGAAGAGTCAAATAGACCATCAGGTCTATTATCTTCTCCATATTAAAAGTCCACTAATAATGTTTTATCCCTATAACATCAATCAATAATTCATGTCCACAATCATATGAATAAATCGTAATCATAATTGTGATTCTAAATTCCTCTTCGTACCCAGGACGAAGATAATTTTCATCACCTATCTTCACCTGAAATATAAAAAATCATACGAGTCATGATTATACCGAATGATCCCTGGTTATAATCATACCAATAAACAGTTCATCTATGTACATAAGCCAAAGATACTCATCAATCAATAGTTCATCTTTGCACGTAAGCCAAAGATATACAACTGTAAAACCAATAATTAACAGTCCATCTTTTCACGTAAGCCAAAGATATACAACTGTAAAACAAATAATCAACAGTCCATCTTTGCACGTAAGCTAAAGATAACTTTCATCATAATATAAGCATGAGGATGATGACAATGATATAAGCATTAATCCAACGAAATCAAGGATAAATATTAAAGACTTTAAATTTATCCAGAGTTTAAAAATATCTAAATTGTCAACATGATACTGTTTTTGGAGTAAAATTCAAAAATAATATTCATGTACCAAAAATAATTTGGACAGAAAAGAAATATATTTTTTGGGTAAATAGTACCCCATGAATAGTACTTCGGGAATAGTACCTCATGAATAGTACCCCGACATGAAAAGTACCCCAAATACCCGAGTGAATAATATTCGGGTGAATAGTAATTTGGGTGAATAGTAACCCGTGTAGTACTCCGACATGAAAAGTATCCCGAATACCCAAGTGCATAATACTAGAGTGAATAGTAACCGGGTAAATAGTAACTCGTGAATAGTAACTCGTAAATAAAATACCAAATAAAATAATATTTCATGACGATTACAAAAGAAATGATATCTCATACGAGTATAATAGAATATACGAAACTGCAAATGGATTTTCATCCGCCATGCGGTAATCCGTATAGAGCGATTCATTTCCACAATTTAATAAATAATGAATACGAAGGTCATTCACCATGCATGCGGTAGTCGGCGTGAGACAAGTTATTCCAATGCAGAATAATAAAGAATGGAATAAATGGAAGAATTCACCATGCATCGATAGACCGCATGACGAGTTATTCAATAGAATAATAAAGAATGGAACCAGGTCATGCGTAATCCGCACAGACAGGATATTCCAACAGAATAATAAAGAATGGAACCAGGTCATGCATAATCCGCACAGACAGAATATTTGTGACGCCCCCAAAATAGGTATACATCACCCATCTTGAGTTGCCAAATACATGGTAAAAAATTCAAATACAAACTTAATTATACAACATGAGCTACGAGTTTTTATACAAATATTGTCTTCTAGACAGTATTTAAACTCAAAATACGACAAAACATAATCTGAGAGTTCTAACACGAATATTGTCATCTAGACAATATCCACACTCAAATTCAATCTTATTACATTTATAATCACACTATTTCATATAATTGTGAGGACTACTAATGCTATCATCTGGACCGTCACTCCGTTCCCCTACTAGTCCCTGCTACGTTCTCATTTCCTGAAGAGAACAATGAAAGCAAAAAGGGTGAGCTCAACTAGCCCAGTAAGAAATATTATGACTAAGATAATGCAGAATAAATTATCGTTAGCCTTCAACAGTGTTAAATTGATAAAATATAACAACCATCAAGTTTAACTGCAGCGGAACACGCAATCCATTAGAAGAGTCAAGTAAAAAATAAAATCTACTATCTTTTATAATTTAAAAGGTTTTTCATCACTTTTTTTATCACGAGACTCAAATTTAATAAATAATCTACATCATCAAATCATCCCCCGCACTACTCGTGCCAAGGATATTCTTTAGTATCACGACTACGAATTATTCATGGACTACGGGCCAAAGATAATCGTATTTTCATTAACGGTCCTGATCATGCCATAAAACAATTCATCTTTGCACCCTTGGCCGAATAGAATCCATAGCCATAATCATACCAAAAATTGTCCATCAATGCACTACGGGCCAATGAGGATTTTTTTAACATTATTTGTAACATTACGGTCATGATTATACCGAATAATCCTTAGTCATAATCATACCAAGTCCATCTATGCACTACAGGCCACAGATGACTTTTTAACATAATATAAGCATGAGGATGATGACAATGACATAATAATTGAATAAAACAAGTTCAAGAATTAATTTATCGAGGAACCAATAACGTCCAAATTGTCAACATGATACTGCTTTGTGGAGTAAAAATTAAAGAATGCTTAGAAGAATATTTCTATGAAAAGATACTGGATGAAGCACAAATATCAAGGATATTCCACTAATTTCATGGAGTATAGAAACCAAAACTTTAACCAAAAGAGTATCATAGAATATATGAAACTGCAATGGATTTTCACCCGCCATGCGGTAATCCACGTAGACAACTCATTTCCACAATTTAATAAGAAATGAATACGAAGGGTCATTCACCATGCATGTGGCAATCCATATAGACAGGTTATTCCAACAGAATAATAAAGAAAAGAATAACAGAAGAATTCACCATGCATGCGATAAATCGCACAGACATGTTATTCCAACAGAATAATAAATAATAGAACCAGGTCATGCGTAAACGCACCGACATGATATTCCAATGTAATAATAATAAATAACGGTGTCACGGTCATGCGTAAGCCGGCAGGATGTTCCAATGAGAATAGTAAAGAATGGAATAGCAGAAGAATTTCACCATGTATGCGGTACTTCGCATAGACAGGTTATTCCAACATAATAATAAAGAATGGAATAACAGAAGAATTTCACTAAGTATAGGGTAGACTGCGTATACAGGTTAGTCCAACAGAATAATAAAGAATGGGTTAACAGAAGAATTTCACCAAGTATAGGGTAGACCGCGTATACAGGTTATTCCAATAGAATAATAAAGAATGGAATAACAGAAGTTCTCTTCATGAATACGAAAGAAATAACACTCCTTACGAGTACAATAAATAATATCCCTTACCTTATAAAGAAAAGTACTCCGACGGGTAGGACGGGGATATACTTGAAGAAAACTTGCACTACGCTCAAAGCTTTCTTAAACTCTAAAGAAATACACTTAAGATTATAGAAGAAGAATTCTCTCTCTAGAGTTTCAGTGAATTCGTAAGAAATAATGAAGGAATGAGCTTCTATTTATAGGAGAATGGACTGAATAGTAACTAATTCATGAACGGTACAGATTGATTTACTTTTAAACGGATGGTCCATATTGATTTACTATGTAGAACACTATGCAGACACTGCATAATAAAATATAATATATTTTAATTATTGTCTAATAAAACAAATAACTTTATAAAACTATTCGCTTTTATATAAAAAGATTTTACTATGCAAAACACTATGCATAATAGAATATAATATATTCTATTTATAGTCTAATAAAACAAATAACTTTATAAAAGTATTCTATTTTATATAAAAATATTTTACTATGCAAAATACTATGCATAATAGAATATAATATATTCAAATTATTATCTAATAAAATAAATAACTTTATAAAAGTATTTACATTTTATATAAAAGCTTTTTTTGTTTTATTATATTAATAATACTAATAAAACAAAATTTATATATATATATATATATATATATATATATATATATATATATATATATATATATATATGTGTGTGTGTGTGTGTGTGTGTGTGTGTGTGTGTGTGTAAACTTCCGTGACTTCATAAAAAGACACCTCAATATATTTAACAACATTTATCATCATTATTATAATTCACAATATTAATCGACTGTGTCGTTCCCGAGGAAAGAGGGGCTTTCAATAAGGATTTTTTCCTATTGGCGGCGTAATTGGGTGACCAAACCTCTCATTGGCAGAACTTCTAGACATCGTTAATATTGCAAATAATAATATTAATAACTTCGTCGTCTCAATTATTGATTTAATAATATATAAAATATTGACAATAATTGAATCAAATAACGTGAGATACTATCAAGAATTCTCGTAGCAATAATTAAACAAAAGCGAGTGACTTCTCACGTAAGCATCAATAATCAATACTGGTGTGCTACTATGCAACCACAGCAGTATTCTTGTACTTTTACTACTAGAATAGTTCAGCAGTTTTAACGGTAAAACTTCCGCCGTTATTTTCATAAAAATATTTTTGTCGTTTTCTCAATCAAACAATAATTCCGTTATGGGGTCCACTAATGATGATTGTCCAGTCATACGGATATTCCCCGACAAAAAGAATATTTCCCGACCAATCGAATATTATACAACAACTTGCATACTTTTCAAAATTTATAAATACTACCCACAACTATAACACTATTTCAAATTCACACCATAATATTCAAAAAATATTTTGAGAAAATTAAATTTTTATTCATAAAATCTGGGGTCTCACAATCTCCCCTCCTTATGAAATTTTGCCCTCGAAATTTACGTACGTACCTGGTATGCTGAAGAGGCGAGGACACCTTGACTTCATTTTAGATTCTAATTCTTGAGGTATAACCTTTGAGTGTTGGATACGATCCTTCTTATCTAAGATTTTAACACGTATCTCCTCATACATTAAATCTTCTGCTATATCGTTTAGTTCTAATTTAATAATGTGGTTCGGGTCGTCCACATATTTACGTAACCTCGATACGTAAAAAAAACGTTCTGAACACGCAACATACTTGGCGGTAAAACGAGTCTATAGGCCACAGTTTCTACTTCATCGAGGATTTCAAATGGGCCAATTAAATCGAGGGTTGGGATTTCCTCTCTTCGTCGATTCTTGCTTCTAGAATAACGCCCTCTTGAACCTTCTTATTCACATTTATCAGCTCCGGGTGTGTAGCTTGAGCAGCTTTAACTTTATCGATTCTACTCGTATATTCGTTTTCTTCACGTGGGTTCGTATATTCGCACTTGTAACCGCATACGATCTTCTACTCAACGCGTAAGTACAATGTTCGCTTTTCCTACGATGGTATTGAATGGTACGATCGTAATCTTCAACAGCTCGAGTCAGCGTCTTTGGCGCATGTTACGTTCATTTTAGTTGAAGAAATATTTGAGGGTTTAAGAAATGGGTTTTGTACTGGGGTCAATACAAAATTCAATTTCACGCTCTAGGGGTAGGCTAAGAAGTCTTCAAGAACACGTCAAAAAATTTATTAACAATAGATGTAAGACCCCAACTTTTATGAATAAAGATTAAATTCTCTCGAAATATATTTTTGAATATTATGGTGTGGATATGATAAATGTTATAGTTGTGGGTATTATTTACAAATTTTGCAAAGTAAGCAAGTGGTTATAAAATATTCGATTGGTGTGGGAATATTCGCTTTTAACGAGGAATATTAAATGCGGCGATTTATTAACAATCATTAGTGGACCCCACAATGGAAGTATTGTCGTAGTTAGAAAATGACATAATTATCTTTTTATAAAAATAACGGCGAAAGTGTTACCGTTAAAACTGTTGAACTACCTGGTAGTAAAAGTACAGTAATACGCGTGGTTGCATAGTAGCACACTGTATTGATTATTGATGCTTACGTGAGAAGTCACTCAGTTATACTCAATTATTGCTACAATAATTGCTGCATCATATCTCTCATATTATTGATTCGATTATTGTCATAGTATCATCTGCATTATATGATATATTATTAAATCAATAATTGATATGACAAAGTTATTCATATTATTAAATTATAATATTTACAATGTCTAGAAGTTTTGTCAAGGAGAGGTTTGGTCACCTAATTACGCGCCAATAAGGAGAAATCCTTATCGGAAACCCCCCTTTCACAGGAGCGACACGGTTGTTAAATATTGTGAGTTATAATATTAATGATGAATACGTTCGTGTTGATTAAAGATGATTTTGATAGTTCCATTATGTTGGAATTATTAGTGTTAATGGAAATCGACATCTATTCCGATGATAATTGATGTCTGAGGGTTATATTGATAAATCGGGTTATTTATCGGATAAATGAGCAATTAATTGCTACTAATTCACATGCTTATATAACTATTTGTTCACATATGTATACTATTGAATCACATTCTTGTACTATTAGGGGAGTTTGCGCAAGATTGATAATACTTGCATGACTAAGTTAAAAATGGAGGTATAGATGGAGGTACTATATTGTAATTCGTATTTTTCACATGATTATACTATTGATTCACATGATTGAACTATTGATTCACATTATTTACTATTAGGAAAGGTGGTGCAAGTTTAATAATACTTGCAGGACTAAATTAAAAATGAAAGAAAAGTTGGAGGTATTGTACTGTAATATTTTGAGCCCTAAAACGTGCAATTATCGAAACTATATTTTCCTATAAATAGAAGCTCATTCTTCCTTCATTTCTCACTAATTCACAAAAGCTTTAGAGCAATTATTATAGAGAGAAATTATAGAGAGAAAGAAGAAGAGAAGTCTGCTACCTCACTATTCAAAGATACGCTTTTTTTTCTGAGTAAGGGGTATTATTTCTTTTGTATTCATGAAGAGAACTTCTATTATTCCATTCATTATTATTCTATTGGAATAACCTGTATACGCGAACTACCCTATACTTGGTGAAATTCTTCATTATTCCATTCTTTATCATTCCTTGGAACATCATGTATGCGTGCTTTACGCATGACACGGTTCCGTTAATTATTATTCTGTTGGAATATCACGTCGTAAGCGCTTACGCATGACTGGTTCATTATTTATTATTACATTGGAATAACTTTGTTTGTGCTGATCTATCGCATGCCGGTGATTTCTTTTGTTATTCTATTCTTTATTATACTCAGTTGGTTAAATTTTTGGCTTTTATACTCCATGAAATTAGTGGAATATCCTTGATATTTGCGCTTCATCCAGTATCTTTTCATGAAAATATTCTTCTGAGCATTCTTGAGTTTTATCCAACAAAGCAGTATCATATTGACAATTTGAACGTTATTGGTTCCTGGACAAATTAATTCTTGAACTTGTTTTTATTAAATTCTTATATCATTGTCATCATCCTCATGTTTATAATATGTTGAAAGTCATCTGTGACCTGTAGTACATAGATGGACTTGGTATGATTATGACCGTGGATTATCTAAGTATAATCATGACCGTAATGTTACAAATGATGTGGTAAAAGTCCTCTTGGTCAGTAGTGCATTGATGGATGATTGTTGGCATGATCATGACCATTGATGAATACACGAATATCCTTGGCCCGTAGTGCATGGAAAATTTATGGTCGTGATACTAATGAATATCCTTGGCCGTAGTGCAATGATGATGTGGTTTATTTATTAAGCCGAGTCTCAGCGATAAAAGTGATGAAAAACCCTTTAAATCATAGAAGATAGTTGACTTTATTCTCTACTTGACTCTTCTAATGGATTGCTTGTTCCGCTGCAGTTAAACTTGATGTTTGTTATATTTTGTCAGTTTAACACTGTTTAAGGCTAATGATAAATTATTCTGCATTATCTTAGTCATAATATTTTTATTGGGCTAGTTGAGCTCACCCTTTTGCTTTCATTGTTCTCTTGTGAAATGAGAACGTAATGGGACTAATCGGGAACGGAGTGACGGTCCGAGATGATAAGATTAGTAGTCCTCACTATTTTATGAAATAGTGTGATAATAAATGTAATGAGGACTCCATTGAGTGTGGATATTTTCTAGATGACAATATTTATATTAAAACTCATAGCTTATGTTTTGTTGTATTTTACACGATAGTTGTATTTAAGTTGTATTTGAATTTTATACCTTGTATTTGGCGACTCAAGATGGGTGATGTATATCTATTTTGGGGGCATCACAATAGAAATATCATTCAAAACTGTGACCCTCATCCAAGACTTGGATAGTACGTCACATTGATACCTATCAACTTGCCATCGTCATTCACGACGTCGCCTACAGAAAGTCTGGCTTCGGTGCATTCCACACAAGGAAGTCAACAACGAAAGGATCGGGGCTCTTTACTTATGGCTTGATATGACAATGATTGACTTTAGTGGTTTGGTTGCTTGAATTCGCATAACAGGTTGGTTAGGAATATGAAAGCTAACAACCTTACGAAAAGCATGATGAGTAGTTAACTAATCGATTCCAAAAATCGCATCAAAGGCAAGTATTTTCAAAGAGATAAGATTGACAGGTAACGTGAAAGTGTCAATTTGAATTAAACAAGATTTATAAATAGTGGATGTAACGAAGGTTTCTCCCAACTGATTTTCAACAGATAAATCAAAATCTAACTTCTTCGGAGTTAAATTCAAACATTGAACACAACTAGGTGAAATAAAATAGTGAGTAGAACCGGTATCTAACATGGTATAGACTTCGCAAGAGTTTATGATTAACTTACCCGTGATAATTTTATTCAGGTTCCTCGTCAAAAAAAAATGCTCTCTCTTAAACTACCGACTTTGGCTTGTCTGGGACATCCTTTGGCATCACTATCCCAAATGGACTTGACTTCACCATACGACAAAATTGAGCTAGGTGACCTTCTCTTCCGCAATTAAAACACGCTTTGGATTGCTGCGTACAGTTTGGACGGATGTGTCCCTCTGTCGCATTTGAAACATCTGACCGGTGGTCGCTTTTTTCCTTTGAAACGGGTCTTTGGTGTTTTTGTCTTTCCATCATTATTGAACCTTCTCTTCTTGAAATTTCCACTTTATTATCTTGGCCATGATTACCACCGAAATGGTTACCATTCATGGCATGATAATTTCCCCACGATGGTTATCATTGTTAGATGATGACCGTTGCCACACCAGTACGATTATTATCGTGTTGTTGGTCGTTGCCTTTTTGTTGGGTGACTCATTATCAAGGCTCCAATAAGCGAGACCTATTCACAACATCTGAATATAAACAAAATTTGTGAGAAATGAGGTATTGGCGTATATTGGGTTTCAAACCTCTTAGAAACATTCGCGTCATTCGCTCCTCATTATCGACCAAATGGGATGCAAACCGAGACAAGTCGGCAAACTTAGCCTCGTACTGCGACACAGTCATATTGTTTTTGTGATGCCCCCAAAATAGGTATACATCACCTATTCTGAGTCGTCAAATACATGGTACACAATACAAATATAACTTAATAATACAACTGTCGTGTACAATACGATAAAACATAAGCTGTGAGTTTGAATACAAATATTGTCTACTAGAGATTATACAAACTCAAAAGGAGTCCTCATTACAATTATTATCACACTATTTCACAGAATAGTGAGGACTACTAATGCTATCATCTGGCCCGTCACTCCGTTCCCCGACTAGTCCCTGCTACGTTCTCATTTCCTGAAGAGAACAATAAAAGTAAAAGGGTGAGCTCAACTAGCCCAGTAGGAAATGTAATGACTAAGATAATGCAGAATATATTATCGTTAGCCTTCAACAGTGTTAAACTGATACAATATAACAACCATCAAGTTTAACTGTAGCGGAACAAGCAATCCATTAAAAGAGTCAAGTAGAGAATAAAATCTACTATCTTTTATGATTTAAAAGGTTTTTCATCACTTTTATCATTTGGGACTCAAATTTTAATAAATAATCCACATCATCGAATCACCCCTGCACTATGGCCAAGGATATTCTTTAGTATCACGACCACAATTATCCATGCACTACGGGCCAAGAATATTTGTGTATTCAATAATGGTCATAATCATGCCAACAACTGTCCATCAATGCTCTACGGGCCTATGAGGACTTTTTCCACATCATTTATAACATTACGGTCATGATTACACCGAATAATCCTTGGTCATAATCATACCAAGTCCATCTATGCACTATAGGCCACAGATGACTTTCAACAAAATATAAACATGAGGATGATGACAATGATATAAGAATTCAATAAAACAAGTTCAAGAATTAATTTATCCAGGAACTAATAACGTCCAAATTGTCAACATGATACTGCTTTGTAGAGTAAAATTCAAGAATGCTCAGAAAAATATTTCCATGAAAAGATACTAGATGAAGCGCAAATATCAAGAATATTCCACTAATTTCATGGAGTATAGAAGTCAAAACTTTAACCAACTGAGTATAATAAGGAATGAAATAACAAAAGAAATCACCAGGCATGCGATAGATCGCACATGCAAAGGTTATTCCAATGTAATAATAAATAACGGAATCAGTCCCACAGAAACGCACAGTACAGGATATTCAATTTGAATAATAAAGACGCGAAATCAGTCCGGCAGTAAAATGCATGTAGACAAGATATTCCAACGAGAATAATAAAGAGGCGGAATCAGTCCCGTAGAACGCATGCATGCAGGATATTCCACCGAATAATAAAGAGCGGAATCGGTCCGTGTAAAACACATGCATGAGGATATTCCAATGTAATAATAAAGACGAAACCAGTCCGACGTAGAACACATGCATGTGATGTTCCAATGTAATGATAAAGAATGGAACAATGTAAGAATTTTACCAAGTATAGGGTAGCTGCGTATTACAGTTATTCAACAGAATAATAAAGAATGGAATTACAGAAGTTCTCTTCATAGATAAGAAAGAAATAATACTCCCTACCTTAGAAAAACTGGATACTGAAATAGTGAGGTAGCAGACTTCTCCTCTTCTTTCTATAATTTCTCTCTATAATAATCGTTCTAAAGCTTTTGTGAATTGGTGAGAAATGAAGGAAGAATGAGCTTCTATTTTTAGAAAAATATAGTTTTGATAATTGCACGTTTTGAGGCTCGAAAAATTACAGTACAATACCTCTAACTTTTCCTTTATTTTTAATTTAGTCATGGAAGTATTATCAAACTTGCACCACCTCCCCTAATAGTAAATAATGTGATTCAATAGTAAATTATGTGAATCAATAGTTCTAGACATGTGAAAATACGAATTACAGTATAGTACCTCCATCTATACCTTCATTTTTAACTTAGTCATGCAAGTATTATCAATCTTGCACCAACTTCCCTAATAGTAACAAGAATGTGAAACAATAGTATACACATGTGAATAAATAGTTATAATCATGTGAAATAATAGCAATCAATTGCTCATTTATCCGGTTAAATACCCGATTGGTCAATATAACCACCAGACATCAATTATTATCGAAATAATTGTCGATTTTCACTAACACAAATAATTCCAACACAATGAAACCATTTTTATCAAAAATATAAATTTTGAAATTTCGAAGTTTGACTTTTCTCGAAAAAGTCAACTATTGACTTTTTGACCAAATAGTGAATTCTGGAAAATTTTGTGTTTATAGACTATTTTTACTAATTTTATCGTTTCGGACTCAAATATCACGTCCGCATCTCCAAATTCAACTCTGAACACAACTTCAATTTTAATAACATTCATCATTAATATTATAACTCACAATATTTATCAACCGTGTCGTTCCTGGGAAGAGGGGCTTTCAATAAGGATTTCTCCCTATTGGCGCAATTAGGTGACCAAACCTCTCCTTAATGTAACTTCTAGACATTGTAAATATTGCAATTTTATAATATGAATAACTTTGTCGTCTCAATTATTGATTTAATAAAATAACATATTATGCTGAGGATGATCTTATGACAATAATCAAATCAATAATATGAGAGATATGATGCGCAATTTAGAGTAATAATTGAGTATAACCGAGTGACTTCTCACGTAAGCATCAATAATCAATACCGTGTGCTACTATGCAACCATGCCGTATTACTATACTTTTACTTTACTAAGGGTAGTTCAACGATTAACAGTAAAACTTTTCGCCATTATTTTCATAAAGTATTTTTGTGCGTTTTCTCAATCCGACAATAATTTCGTTGTGGGGGGTCCACCAATGATTGTCCCGTTGTACGAATATTCCCTGTTAAAACGAATATTCCCCGACCAATCGAATATTATATAACAACTTGCGTACTTTGCAAAATTTATAAATATTACCCACAACTATAACATTATATCAAATCCACACCATAATATTCAAAAATATATTTCGAGAAAATTAAATCTTTATTCAAAAAGTTGGGGTCTTACAGTTTTGCTCCAGCTTGATGAACTCCACCTCCTTCATGTGACGAATACTTTCAAAAAAGTACTTGTCATTGAACATTGGAACTTCTCCCAAGACATCTTGAGTGCGTCAGACTGGGTACGTTTTATAGATTCCCACCAGTAATTTGCCTCTTCACGCAACATAAAGGTGGCAAAGGGAACCTTTTGCTCCTCGAAGCATCCCAAGACATCAAATATCTTGGTGATCTCGCTTAACCACGCGTCTCTGCTTTTAAGTGGTTCTCGGCTTTCCCAAAAACTCGTGGTCCCAGCTCCTTGAACTGCTTAGCGGTGACCGACCGTGTGTTTCCATTATTTCCCCCTATATTTTGAACAGGAGTCTCTCTTACCTGATGTTGCATGAATTGCATAAAGCCTCTGAACATTCCATCGTTCATCATCTGGTCAGTGTTGTTGATTGCCTGAGGATTGTCGCCTTCCTGATGCATATTATCCTGATTATTGATCTGTGGAGACTCAACGATCTCCTGTGCTCCATTGATGTTCTTAACATTCTCGGATGTCATTTTCAAATACTGCCACAAAATAAGGGTTAATTAACATATCACATATTATCCCTATACTCTGACCGACTAATTAAATACCAAATAAACTTAGGTAGGTCATACTAGCGAAGGAATTCCCCGTCTCTCCCCTCCTAGTTCTTGTCTCACATCTCAGCCATGGATCATATCCCTAAGCTTTGATACCAACTGTGACGCCCCCAAAATAGGTATACATCACCCATCTTGAATTGCCAAATACATGGTACAAAATTCAAATACAAACTTAATTATACAACATGAGCTGCGAGTTTTAATACAAATATTGTCTTCTAGACAATATTCAAACTCAAAATATGACAAAACATAATCTGAGAGTTCTAACACGAATATTGTCATCTAGACAATATCCAACTCAAATTCAATCTTATTACATTTATAATCACACTATTTCATAGAATAGTGAGGACTACTAATGCTATCATCTGGACCGTCACTCCGTTCCCCTACTAGTCCCTGCTACGTTCTCATTTCCTGAAGAGAACAATGAAAGCAAAAAGGGTGAGCTCAACTAGCCCAGTAAGAAATATTATGACTAAGATAATGCAGAATAAATTATCGTTAGCCTTCAACAGTGTTAAACTGATACAATATAACAACCATCAAGTTTAACTGCAGCGGAACAAGCAATCCATTAGAAGAGTCAAGTAGAAAATAAATCTACTATATTCTATGATTTAAAAGGTTTTTCATCACTTTTATTGCTGAGACTCAGCTTAATAAATAATCCACATCATCAAATCATCCCTGCACTACTGGCCAAGGATATTCTTTAGTATCACGACCACGAATTATTCATGGACTACGGGCCAAAGATAATCGTGTTTTCATCAATGGTCCTGATCATGCCATAAAATAATTCATCTTTGCACCCTTGGCCGAAGAGAATCTATAGCCATAATCATACCAAAAACTGTCCATCAATGCACTACGGGCCGATGAGGATTGTTTTCACATCATTTGTAATATTACGGTCATGATTATACCGAATAATCCCTGGTCATAATCATACCAAGTCCATCTATGCACTACAGGCCACAGATGACTTTCAACATAATATAAACATGAGGATGATGACAATGACATAATAATTTAATAAAACAAGTTCAAGAATTAATTTATCCAGGAACTAATAACGTCCAAATTGTCAACATGATACTGCTTTGTGGAGTAAAAATTCAAGAATGCTCAGAAGAATATTTCCATAAAAAGATACTGGATGATGCGCAAATATCAAGGATATTCCACTAATTCTATGGAGTATAGAAGCCAAAAGTTTAACCAAAATAGTATCATAGAATATATGAAACTGCAATGGATTTTCACCCGCCATGCGGTAATCCACGTAGACAACTCATTTCCACAATTTAATAAGAAATGAATACGAAGGGTCATTCACCATGCATGTGGCAATCCACATAGACAGGTTATTCCAATAGAATAATAAAGAATGGAATAACAAAAGAATTCACCATGCATGCGATAAATCGCACAGACAGGTTATTCCAACAAAATAATAAATAATTGAACCAGGTCATGCGTAAATGCACCGACAGGATATTCTAACAGAATAATAAATAACGGAACCAGGTCATGTGTAAACGCATCGACAGGATGTTCCAACAGAATAATAAAGAATGGAATAACAGAAGAATTTCACCAAGTATAGGGTAGACCGCGTATACAGGTTATTCCAACAGAATAATAAAGAATGGAATAATAGAAGAATTTCACCAAGTATAGGGTAGACCGCGTATACAAGTTATTTCAACAGAATAATAAAGAATAGAATAACAGAAGTTCTCTTCATGAATACGAAAGAAATAATACCCCTTACGAGTACAACAAATAATATCCCTTACCTTATAAAGAAGAGTACTCCGACGTGTAGGGCGGGGATATACTTGAAGAAAACTTGCACTACGCTCAAAGCTTTCTTAAACTCTAAAGAAATACGCTCAAGATTATAGAAGAAGAATTCTCTCTCTAGTCAGTGAATTCGTAAGAAATAATGAAGGAATGAGCTTCTATTTATAGGAGAATGGACTGAATAGTAACTAATTCATGAACGGTCAAGATTGATTTACTTTTAAACGGACGGTCCATATTGATTTACTATACAGAACACTATGCAGGCACTATGCAACACTATGCATAATAAAATATAATATATTTTAATTATTGTCTAATAAAATAAATAACTTTATAAAAGTATTCTGTTTTATATAAAAATATTTTACTATGCAAAATACTATGCATAATAGAATATAATATATTCTATTTATAGTCTAATAAAATAAATAACTTTATAAAAGTATTCTGTTTTATATAAAAAGATTTTACTATGCAAAACACTATGCATAATAGAATATAATATATTCTAATTATTGTCTAATAAAATAAATAACTTTATAAAAGTATTACATTTTTATTACATTACATTAATAATACTAATAAAACAAAATTTATATATATAATATATATATATATATATATGTAAACTTCCGTGACTTCATAAAAAGACACCTCAATATATTTAACAACATTAATCATCATTATTATAATTCACAATATTAATTGACCAGGTCGTTCCTAGGAAAGATGGGGCTTTCCAATAAGGATTTTTCCCTATTGACGCGCAATTAGGTGACCAAACATCTCCTTGGCAGAACTTTTAGACATCGTTAATATTGCAAATAATAATATTAATAACTTCGTCATCTCAATTATTGATTTAATAATATATAAAATATTGACAATAATTGAATCAAATAACGTGAGATACTATGCATCAATTACTGTAGCAATAATTGAACAAAACTGAGTGACTTCTCACATAAGCATCAATAATTAATACCGTGTGCTACTATGCAACCACGTGTACATCGTAATTTTACTTCTAGTAGTTCAATAATTTTAACTCAGTAAAACTTCCATAGTTATTTTTATTAAAATATTTTTGTCATTTTCTCAATCCGACAATAATTACATTGTGGGGTCCATGATTAATGATTGTATAAATCGCACGGATATTTCCCGACAAAAAAAATATTCCTCGACCAATCGAATATTATACAACAACTTCATACTTTTCAAAATTTATAAATACTATCCACAACTATAACACTATCTCAAATCCACACCATAATATTCAAAAAATATTTTGAGAAAATTAAATCTTTATTCATAAAATCTGGGGTCTCACAATATTCCAACAGAATAATAAAAAATGGAATAACAGAAGAATTTTACCATGTATGCGGTACTTCGCATAGACAGGTTATTCCAACATTATAATAAAGAATGGAATAACAGAAGCTCTCTTCATGAAAAGTAAATAATGTGAAACAATAGTAAACACATGTGAGCACATAGTTATAAGCATGTGAATTAATAACAATTAATTGCTCATTTATTCAATTAATTACCCGTTTGGTCAATATAGTTTCTAGACATCAATTATCATCGAAATAAATGTCGATTTCCACTAACACTAATAATTTCAACACAATGAAACTATCAATTTCATCTTTAATCATCAAGAACTTATTCATCATTAATATTATAACTCACAATATTTAACAACCAGGTCATTTCCAGGAAAGAGGGGGCTTTCCGATAAGGATTTCTCCCTATTGGTGCGCAATTAAGTTACCAAACCTCTCCTCGATAGAACTTCTAGACATCGTCAATATTGCAAATAATAATATGAATAACTTTGTCGTCTCAATTATTGATTTAATAATATAAAATATTATGCAGATGATACTGTGATAATAATTGAATCAATAATATGAGAGATATGATGCAGCAATTACTATAGCAATAATTGAATATAACTGAGTGACTTCTCACGTAAGCATTAATAATCAATATCGTGTGCTACTATGCAACCACGCACATTATTATACTTTTACTACCGGGTAGTTCAACAATTTAACGGTAAAACTTTCGCCGTTATTTTTTAAAATATTTACCATTTTCTAACTACACGAAGCATTCTCCGTTAAGGATCCATTCAATGATTGTGTCGTCATACGAATATTCTCTGTTAAAACGAATATTCCCCGACACAACGAATATTTTATATCAACTTGCTTACTTTGCAAAATTTTCAAATGTCACCCTTAACTTTAACCTTTATCAATTCAAACATTTACTAAATAACATAATAATTATAAGAAAATTGAATACCTTCATTTCATAAAATTCGGGGTCTTACAGTACCCCGCCATGAAAAGATTAAAATTTTAATAAGAAAGTTCAGACCAATAGTAAAATGATAATAGATGAAACACAAACTATTAAAAATATTCCACTAATTTCAAGAGTTTTCACCATTTATTAATAAGGTTATGGAAACAAACAATAAATTCGTACCATAAATGGAGAAATATGAAAGAAGACGATATCCCTTGATGAGTACAAAAAAATGATATCTCATACGAGTATGAAAGAATATACGAAACTGTAAATGAATTTTCACCCATCATACGGTAATCAACGTAAGCAGATCAGTTCCATAAATAAAGAGTGAGTACGAAGGGTTATTCACCATGCATGCAGTAATCCACGTAGACATGTTTTCCCACAGATTAATAAAAAATGAATACAACGGGTTATTCACCAGGCATGCAGTAATCCACAGAGACAGGTTATTCTCATAGATTAATAAGGAATGGAATGACAACCCGTATAAGTATGAAGTAAATAACATCCTTTACGAATACAAAAGAAATAATACCTCTTACCTTAGTAGGAGATTGGATATTGCAATAGTGCAGTAGCAGAATACTCTTCTTCTTTTTCTCTTATTCTCTATATAGTTTCTCTCTCTAGAGTTTTAGTGAATTAGTGAGAAAGAAGGAAGAAATGAGTTTCTATTTATAGGAGAATGGACTAAATAGTAACTTATTCACGGACGGTCCATATTGATTTATTATTAAAGCGGACGGTCCATATTGATTTACTATTACAACTTTAATTGACGGTCCATATTGATTTACTATTAAAACTTCAACCGATGGTCCTTATTGAGTTATTATTAACATTTCAACCGACAGTCCATTTGATTTACTATTAAAACTTCAACTGACGGTTCATATCGATTTACTATTAAAACTTTAACGGTTTGTAAAATTAGTTTATTTTCCTTTGGAATAATAAGCCAAACTTACAACAAACGCCTCATGACAAAACCCTCTATTTATATCAAAAATTAAATAAATACTTACCACAAATTATTTATCTTCAATCAACACACTTTTAATCTTTCAAAAATTATTCATCATTAACATTATAACTCACAATATTAACAACCAGATTGTTTCCAAGAAAGAGAGAGCTTTCCGATAAGAATTTCTCCTTACTGGCGCGTAATTAAATAACCAAACCCCTTTCTTCGACATAACTTTCTAAATATTGTCAATAATACAAATAATAATATGAATATCTGTGTCGTCTTAATTATTGATTGAATAATATAAATTATTGTGCAGATGATACTGTAAAAATAATTGAATCAATAATATAAGATACTATGCAGCAATTACTGTGGCAATTATTGAATGAAATTGAGTGTCTTCTTACGTAAGCATCAATAATCAGAGATATTGTGAAATACCGTGTGCAACTGTGCAATAACGCGTATTACTATACTTTTATCCCCGAGTATTTCAACAGTTTAACGGTAAAAGTCTTGTCGTTATTTTTTATCAAAAGGTTATTTCTGTCGCTTTCTATATCCGACAGTTATTCCGTTATGTGATCCACCAATGATTGCGCTGTCGTACGAATATTTCCCGACAAAATGAATATTTTATGACAACTTGCTTACTTTGCAAAATTTACACATATCACCCATAACTATAGCATTATATCAAATCAATGCCTTATTTTTCAAAATAATATTTAGAAAAAATTAAATCTTTATTCATAAAAATTTGGGGTCTTACACATTGTTTTCACATTGAAATAATAAATCTTCTCATACCTTCTAATTTTTTTTCTGGAAAGAAGAACATCTTAGAAAAATTTCTTTCAATTTCTTCTGGAATTACTTAATAGTATATGCTTCATCTTAGTTAATTTAAGACTTTTGATGAACTTTCATTCAACAAATATCTAGTAGTATATTCTAATTCACTTGAATTCATTGAAAGTTGTCATCGGCGAACTATGATATTTTGATAAATTTTTAAATATTCATTTGTTTTAATTACGCTGTTTGTTTCATCACGCAATTCTCTCCACTCCGATTATAGTAAACGTTGACAAAGCGAAATTAAAATTTAAAGAATTATTTATTTATAAAATATTACAAATCAAATATTAGATACATTTAATAATGATAGATAAGTGATAAAATCAAATACACCTCTAGTAAATACTCCAGCAGAGATAGAAATACATATTGGAAAATCAATTTCTAGAGAATTGATAAATAAGGGAATTCTAGAAGGAATACCCGCTCCAGAAGTAATGCTTATTCCCAGAAGGAATACATGCTCCAGAAGAAGCACATGCACTACAAGAAGCATACGTTCCTGTAAAAGCACACGCTCCAGAAGAAGCGTAGGCTTTAGTAGAAGCACACACTCCAGTAAAAGCACCCGCTCCAGAAGAAGTATTTATTCCAAATGTAGGAATAACCTCCCAAAAGAGGTATAACATCTTAATAAAGGAATAAATGATGAACTCTAAGAGATCTCAATACATCATGTTAATGTTGAAAAAATATGAGATCGAAACAAAGTCATGATTGATGATATATTTGCTTTCACTATAGCATCAGATATTACTTTGATTCCTGACACGGATCTTGAACCACAAAATATGAAAGAATGTCGGAAAAGAAAAGATTGACCAAAATAGAAAGATGTTATTCAAATTGAGCTACACTCATTATTGAAATGAGAAGTATTTGAACCAGTAGTTCAAACATATTTGGACTAGTAGTCCAAACACTGCATGGCGTTATCCCGGTTAGAAACAAATGGGTATTCGTACGAAAGTTAAATGAGAAAAATGAAATTGTGAGATAAAAAACCTAACTTATAGCTCAAAGGTTTTTCATAAAGATTTGATATTGATTATCAGAATACACACACTTTAATAATGGATGGAGTCATTTTTCACTTTCTGCTTGGTATGACAACCATAAAAGGTTTGGAAACACGTCTCATAAATGTTGTAGCAGCATACCTATACAACTCACTTGATAATGAGATATACATAAGAATTCCTAAAGGATTAATAATGGTTGAATCATAAAAGCCTAGTTTTATATATTAAATTAAGTTGTAACGCTCATTATATATATACAGTCCGGATCTTAAGCTTACCCCTTATTTAACATACCTTGCATACCCCCTTTAGCGATGGACCGGGCGACGATTTGGTATGTCGCTATAAATTCGGTCTGTCGCTATATGTTGTTCGTCGCTAAAAATTAAGATGACGGTTTATATATATGGCTTAATTTTAATCAATCGCTGCCCTATCTCGTTGCTAAAGGGGGTATGCAAGGTATGTTGATAAGGGTAAGTTTAAATTCAGATCAGTATATATATATATATATATATATATATAAATAATTTGATCATATGTGGTATAATCAATTTAGTGATTATTTAATAAAAGATGGGTATATAAATGATCAGTATGCCCATGTGTTTTTAGTAAGAAAACACAAAGTTAATTTACCATCACACTACACACACACACACACACACACACACACACACACACACACACACACACACACACACATATATATATATATATATATATATATATATATATATATATATATATATATATATATATATATATATATATATATATGGGTGATTTGAATTTTGTAGGTACTCCTGAAGAACTCACAAGAAATGCTACTTATTTGAATAATGAATTGGAATTAAAATATCTTAGAAAGACAAAATTATGTTAGAAATACAAATTGAGCTGGACCTTATGACCCTAATGACTATGAGTACTATGTTCACTACACATAATTCAATAGGAAGCTTGATGAATGAGTTAATCTTGGGCAGCAATAGTTTGATATTCGATTATCTTTTTCTGATCTCTAGAAGTTGATAAAGATTAATTTCGGTCTTTAGAAAATGAAAAAGAATTTCTTGGACCTGTATTTCTAGGACTTGAAATTTCTGGACCTGGAATTTCATACCTAAGTACAATATGTGCTCTTATGTATCTTACAAACTGTACACGGTCTGCTATAACTTTTGTTGTCAAGATATAATTCTTCTCCAACTAAGAGGCATTGGGATGAGATCAAAACACATTTTGAGATACCTCCATGGAAGTATAGATATTGGGTTATCTTATCAAAGAAATGTAACATGGCAATTGATTGGATATGTCGATGCAAGAAATTTATCAGATCCACTCAATGTGAGATCACAATATTTCATCAAGGAATAAGGAATTCCTTTTGAGGGGGAGACAACTCTTTTGCCTTAGTCACGGTTTTTATCCCAATAGATTTTTCCTGAAAAGGTTTTTGTAAGACCCCAACTTTTATGAATAAAGATGAATTTTTCTCTAAATATAATTTTTGAATATTAAGGTATGAATTTGTTATAATGTTATAGTTGTGGATAATATCTATAAATTTTGCAAAGTAAGCAAGTTGTCATAAAATATTCGATTGGTCGGGGAAATATTCGTTTTAACATGGAATATTCATACGACGGCACAATCATTGGTGGACTCCACAACAGAATTATTGTCGGAGTTAGAAAACGACATAAATATTTTTTATAAAAATAACGGCGAAAGTTTTATCGTTAACTGTTGAAATACCCGGTGATAAAAGTACAATAATTCGCGTGGTTGCATAGTAGCACACGGTATTGATTATTGATGCTTACGCGAGAAGTCACTCAGTTTTATTCAATTATTGCCACAATAATTGTTGCATAGTATCTCACGTTATTGATTCAATTATTGTCACAATATTTTATATTATTAAATCAATAATTAAGACAACAAATTTATTTATATTATTTGCATTATTGATGATGTCTAGAATATTCTGTCGAGGAAATGGGTTTGGTCACCTAATTGCACGCCAATAGGGAGAAATCCTTATCGGAAAGCCCCATCTTTCCTGGGAATGATCTGGTTGTTAATATTGTGAGTTATAATATTAATGATGAATGCTATTAAAAATATATTTTATGAAGTCAAGTGAATTGAGATAAATAGAGGGGTATTTTATGAAGTTTTTGTTGTAAATTTTGCTTATAATATGGACCTTTACTTACCTATTTTTCAAAACTGTCGGTAAAAGTTATCTTAGTTTTTATATATATATATATATATATATATATAAGTATTATATATTTTTATATATATATGTTTGTCGGGTGGGGGTGGGAGTGGGGGTGGGGGGGGAGGGTTCACGGTAGGAAAAAAAGGGTGTATATATATATATATTATAATAAGTTTTGTTTTTTATGAAAATAAAATATATTATATTTTATTATGCATAGTATTTGCATAGAGTCTGCATAGTGTTTGCATAGTAAAATCAAAAAATTTTGTTCTGTGCCCGTGAACTTTTTCTACTGTGCGTCCAAATAGTGTCATGTCATTCTTTTATAAATAGGATGCTTTGTTTAGAATTGAAAATCACACCATAATCAGAGAATTCTTCTTCTATAATAGTAAGCATATTTCTTTCGAGTTTTAGGAAGTTTTGAGTGTAGAAAATAGTGCAAGTTTTCTTCAAGAATATTCCCGCCCTACCAGTCAGAAATACTCTCCTTTTAAGGTAAGAGATATTATTTTTGTTCAATATTCGTAAGAAATAATATTTTCTTCCATACTTTGTAGTATGTAAGTAATATTATTTCGTTTCAAATTCTGAATTCTACACTCATTTTGTTAAAGTATTGCTTCTATACTCCTTGAAATTAGTAGAATATCCTTGAAATTTGTGCTTCATGTAGTATTTTTTTATAGAAATATTATTCTGAGCATTCTTGATAATTTTAATCTTTTCATGTCAGGGTACTATTCACGGGGTACTATTCCCGAAGTACTATTCATGGGGTATAATTCACTCAGGTAATATTCACCCGGGGTACTATTCATGACAAAAATTAATTTCTTTTCGGTTCAAATCATTTTTGATACAATATTATTCTTGAATTTTACTCCATAAAGAAGTATCATGTTAATAATTTGGACATTATTGAATTCTGGATAAATTGAATTATAAATATTTAAAATTTATCATTGCTCTCATTTAATTGAATTCTTATATCATTATCATCATCCTCATGCTTATATTGTGATGAAAGTCATCTTTGGCCTATAGAGCATGGATGAACTGTTGATTGATATGATTATTACTAGGGATTATTCGGTATAATCATGACCTGTAATGTTACAAGTGATGTGATAAAAGTATTCATTGGCCCGTAGTGTATTGATGGACAGTTGTTGGCATGATCATGACCATTGGTGTGACGCCCCCAAAATTAGGTATACATCACCCATTCTGAGTCGCTAGATACATGGTACAAAATTCAAATACAACTTCATTTATATTAATCGTTGAACTGTCAGATAGAATATTTACCACGCTTAATCGTGAGTTTTAATACAAATGTATGTAACTCTCATGGTGCCTCGACCACAACCTTATAATGGTACTTTACATAAAAGTATAGTCAAAAACTGTTTTAGAAATTAAAATCTTTGGGAAGTGCTCAAGGAAACCTTCGTACATGGGAGGCCATGCGTCTAGGTTATAATAGATATCATATGTCCACAGAATTATCCTTGGTTGACCCAATAGACCCCAAAGAAAAACGAGAAGATTACTATCATCTTCTTTCCAATGGTGAGTCTTCTCTTGACATATAACTATCTCCACTGTCTCCAAGTGAATATTATATTTCAAATAAACTCCAAGATCATATAGGTAGTGCCCGTAGATATACTCAAAGAAGTGGATGCGCATAACCACATCTTATGATAACATGAGGTTGTATGTCATTAGACATCTTGTATGATAGTGGCAAAACACCTTTTCAAAGTTGGGTTCACCTCACCCTATTCGGGTTCACCAAAATTAAATATCAAATGACGATACAATACGACACACTTATCTAAAGTTCTCAATAAAATTATTTCCATACTATTTAGGGAGAACCTCAACAACTATAGACCACTGTTCTAATCCTCTTAATACCCTGCTCGACCCATCTACACTTTTATTACCTGAAAGGAATTGTGAAGCAAAAGGGTGAGCACAACTAGCCCAGTAAAGAATATCATGACTAAAGATAATTAAATTATCAATAGCTTTCATCAATAATAAATCAGAGATTTAGAACATATGGTAGATAATAAAACTTTTCAACTTATAGTTGCAGCGGAACGAGCAATCCATTAGAAGAGTCAAATAGACCATAAGGTCTATTATCTTCTCTATGTTAAAAGTCCACCAATAATATTTTATCCCTGTAACATTAATCAACAATTCCCGTCCACGATCATGTGAATAACTCATAATCACAATTGTGATTCTAAATTCCTCTTCGTACCTAGGACGAAGATAATTTTCATCACCTGTCTTCACCTGAAACATCAAAAATCATGGTTATACCAAATCACAATTCCTTCTCGTAATCATTAAATCATCTTTGCACTACGGCCAAATATATTCATTATTATCACATCCATGAATTAATATTTTATTGCTGAGACTCAGCTCAATAATTAATCCACATCATCGAATCATCCCTACACTACAGGCCAAGGATATTCTTTAGTATCACGACCACGAATTATCCATGCACTACGGGCCAAAGATAATCGTGTTTTCATCAACGGTCCTGATCATGCCATAAAACAATTCATCTTTGCACCCTTGGTCAAGAGAATCCATAGCCATAATCATACCAAAAGCGCCCATCAATGCACTACGGCCAATGAGGACTTTTTCCACATCATTTGTAACATTACTACCATGATTATACCGAATAATCCCTGGTCATAATCATACCAAGTCCATCTATGCACTACAGGCCACAGATGACTTTCAATATATTATAAACATGAGGATGATGACAGTATTATAAGCATTAGTCAAACTAAATCAAGGATAAATATTAAAGACTTTAAATTTATCCAAACATTATCAATCACTTAATAAAATCATAATCTAATATTGTTAATATTATAACAATATTTTAATCACTCCTTAAACTTATAAACAATTTAATTTAATTGTTTATACTTTTCCAAATAATGCATTTAATCATTCAAAAATGTCATACTCATAAAATTTCATCACCAATAATCAAATTACTCATCAAAAATCTGCATATACCTTATATAGGATAGATTAACCAAGTCTGCCTATTTCTTTCCTATACGGGAGACTTATTCCCTTGAACGTCTTGCTAGTATGTATGTGAATGAAATTGTAAGATTGCATGGCATGCCAGTATCCACAGTTTCGGATCGTGACCCAAGATTTACTTCATGATTTTGGGTTAGCTTACAGAAAGCTATGGGCACGGATTTACGATTTAGTTCAACATACCATCCTCAAACGGACGGGCAATCAGAAAGGACTATTCAAACCCTTGAAGATCTATTAAGACTTTGTGTCCTAGATTTCAAAGGAAATTGGGATAAGTACTTGCCACTGGTGGAATTCTCCTACAATAACAGTTATCAAGCAAGTATAGGCATGACTCCATTCGAAGCGTTGTATGGACGAAAGTGTCGTTCTCCAGTATGCTGGGACGAGGTGGGAGAAGCAACGTTGTTGGGACCAGAATTAGTACCCATGACTACAGAAAAGATCCAAATGATTCGACAACGTATTCAAACCTCACAAGATCGACAAAAGAGTTATGCTGATCTTCATCAAAAGGACGTGGAATTTAATATTGGAGATCATGTACTGTTACGTATCGCTCCATGAAAGGGAGTTACAAGATTTGGGAAGAGAGGAAAGCTCAATCCACGATTTGTTGGTCCATTTGAGATTCTTGACCGAATAGGAAATGTGGCCTATAGACTCGCATTACCTCCAAGTATGTCTCGTGTTCATAATGTTTTTCAAATATCTATGCTTCGTAAATATGTGAAAGACCTGAACCATATTATTGCGTTAGAACCAGACGAGATAGCCGAAGATTTAACGTACGAAGAGGTACCTGTTAAGATCTTGGATAGGAAAGAGCATGTCCTACGCACCAAGGTTATACCACAAGTTAAGGTCTTGTGGAGGAACCATGCTATTGAGAAAATGACCTGGGAGTTGGAATCGGAAATGAAAGCGAGGTACCCTCACCTTTTTGAAACACCAGGTACGTACGTCAATTTCGAGGATGAAATTTCATAGGAGGAGAGGTTGTAAGACCCTAACTTATTATGAATAAAATCGAATTTTCTCTAATTATTATTGTGAATAATAAGGTGTTAATTTGATATAATGCTTTGGTTATGGGTGAAATGTGCAAATTTTGCAAAATAAGCAAGTGGTTATAAAATAATCATTGTTGTCGGGGAATATTCATTTGGTCGTGGAATATTCTTGTTGTCGGGGAATATTCGCATTTACTGACGTAAATCATTTGTGGGCTCCATAATGTAATAATCGCTTCGGATGAAGAAAACGATAAGTTTGAGTTTTTATAAATAACGACGTAATTGTTACTGTTAACACTGTTGGATTACCTGGTGGTTAAAATACAAGAATACTGCTGTCGCATAAAGCACAAGATTACATGGTATCGCACAATATTGTTGAATTATTGATTCTTACGTAAGAAGGCACTACTCAATAATTGTTACGTAAAGAGTTACCGCTCAATATTTTATTTTATTGATTCAATAATTCTGCGTTGATATTTTATATTATTGTTGTTTCAATAATTGTCCTTTTTACGCAGTATTTTCCATTATCAGATCAATAATTCATATTATTTGAATAATATTATTAGATAACATTATTGGCAATGTCTAGAAAGTTCTGTCAAGGAGAGGTTTGGTCACCTAATTGCGCGCCAGTAAGGAGAAATTCTTATTGAAAAGCCCCCTCTTTCCTGGGAACGGCCTGGTTGTCATAATTGTGATTCTATAATATTATTTGTGAATATTTAATTATTGATTTATATGATAAGAAAATATTTATTTGATGTGGATATAAATGATGGATTTATTTATGTGGTTATAAATAAATGAATTAATGCTGAGGTGTTTTATCAGTATTTTGTCGGTGTGGAGGTATTAAAAATCACCCGTTTATGGATTTCAGATATTTTCTGTTTGGAATTTAGAAAAACTTTCTTCTGTAAAGTTGTAGAGAATTCGATTTCGTGTGAAATGGACATAAAATTCGTATTTTTCTGATAAACGGACTATTTTCTATGAATTACTGAAGTTTCAGAAAATAAAATAATTTTTATTAAATTATGGGTGGGACCCACTTTTTGGTTGGTGTTGAATGCACATGGGCTGTTGAAAATATTTAGAATTGGTGGCTAGCTTGATTCAAGGATGGCATGCGTAGGAATAATAAGAAAGAAATAATATATTTTATTATTTTAGTCTCCTATGGCGTTCTAGCATTTTCCTATAAATAGACGCTTAGGATATAATTGAAAATCACACCAGAAACAAGTTTTCTTTCTCTCTAGATTATCGAGCATATTTTTGTGAGTATTTTGATACTTTAAGAGTTGCTATTCAGTGCAAGTTTCTGTCAGCACTATATCCGATATTCCGAACAGAAGTACCGTTATTTTGAGGTGAGGGATGTTATTTTCTTCGTAAATGATATTGTTTCTTTCAATATTATTATGCCGAAATATTGGTCTGAACTTTTTATCAAATCTAGAACTTTTTGTGTCGGGGTTACTATTCACGTATACAGCACTATTCACCGAAAAATAAAAATTTTCCTTTTTGTCCAAGATGTCTATTATGGTTACTATCTTTGATTGTATCCATGTTTTGATCTTTATTTTTTAATTCTGCTTCACAATTGGTTATTATGAAGTATTATTGATCTTGGATAAACTGTTATACAAAAACCTACTATTTGTCCTTCTGTCTCACTAGATTCGTTTTCTTTAAAATATTTTTTATCATCCTCAGTCCTAAATGATGATATTACTGAATATCTTTGGCCTGTAGTGCAAAGATGAATGATTAACTGATGAATATCTTTGGCCCGTAGTGCAAAGATGAACAGGTGTTAAGATGAACATGAATTGATTGGTGATACAAATGAATATCTTTGGCTCGTAGTGAAAAAGATGAATATTTGATTAAAGATGTATATTGATTGTTGTTACATGGATAAAAAATTGATGATGGACTTTTAAATCTTAGAAGATAGTAGAACTCATTCTCTACTTGACTCTTCTAATGGATTGTTGTTTCCGCTACAGTTGTTGATCTAAAACTTGTTGTCTATTATATTTTATCAGATTTTTCCATGTTGAAAACTAATGATAATTTTTTGTATATTATCTTAGTCATAATATTCTTTACTGGGCTAGTTGAGCTCACCCTTTTCCTTTTTGTTCCATTTTTCTTCTCAGGAGGTGAGAACATAAGCGAGATCTCTAATCGGGTATGGAGTGATGGTTCTAGAAAGATGTTTTAGCGTCCTCACTATTTCGTAAAATAATGTATGAATAATTGTAATGAGGACTTATTTGAGTGTGGATATTGTCTAGAAGATAATATTTGTATTTAAACTCACAGTATGTGTTGTCATATTTTGCACGACAATTGTATTATTGAAGTTGTAGTTTGTTTTTTGTACCATGTATTTGGCGACTCAGAATGGGTGTTGTATACCTATTTTGGGGGCGTCACACATAATCATACCAAAAATTGTCCATCAATGCACTACGGGCCAATGAGGACTTTTTCCACATTATTTGTAACATTACGGTCATGATTATACCGAATAATCCCTGGTCATAATCATACCAAGTCCATCTATGCACTACAGGCCATAGATGACTTTCAACATATTATAAACATGAGGATGATGACCGTATTATAAGCATTAGTCAAACTAAATCAAGGATAAATATTAAAGACTTTAAATTTATCCAAACATTATCAATCACTTAATAAAATCATAATCTAATATTGTTAATATTATAACAATATTTTAATCACTCCTGAAACTTATAAATAATTTAATTTAATTATTTACACTTTTCCAAATAATGCATTTAATCATTCAAAAATGCCATACTCATAAAATTTCATCACCAATAATCAAATTACTCATCCAAAATCTGCATATACCTTATATAGGATTTTCAAGCCATAAAATCCTATTTACCAATTTTTCAACTTCACATAACATATTTAATTCATATGTTCGTAACTAAACTATTTTCATGAAAAATACCAAATCAGTCCCAAAAATTATTCTTTTCTAGGATTAAGCAGAATATAGTCCCATATTGAACATATATTTTTCTCGGAATTTTTAAAATTCATTTACTATTTTTCAAAAATCAATTTCTAATTAATTCCTTAAGAAATTAGCTACCTCAAGGTTAAGTCCAGAAATTCCCAAATTTTGGCAGGATCTTACACATGTTAACGTGAGCTTCCAGTTTAAATTTCATGGTCATCGGAGTTATAAAACTCCGGTTATAGCATTTTCCGTCGGAAAAATCTAAATATTGAAATGGTCATAACTTGCTCATTTTAAGTCGGAATGAGCTCATTTTTGGACAGGGGGTACTTTATACCATATATTTCTATGTCCCAAAAGGCAGAAATTTTTCTCAGAATTTAAGTGGCCGAAAATGCCCTTTTAAACTTCTGGACAGTAGCCTTTTTGTAATTTACAACTTTTGACTCCTTTGCTAAAATCAGTACACACGAAAATCTACAATACATTTTCCAGTGATTCCACTTGGATAAGTTAGGAAACTCATAGATCTAACTCTAGAACTTGACCACACTCAAAAATTCAAAATATAATAGGAGATATGGTCAATTGAATTTCATGTTTTATTTTCACCAAAATTTGATTTTTAACCCTTTGTGATTTCTAAGAAACTTTCCTGTGTTCATATAATAACCAACATAACTCATCATGACAATGACATAATAATTCAATAAAACAAGTTCAAAAATTAATTTTAAAGATTTATAAGTTAATTTATCCTGAACTCAATAATGTCCAAATTGTCAACATGATACTTATTTGTAGAGTAAAATTCAAGAATGCTCAGAAGAATATTTTCATGAAAAGATACTGGATGAAGTGCAAATGTCAAGGATATTCCACTAATTTCATAGAGTATAGAAGTCAAAGCTTTAACCAACTGAGTATAAGAGAATATGTGAAACTGCAAATGGATTTTCACCCGCCATGCGGTAATCCACGTATACAGATCATTTTCACAATTTAATAAGGAATGAATATAAATGATCATTCACCATACATGTGGTAATCTACATAGACAGGTTATTCCAACAGGATAATAAAAAATGGAATAACAGAAGGATTCACCATGCGTGCGATAGACTGCACAGATAGGTTATTCCCAACCGAATAATAAATAATGGAACCAGGTCTGGCGTAAATGCACAGACAGGATATTCTGACAGAATAATAAATAATGGAACCAGTCCCACAAAACGCACGCATGCACGTGATATTTCATGTAATAATAAAGAATGGAATAACAATGAAATCACCATGCATGCGATATACCGCATACATAAAAGTTATTCCAATGTAATAATTAAAGAATGGAATAATGTAAGAATTTCACCATGTATGCGGATTGCGATAAACATGTTATTCCAACATAATAATAAAGAATGGAATAATGTAAGAATTTCACCAAGTATAGGGTAGAGACGCACGATACAAAAGTTATTCCAATAGAATAATAAAGAATGAAATAACAGAAGTTCTCTTCATGAATACGAAAGAAATAATACCCCTTACGAGTACAATAAATAATATCCCTTACCTTAGAATAAAGCTGGATACTGGAATAGAGAGGTAACAAACTTCTCTTCTTTTTATGAGTACAACAAATAATACCCCTTACGAGTATAATAAAAAATATCCCTTACGAGTACAACAAATAATATCCCTTACCTTTGAAAGAAGAGTATTCCGACTGGTAGGGCGAGGATATACTCGAAGAAAACTTGTACTAAGCTCAAAGCTTTCTTAAACTCTAAAGAAATACGCCAAGATTATAGAAGAAGAATTCTCTATAGTTTTCTCTCTAGAGTTTCAAATTGAATTCGAAAGAAATAATGAAGGATTGAGCTTTATTTATAGAAGAATGGATACGCATAGTAACTAATTCATGAACGGTCCAGTATTGATTTACTTTTTAATCGGACGATTCAAGTATTTAAAGCAAAATCTTTTAAATAAAATATAATATATTCTATTTATAATCTAATAAAACTAATAACTTTATAAAAGTATTCTATTTTATATAAAAAGATTTTACTATGCAAAATACTATACAAGCACTATGCAACACTATGGATAATAAAATAAAATATATTTTATTTATAGAATAACTTTATAAAAGTATTCTCATTTTATATAAAAAGATTTTACTATGCAAAACACTATACACAATAGAATATAATATATTCTATTTATAGAATAACTTTATAAAAGTATTCTGTTTTATATAAAAAGCTTTTCTGTTTTATTACATTAATAATACTAATAAAACAAAACTGAGTGACTTATTACGTAAGCATTAATAACCAACACCGTGTGCTACTATGCAACCACGCGTATTACAATACTTTTACTTCCTGGTAGTTCAACAGTTTTAACGGTAACACTTTCGCCGTTATTTTATAAAAAGATAATTTTGTCGTTTTCTAAATACGACAATACTTTCGTCGTGGGGTCCACCAATGATTGTGCCGTCGTACGGATATTCCCCGACAAAAAGAATATTCCCCGACCAATAGAATATTTTATAACAACTTGCATACTTTTCAAAATTTATAAATATTACCCACAACTATAACATTATATCAAATCCACACCATAATATTAAAAAAAAAATATATTTCGAGAAAATTAAATCTTTATTCATAAAATCTGGGGTCTCACAATTGGTGATAACACGAATATCCTTGGCCCGTAGTGCATGGATAATTCGTGGATGTGATACTAATGAATATCATTGGCCCGTAGTGCATGGATAATTCAGTGATGTGGATTATTATTTGAGCTGAGTCTCAGCGATAAAATTGATGATAAACTTTTTAAATCATAGAAGATAGTAGATATCATGCTCTACTTGACTCTTTTATCGGATTGCTTGTTCCGCTGCAGTTAAACTTATTGTATATTGTATTCTATCAGTTTAACACTATTAAAGGCTAACTGCGACGCCCCCAAAATAGGTATACATCACCCATTCTGAGTCGCCAAATACATAGTACAAAATTCAAATACAAACTTAATTAATACAACTGTCATGTAAAATACGATAATAAAACATAGCTGAGTTTTTACACGAGTATTGTCTTATAGACAATATCCAAACTCAAATTCAATCCTCATTACATTTATTATCACACTAAATAGTGAGGACTACTAAAACAACCATCTCGGACCGTCACTACATTCCCCGACTAGTCCCGACTACGTTCTCATTTTCTGAAGAGAACAATGAAAGCAAAAAAGTGAGCACAACTAGCCCAGTAAGAAATATTATGACTAAGATAATGCAAAATAAATTATCGTTAGCCTTCAACAGTGTTAAACTGATAAAATATAATAAACATCAAGTTTTAATCATAGTAGAGAACAAGCAATCCATTAGAAGAGTCAAGAGAGAGCATGATATCTACTATCTTCTATGATTTAAAAAGTTTATCATCAATTTTATATTTGAGACTCTTAATAAATAATCCACATCATCGAATCATCCATGCACTACTACTACCAAAGATATTCATTAGTATCACGCCCATTTAATTATCAATGCACTGCGGGCCAAGGATATTCGTGTAATCATCAATGGTCATGATCATGCCAACAACTGTCCATCAATACACTACGGGCTAATGAGGACTTTTACCACATCATTTTTAACATTACAAGTCATGATTATACCGAATGATCCCTAGTCATAATCATATCGATCAACAGTCCATCTATGCACTACGGGCAAAAAATTACTTTCATAACAATATAAGCATGAGGATGATGACAATGATATTAGAATTCAATTAAATGAAAGCAAAGGATAAATTTTAAAGATTTATAATTTAATTTATCCAGAATTCAAAAATGTCCAAATTGCCAACATGATACTGCTTTGTGGAGTAAAATTCAAGAATAATATTGTACTAAAAATGATTTGGACCGAAAAGAAATCAATTTTTATCATTAATAGTACACGGGTGAATAGTACCCGAGTGAATAGTAATTTTGAAATAGTACCCCGTGAATATTACTTCGACATGAAAAAGTTAAAACTTATTATGAATGTTCATAATAATATTTTCATGAAAAGATATTGGATGAAGAACAAATTTCAAGGATATTCGACTAATTTCATGGAGTATAAAAGGCAAAACTTAACAAAATGAGTATAGAATTCAGAATCTGAAACGAAATAATATTACTTACATACTACAAAGTATGGAAGAAAATATTATTTCTTACGAATATTGAACAAAAATAATATCTCTTACCTTAAAAGGAGAGTATTTCTGACCGGTAGGGCGGGGATATTCTTGAAGAAAACTTGTACTATTTTCTACACTCAAAACTTCCTAAAATTCAAAAGAAATATGCTCAATATTATAGATTAAGAATTCTCTGATTCTGGTGTAATTTTTAATTCTAACTAAGCATCCTATTTATAGGAGAATAGAAAGGATACTATTTGAATTTAGAAAATCACGTGTGCACAGGAAAAGGGTCACGAGCTACAATGAATTCGTCTGATTTTTTCTGATTTACTATGCAGTCACTATGCAAACACTATACAGCCACTATGCAAACACTATACATAATAAAATATAATATATTCTATTTTTCATAAAAAAACAAAACTTATAATATATATATATATATATATATATATTTTACATTTACTTTTACATTGGTAAAAGTTAAAAACATTTAACTTAAGAAAAAGAAAAAGTTATTCTTTTACTTTTACTTTTACATTTACTAAAGTAAAAGACTTTTGCTTTAAGTAAATGCAAAAGCTGAGATGATGGCTGGGGCCATCACCTGTCGGTTGACTGAAGATGCCTCTGGAATCTTCTTCCTTGACTGGTCCGTCCCTGTTGGTGCCGGAGGGTGCTGTTGATCATCTTCTAAGATGAGTTACCATCCCCATACATTTCCACCTCAAAATTTTTATCCAGGAAATAACCTTTTCAGCCCCAAAAATTTGGATTATAAAAAGAAGGAGAAAAAAAAATTCACCAAAAAATTGGTCAGATCTTCAAAATTTCTTTAATTTTGTAAATTTTTTTTAAAAAAAACAAATCAGACTAAAATCTGAAACAAAGGATCACTCGATTGGTCCTGATCTGTTAGTACAATCGATCTAAACAGGAGATTTCTTTGTTAACTGTTTAAACAAAAATTCTTTCTTCGATCATTCTGACTTAAACTCAAACCGTTCTTGCATGAGTAAACTCATACCGTAAGATCTAATGATACCCTTAGCCTACACTGCTCTCTTACTAGAGTCTTACAATGGCTTAACGGGTCTTTTGGCGATCTTAGGTGGTTTACGGCAAGTCAGTCGATTGAAAGTGGAGCCAAATAAATTGAAAGTTTGAAGAAATATTTAAAAATAAATCAAACTCGTTTTCAATCAAAAAACGAGTTTAGGGAAGGGATTATAAGTTAAATGTTTCTTACATTTACCAATGTGAAAAGTAAATGTAAAATGTTTATTACGTTTTACTTTTACTTTAGTAAATTACTTTTACTTCAGTTAATGTAATAGTGAATCCTGCGTGATTCAACAGTAATTTACTTTTCAGTTTTCTATTTAAGTAACTCGAAGTGTTAGAGTTACTCAGGCTTTTCTTTTGAAAGAACACCTCACCTGAGGTCCGCTCTCTCCCTTCTCTCTAGAAGTTAGCTGGAGAAGAAGCTTTCAGCTTCCTTCTTCTAGTTAGATGAAGACGAAGTCTTTCATACTTCGATCTTTCCTCAAACATTTAGATTCAAGATATACTATAATCCCTTCCTCAAATGTTTATAAATAAAAGAAAGATATTACTTTACCGATTCACCGGTCGTCGTCTTAATCTTTTCTTTTTCTGTTAAAGTTTTTCTTTTAAAAACTTACCCGCTGTTAAATTGTATCAGTGGTTGGTTATTGATTCTGTTAGTGGTTTCGATTGAAAACGGTTTGATTTGTTTTTTAAATGTTTCTTCAAACTTTTAATTTCTTTGGCTCCACTTTCAATCGCCTGACTTGCCGTAAACCACCTAAGATCGCCATAAGACCCGTTAAGCCATTGTAAGACTCTAGTAAGAGAGCAGTGTAGGCTAATGGTATCATTAAATCTTATGGTATGAGTTTACTCATACAAGAACGGTTTGAGTTTAAGTCGGAATGATCGAAGAAAGAATTTTTGTTTAAACAGTTAACAAAGAAGTCTCCTATTTAGATCGATTGTACTGACAGATCAGGACCAATCGAGTTATCCTTTGTTTTAGATTTCAGTCTGATTTGTTTTTAAACAATTTTTTTGTTACAAAATCTAAGAAATTTTGAAGATCTGACCAATTTTTCGGTGAATTTTTTTTTCTCTTTCTTTCTAATCCAAATTTTTGGGGGTGAAAGGGTTATTTCCTAGATAAAAATTTTGAGGTGGAAATGTATGAGGATGATGACTCATCTGAGAAGATGATCAATAGCACCCTCCCGACAACCGAGGCGGACGATCAATAATCTGGAGAAGACGCCAGAGGCATCTTCATCAATCCGAAGCGGTGATGGCAAACCATCATCTCAAATTTTTTCTTTCCGTAAAGCAAAAGTCTTTTACTTTAGTAAATGTAAAAGTAAAAGTAAAAGTAAAAGAATAACTTTTGCTTTTACTTAAGTTAAATATTTCTTACATTTACCAATGTAAAAAGTAAATGTAAAATGTTTATTACGTTTTAATTTTACTTTAGTAAATTACTTTTACTTCAGTTAATGTAATAGTGAATCCTGCGTGATTCAACAGTAATTTACTTTTCAGTTTTCTATTTAAGTAACTTGAAGTGTTAGAGTTACTCAGGCTTTTCTTTTGTAAGAAAACCTCACCTGAGGTCCGCTCTCTCCCTTCTCTCTAGAAGTTATCTGGAGAAGAAGCTTTCAGCTTCCTTCTTCTAGTTAGATGAAGACGAAGTCTTTCATACTTCGATCTTTCCTCAAACATTTAGATTCAGGATATACTATAATCCCTTCCTCAAATGTTTATAAATAAAAGAAAGATATTACTTTACCGATTCACCGGTCGTCGTCTTAATCTTTTCTTTTTCTGTTAAAGTTTTTCTTTTAAAAACTTACCCGCTGTTAAATGGTATCAGTGGTTGGTTATTGATTCTGTTAGTGGTTTCGATTGAAAATGGTTTGATTTGTTTTTTAAATGCTTCTTCAAACTTTTAATTTCTTTGGCTCCACTTTCAATCGCCTGACTTGCCGTAAACCACCTAAGATCGCCATAAGACCCGTTAAGCCATTGTAAGACTCTAGTAAGAGAGCAGTGTAGGCTAATGGTATCATTAAATCTTATGGTATGAGTTTACTCATGCAAGAACGGTTTGAGTTTAAGTCGGAATGATCGAAGAAAGAATTTTTGTTTAAACAGTTAACAAAGAAGTCTCCTATTTAGATCGATTGTCTTGTGATCGATCCGGGACCAATCGAGTTATCCTTTGTTTTAGATTTCGACCGATTTGTTTTAAACAAATTTTTTTACAAAATCTAAGAAATTTTGAAGATCTGACCAATTTTTCAGTGAAATTTTTTTTCTCCTTCTTTCTAATCCAAATTTTTGGGGCTGAAAGGGTTATTTCCTGGATAAAAATTTTGAGGTAGAAATGTATGAGGATGATGACTCATCTGAGAAGATGATCAATAGCACCCTCCGACACCGACAGGGACGGACCAGTCAACGGAGAAGACGCCAGAGGCATCTTCAGTCAACCGACGGGTGATGGCCCCAGCCATCATCTCAGCTTTTTCTTTCCTTAAAGCAAAAGTCTTTTACTTTAGTAAATGTAAAAGTAAAAGTAAAAGTAAAAGTAAAAGAATAACTTTTATTTTTACTTAAGTTAAATGTTTCTTACATTTACCAATGTAAAAAGTAAATGTAAAATGTTTATTACGTTTTAATTTTACTTTAGTAAATTACTTTTACTTCAGTTAATGTAATAGTGAATCCTGCGTGATTCAACAGTAATTTACTTTTCAGTTTTCTATTTAAGTAACTTGAAGTGTTAGAGTTACTCAGGCTTTTCTTTTGTAAGAAAACCTCACCTGAGGTCTGCTCTCTCCCTTCTCTCTAGAAGTTATCTGGAGAAGAAGCTTTCAGCTTCCTTCTTCTAGTTAGATGAAGACGAAGTCTTTCATACTTCGATCTTTCCTCAAACATTTAGATTCAGGATATACTATAATCCCTTCCTCAAATGTTTATAAATAAAAGAAAGATATTACTTTACCGATTCACCGGTCGTCGTCTTAATCTTTTCTTTTTCTGTTAAAGTTTTTCTTTAAAAACTTACATTACCGTTAAATGGTATCGATTGGTTGGTTATTGATTACATTAGTGGTTTCGATTGAAAAGCGGTTTGATTTGTTTTTTAAATGTTTCTTCAAACTTTTAATTTCTTTGGCTCCACTTTCAATCGCCTGACTTGCCGTAAACCACCTAAGATCGCCATAAGACCCGTTAAGCCATTGTAAGACTCTAGTAAGAGAGCAGTGTAGGCTAATGGTATCATTAAATCTTATGGTATGAGTTTACTCATGGAAGAACGGTTTGAGTTTAAGTCGGAATGATCGAAGAAAGAATTTTTGTTTAAACAGTTAACAAAGAAGTCTCCTGTTTAGATCGATTGTACTCACAGATCAGGACCAATCGAGTTATCCTTTGTTTTAGATTTCAGTCTGATTTGTTTTTAAACAATTTTTTTTTTACAAAATCTAAGAAATTTTGAAGATCTGACCAATATTTCGGTGAAATTTTTTTTCTCCTTTTTAATCCAAATTTTTGGGGCTGAAAGGGTTATTTCCTGGATAAAAATTTTGAGGTGGAAATGTATGAGGATGATGACTCATCTGAGAAGATGATCAATAGCACCCTCCGACACCGACAGGGACGGACCAGTCAACGGAGAAGACGCCAGAGGCATCTTCAGTCAACCGACGGGTGATGGCCCCAACCATCATCTCAGCTTTTGCTTTTACTTAAAGCAAAAGTCTTTTACTTTAGTAAATGTAAAAGTAAAAGAATAACTTTTGCTTTTACTTAAGTTAAATGTTTTTTAACTTTTACCAATGTAAAAGTAAATGTAAAATGTTTCTTACGTTTTACTTTTACTTAAGTAAATTACTTTTACTTCAGTTAATGTAATAGTGAATCCTGCGTGATTCAATAGTAATTTACTTTTCAGTTTTCTATTTAAGTAACTCGAAGTGTTAGAGTTACTCAGGCTTTTCTTTTGTAAGAAAACCTCACCTGAGGTCCTCTCTCTCCCTTCTCTTTAGAAGTTAGCCGGAGAAGAAGCTTTTAGCTTCCTTCTTCTAGTTAGAAGATGAAGACGAAGTCTTTCATACTTCGATCTTCCCTCAAACATTTAGTCTAGGATAAAGATGTAATCCCTTCCCTAAATGTTACTTTACCGATTCACCGGTCGTCTTCTTAATCTTTTCTTTTCTGTTAAAGTTAACCAAGAAGAACATATTTTTGAAAATATTAGGCAGGTACTCCATGATTGGAACATACCCAGAGTTTCTCCCAGAGATATTTATCAGTCAACTTTTTTAGATAACTTTAAAACTGATTATAATGTTAAGACAGTTGAAAAGGTTTATGCTATTAACAAAGAATATGAAAATTGTAGTATTTTCTCTCCAGATGTTATTAAAAAATATAAAAAAAGGGGTTATAATTTTATTCATATAGGTCTTGTTCAAGTTGCAGTTAAACCACTTAACATTAAAGGAATTAATTCATGTATCTACCTTTGTCTTAGGGACACTAGATTTTTGAATTATTACCCCAGTATTATTGGAGCTATGGAATCAAGTCTGTATAATGGTCCTATCCATTTCAATTGCTTTCCTGATTCCTCAGTGATCAAAATTTATTAAAAGCCTTAACATTAAATATTAAAACTGCTGGTGAGATTACTCATATGATTGAAGGATCTCAACCTATAGCTTTGATGTACATGATTTATTATAAAACTATGAAGTCAAACTTGAATGTTCATGCTCTTAATAAAAGTCCTAACGATCAAACAGTTTTAATTCAAAGCTCAACTAGTGATGCCAATGTCCAGATCCCGAGAACAATTCTCTGGAAGGATATTACTTTACCTAGTCAATGGACTTTACCAAATGAGTTACCACAGCAGCCTGTAGTTAACAATTCATTAAACATAGAAAATATTAGACAATTTTCAGACGAAACTGTTAAAATTAGTTTTGAACGTAGTAGAAATCCATTTATAATAGAAGATATTTCAAGTTCATCAGCACCTTCAGTTATCCATACTTGAAGAGACACTGAAGTTCTTAGTAATCCTTCTATTAAAGACATTAAGCTTAAAGGAATCCTTAATCAAGGTCAAGCTAGTCACCCCAGTTACACCCAGAATGATACCATTGAAGAAGAAGGCTCTTCTTCTCCGATGTCTTCTGAGTTTCCCACTCAATCTGATTTTAATGCCCCCATACATAACCAATATGATTTTGTCTTAGATTGGGATAATCTAGTCAACGATTTTAACTCTAAGTCAAATAAAGAAAAAAGACATCTATTTAGATCTAATCACCCTACTGAAAAAGAAAGAGATAAGATAGTTAATAGATGGAAACGATTTATTAAAAATTAAGAAATAAACATTACCTTTTATGATTGGTATGAACAGTACCAAGGAAAATGTAATGTTATTACCAAAACTCAGTGGGTTAAAGAAGATAAATCCAAAACTACTTCTAGTCATCCTCTATTAGAATCTATAGTTATTCCGGTAAAAAATACTTCAGTCATAGCCAGTCCTTTTAAAATTTCTGATAATATTAAAGATGATAAAAAAATTATTGAACAATTAAATTTCAGTAATCAATACCTAGCAACTGTTGGTAGACAGCTTGATAGAATTGAAGAAAAATTTGAAGAAACTGCTATTAAAAGGCCTGATTCAAAAATTGAACAACCCTTACTAAAATTACCAGAAAATAGATATAAACTAGGATTACCCAATCAAGATAGTGAACTCACACATGCAATTGATAAACTATTTAAAAAACTCAAAAATGAAGCCGGTACAAGTGGCACTATTGCTCTAATTGATCAGGTTGAATCTGATAATGAAAGCGATAGTTCTTCCGATGCCTCTATCTGCTTTTGAGACTTTAATGATCAGCTTAACAAATTAACTGTTAACAACACGAGTATTACCAAAAATTGGTACTCTAGACCTATTCCTCCGGACTTACAGTTCAAAGAGAGAAATCTAGATAAACAATTCTCTGTCTCATCTAATAAAATATATGAATGGAATATTGATGCATTTAGTGAACAAGAAATTCTTAATAAACTAAATCATATGTCTATGGTAGCTAATAGCTATATTACCAAATTCAATCATCTATCTCAACCAGATATAGTTGAATTAATAGCTAGTGGATTTACTGGTATTCTTAGGTCTTGGTGGGAAAAACATCTCATAGAAGAGTCTAGAATATCAATTATCCATGTTGTCCAAATGGACGATGACGGCAATCCCATCTTTGATGAAGATGCTGGTATTGGTCCGCCAGATGGAGTTAATACTTTAATTTTCACTATTATTAAACATTTCATTGGAACTCCTAGTAACATCACTGAAAGAATTCATAATCAGCTTAGTAACCTCACTTGTCCCACCCTAAGTGATTTTAGGTGGTATAAAGATGTTTTTACTTCACGAGTTATGATGCGCATGATAGTAACAAACCATTTTGGAAAGAAAAATTTGTAAATGGTTTACCTTCTTTGTTTGCACATAAAGTTAAAGAAGAATTGAGTAAAAATTTAGGATATATTGATTATGATAACTTAACTTATGGTGATATTATAAGTTACATTCAAAAAATTGGATTAAAATTGTGTATTGACTTTAAATTAGCTAAACAAGCCAGTAAAGATAAAAATAAAGCCAAGTACGAGTTAGGCACCTTCTGTGAACAATATGGTTTACCCCCTGTGGCTCCCTCTAGAAGAAAGCACAGGCACAAGCACAAACATATTGAGTCTCAGCATAAGAGTCATAAGCATCATAAAAAGAGATATAATCAAGATAAAAATCAAGATTCTTACTATAAGAAACCTAAGTCAACACACAAAAAATCAACTAAAAAATCAAAGAAATTTGATAAAAATAAAATTGTCTGTCACAATTGTGGGTAGAAAGGGCACTACAAGAGTGATTGTAGAGTTAAGCAAAAATTAGCTCAGCTGAATATCTCTAATGAAGATACTGAACAATTATTAGAATTAATAAGAATTGAAAATAATGTCAGTAACGAAGAAGCTTCTGATATCCCAGAATCTTCGTGTAGTAGCGACACTTGTAACGATGATTCAAATAGTGATAACGAAGTTACAGTATGTGCTGAGGATTGCAGTAACAACTGTTGCAAAAGATTAAATGTAATTACCAAGGAAGATGAAGAAAGTTCTTTGTTAATTGACTTAATTAGCAAGATTACTGATCCAGATTTAAAAATTCAGTACACAAAACAGTTAAAAGAATTATTAACAAAAGATAAGAAAATTACGGATAAGGTTCTTAAAGCCAAAGAGAAACCTATTTTTAGTCTTAATAAAACACTTGAAAGATTTAAGTCCCCAATTAGAGAAGTCACTCTCCCTGAATTACATCAAGAAGTTAATAAACTCAAAAGAGAAATTTCTAATTTAAAATTAGACGTTGCTAATTAAAAAAAGGAAATTGAAGATAAAAAATCTGACCTTCAGGTTCATGATTCCTCTTCTAGTGAAGAAGATCATGACATACCCGAATCTTCAGGTATTAAAGATGAGACTGATCTTTTTGTTCAAGGTCTTTCTCTTAAAAGAATTAAAGATATCACCATCCAAAAATGGTATATCTCTATCAATTTAGTTATTGATAAAACTTTCTCGATACAACTTCCTGCCTTGGTTGATACTGGTGCAGATCTGAATTGTATTCAAGAAGGTCTTATCCCCACTAAGTATTATAAAAAGACTAGTGAAAAGCTCAATTCAGCTAATGGCAGTCAAATGGAAATAAAATATAAATGACCTAAAGTTCATATTTGTCAAGACAATATGTGTTTTAAAACCTCATTTGTTTTAATTCGCAATCTTACAGATAAAATCATTTTAGGGTTACCATTTATATACTTATTATACCCATTTATTACCAATAGTAAAGGATTAAGTTGCGAGCATTTAGGAAAGAAGATAACATTTAAATTTCATATTAAACCAAAAGAAAGAGATTTAAAATTCATTTAAGAAGAATCAATTTCTAAATCGGTAAACCTATTAAATTGTAAAGTTACCCAATTAAGGTTTTTAAAGGAAGAAATTAAATATAAACAAGTTGAAGAGCAACTTAAGAGTAAAAGAGTTCAAGAACAAGTTGTCAAATTAAAAGATTATTTACAAGAAAATTTGTGTTTTGATTCTCCCAACGCCTTCTGGCATAGGAAGATGCATGTAGTCATACTACCTTATGCTAAAGAATTCAAAGAACATCTAATTCCTACTAAAGCTAGACCAATTCAAATGAGTCATGAACAAATGGAGTTATGCAAAAAGGAAATCAATGATCTCCTTAGTAAAGGATTAATTAGACATAGTAAATCACCATGGTCTTGTCATGCTTTCTATGTTAACAATGAAGCAGAAAAAGAAAGAGGTGTTCCTCGCTTAGTTATCAATTATAAACCATTAAATAAAGTCTTAGAGTGGATTAGGTACCCTCTACCAAATAAGGAAGATCTCCTTAGTAGGTTAAGCTCCTCCACCATCTTCAGTAAATTAGACCTTAAGTCAGGATTCTAGAAAGTTTCTATTCACCCCAAGGACATATACAAAACAGTATTTACCACTCCGTTCGATCATTACGAATGGAATGTTCAGTCATTTGGACTAAAGAATGCACCTAGTGAATTTCAGAATATTCTCAATAATATTTTGAATCCTTTCAGTCATTTTATCATTGTTTATATTGATGATATCCTTGTATTCTCTAAGACTATTGAAGAGCATATTAAGCATTTGAATTCATTCTTCAAAATAGTTAAAACCAATTGTCTTGTTCTTTCACCTTCCAAGTGTAGCCTGTTTCTGACTAAAGTCAGGTTTCTCGGTCTAATCCTCTATCATGGACTCACATGACCAATCGATGAGCTATTCAATTTTAAATAGGTTCCCAAATAAGATTACCGAGGCAAAAACATGACCATTTAGAGATTTTTGGGCTCGCTCAATTATATTAGCAAGTTCTACCAAGATCTCAAGAAGATTTGTAAGCCTCTTTTTCAACGCTTATAAAGTAATCCACCTCCTTGGACTGACGCACATACTTCTGTCATCCAACAAGTCAAAAAATATGTTAAAGTTTTGCCTTGCCTTGGCATTTCAAATGATTCAGCATTCAAAATAGTTGAAACCGATGCCTCTAACATTGGATTTGGTGGCATTCTCAAACAAAAGTTAACTCCTACTTCCTCAGAACAAATCGTCCGATTTCATTCTAGCGCATGGAATCCTACACAGTTAAATTATAGTACTATTAAAAAAGAGATTTTGTCACTTATTTTATGTATTAATAAATTTCAACGTGATCTACTCAATCAAAAATTTCTAGTTAGAATAGATTGTAAATCAGTAAAATTTATTCTTGAAAAAGATGTTGAGAACGTCGCCTCTAAGCATTCATTCGATAGATGGCAAGCTCTCCTCAATATTTTTGATTTTGATATTGAATATATTAAAGGTAGTAACAATTCAGTTCCTGATTTTCTCACACGTGAATTCATCAATGCAGGTACTGTCTCTACGACATGAGTATACGAGGAGGATCATCTTCTCATGTTCATGGTCGTTCTTCTAGCCCAGTCAATCAGTTAAAGGGAACTGTTGTTCCTCACCCAGTCAACCCAGTTGCTCAGCCTAGTCAAATTACTAAACTTTAGGTTCTTGGGACAATCCCCAAGCCTTATTCATCGGCCCTTGCTAGTCAACCTCAACCAATTGACCCATATGCTAATCAAACGAGGGCAACCTCATCCAAATCTAGTTATCCAGCCTTTGAATATCATGCTAAATACGATCAACACCTATTTCACCTTGAGTTACACATGAAACCCAAAGATGACCCTATTAAACTTGCAGCCCAGTATTTTCCTACTGGCTGGCATTTCCTCCCATGGGCTCCTTATAAATCCCTTGCATATTATAAGGACATCCTTCTTGAAACCGAGTCAGTATTTATTAAACCAATTTATGCTAATGATAATAAGTCTAAACTTCTTTATCATTCACTTTATATTAAACAAATCCTCAGTTTTTCCGATTGGGGAAGTCATCCTTCAGATCTCAGGTCTCTCTCTAATCAAACTAGCTCTTAGTGCTATTTCGATTATATTGAGGCATGGAATAAAATCCTTTTTCACCAAAATGAAGATCATAGTCATTCGTGGTTTTTACAGTTCGACCACAAGTTCAAAAGTAAAATCCCCATGTGGTTCACCCTTTGGTGGACTAGACTTGGTCTGTGTTATGAGATTCTTCCCGATCCCCTCAAAACACAAGTTCACCATTTTACTAATCATGCTAAGTATAATCCAGTTTATGAAGGAGTCCCAGTTTTCCTTCTTTTCTGCAGTAAATATAAAATCCCGTGGATGCTTAAATGGCAATACGAGATTTTGTCACCCCAAGAAGTCACCATATTCCAGTCTCCGTCGTCCATCGGCATAAGGACGGCTCAGACCTCTTTATCACCAATTACCCATGTGTCTCGCCGTTTTTACATCAAATGGTGGGATAAATTTGGTGTCGATAGGATAGTTGGCCAGGTTCAAAAGGAATTTCCTCCTTCCCCTATCCTTCCCCCTCCAGTTACCATAACTCCCGCCATTGAGTCCTCCAGTAAATCTACCAAAAAGTCCTCTGATAAATCAAAAAATAAATTAGATACCACCCCAGATTCAATGGATATTTCTAATATTAACAGTTATTCTACGGCTCAGCTTAGACTCTTTGTCGACGCTATTCATAGAAGATTTAATCAATTAGACGAGGAGTTTGATGCCTCAAAAAATGCTTCTTCATAGTCCAAAGAAGCTGAATCTAGTCAAAATGAAGAAGAAGAAGAAGACAATTGTGACTTCTATGGCACAATTAGTATTCAGGATGCTCAGGATCCCTTCGCCTGAACAGTCATCATCAGTTAAACAAGAAATGCCCTCATTCATCAATCAATCAAAGTAGATGTGATGAAGGCAAACCATCTTTTTACCGCTCCTAAGAAGATAATCATTTTCAAGCACTCGCCTCCGTGACCATCATTTTGCACCGCCTGCTTGAAGAATCATTCAAAGAATCGCCACTCTCCCGCCCCAAATGACTTTAGTCATTTCGATCCACATGCGTGGGGCCCCCCACGACCGCATTAGTCAAAAGAATTCACCAGCTTTCTCATCGAAAGCAGATTCCTTTTACTTTTACTTTTACTTTACTTTAGTAAATGTAATATATTTCTTACTTTGTACTTTTACCTCAGTTAATGTAATAGTAACCATGTAACAGTTCTTTCCTTGATCTATAAAAGGAAACTGAACTCATTTGGTAAGGCAAACTTTAAAATACGCTGAGTTCCTTCTTAGTCGAATCTTTAGCCTCTACCGCTGTTAGCCTTTCTTTACCCCTCTTCTTCTAATGTTCTTAGTCAGATAATCTTGTAAGTCATTTTTATTTTCTACACTTGTAAATAGTTTTTAAGCTTATATATATATATACTCCCTCGCGTGACCTGCACTTAAAATTCCCCCTGACTCCATTATTCCACCAACATATGGGCCCCACTTGATCCACTCGTGGCCTCCACCATTATATATATATACTGAATAACTTTTTACTGATTATTTTGAAAAATGGGTAAATGGGAGGTCCATAAAATAAGTAAAATTTACAACAAATACTTCATAAAAATCCCCTCAATATTTTTAACAACATTTATTCTTCATTAGTATAACTCGCAATATTAACAACCAGATCGTTCCTAGGAAAGAGGAGGCTTTTCGATAAGAATTTCTCCCTATTGAAGCGCAATTAGGTGACCAAACCCCTTTCCTCGACAGAACTTTCTAGACATTGTTAATTATGCAAATAATAATATGAATAACTTGAAATATCAATTATTGATTTAATAATATAAAAATATTGACAATAATTGAATTAAATAACGTGAGATACTACGTAGCAATTACTGTAGCAATAATTGAGTATAACTGAGTGACTTCTCACGTAAGCATCAATAATCAATACCGTGTGCTACTATGTAACCACGCGTATTACTGTACTTTTATCACCAGGTATTTCAACAGTTAACGGTAAAAAATTTGTCGTTATTTTATAAAAATATATTTCTATCATTTTCTAACTCCGACAATAATTCTGTTGTGGGGTCCACCAATGATTGTGCCATTATACAAATATTTCCTGTTAAAACGAATATTCCCCGACCAATCGAATATTTTATATTGCATACTTTGCAAAATTTATAAATATTACCCACAACTATAACATTATATCAAATCCACACCATAATATTCAAAAATATATTTTTAGAAAAAATAATCTTTATTTATGAAAGTTCGGGTCTTACAACCTCCCCTTCTTACGTACTTGGTATGTCGAAGAAGTGAGGATACCTTGATTTCATTTTAGATTCTAACTCCCAGGTCATTTCCTCAACATCGTGGTTTCTCCACAAAACTTTGACTTGAGGTATAACTTTGGAGCATAGAATATGCTCCTTCTTATCCAAGATTTTAACAGGTACCTCTTCATACGTTAAATCTTCCGCTATTTCGTTCGGTTCTAAATCAATAATGTGGTTCGGGTCTTCCACATATTTAAGTAACATGGATATGTGAAAAACGTTATGAACACGAGACATACTTGGCGGTAAAGTGAGTCTATAAGCCACAGTTCCTACTCGATCGAGGATTTCGAATGGGCCAATGAATCGAGGATTGAACTTTTCTCTCTTTCCAAATCTTGTAACTCCTTTCCATGGAGCAACCCGTAATAACACATGATCACCAACATTGAATTACACGTCCTTTCGATGAAGATCATCATAACTCTTTTGTCGATATTGTGAGGTTCTTATACGTTACTGGATCATTTGAATCTTCTTCGTAGTCATACGTTCCAATTTCGGTCCCAACAACGTTGTTTCACCCACCTCATCCCAGCATACTGGAGAACGACACTTGCATCCATGCAATGCCTCGAATGGAGCCATGCCAATACTTGCTTGATAACTGTTGTTGTAGGAAAATTCCACCAATGACAAGAACTTGTCCCAACTTCCTTTAAAGTCAAGGACACAGTGTGATAACCCGGGATTTTGAATAATTTAAATTTTACGAATTTTATTTATTTATTTAATATTGATTATCAATATTGTGCTGAGTATCTGTGATACAAGTCTTAGAGAGGTGGTCAATTTGTGTATTGACTTAAAAATAGGAGTAGGGTTGTGCTTAACATAGAATAGAAACCTTAACCCTAGATACGGATAGGGATTCGATAGAAAATATAATTATAATAATTGTATTGATGAGTACGTGATGGTACTGTATAGAATCAATGATCAATAATTGATCGGATAGGGTATAAACTTACTAAACCATAATAAGGGATTAGAAACCCTAATCTGTGATTGAGAAACCCTAACGCACAGTTAGGAACCCTAATCGAATGCCGGAAAACCCTAATTTTAATTTTGAGAACCCTAAACCCTAATTAGGAAACACTAATCCTAATTGGAAAGCTCTAATATGATTAGGAAACCTTAATATAATTAGGAAACCCTAATTATATTTTAGAAATCTTAATTCTCTATTTTAAAAATTAGAAAATCCTAGAAATTAAATGTGTAAAACCTAAGGGTTAGAACCTTAGGGTTAAACCCTAAGGGTTGGGACAAATTTCTAGAATGCCATTAAAATTGGAAATCAAATGACTAAATTACCCTTTTAACATTCTTTAATATGTAACTTGCAGAATTTGCCAAAACTTTAGTTGGTGACCAACAAAAGCTCAGCCATATGACTTATATCTCAGCCATAATCTGATCTAGAGTGCCACCTTGCAAGATATACATACATTGTATCATATTATAAGAGATAAAGAGAGAGAAAGTTCACACAATTTGCTCATTTGATATCTAACACTCAACCTACTCTCTCTCTCTCTCTCTCTCCAAATCTCCGAAATACTTAAGTGATTCAGTCACTCATCAAGCCTCTAGATCACCAAGATCAGTTTGGAAGAGCTAGGATAAAAGATTGAACTAGAAAGGTATAAACCCTAATTTGATTTTGATCTTACATGTATAGACAAAAGTTGTGTTTTTGTGTTTTAATACATGTTAGAAGATGTTTTATGGTGATCTTTGATGGTATATCATAGATCCATAGCATCAAAATGGGTAAAAATCAAAGTTTTCAAAAATTTCCATGAACCCTAAAAAGTGGCCTGACAAGCTAATGTCAGAGTCCATAGATTCTTTTCTGTTTTTAATTTGTGTTGTTTTAAGTTATAGACTTGAAGTTTGACATGAAGAATGTGATCTGGAAGTGGAATCGTAGCTATTCCATGTCCAGATTATAAGTTATTGCTGGTCAAACTCAATTAACCGAGCATGACCAAGAGTTTCTGGGCAACCTAGAAACTCGTTAACAACGTCTGACAAGATTTTGCAAGGTCAAGATCTGTTAGGTGTTAGGAGATCTGATGATGTTGTTGTAACCAAGTTGTAGCTTGTTATATGAACTTTAGATCCATGCCTCTAGATCCCTTAAATCACAAACATGATCGATGTAGTAGATGGTCAAAGTAGCCCATCTGATCACGAAGTCATTTTCTGGAATTTCCAGAAAGTGTATGAACACCGTTTTTGACAGAGTTGGACCGGATCAAATCTGGAGATTTTGTTATTGTTGGACTAAAATAATGATATGTACTTGTTACTTGAAATGAGAACAACAGATTTGGACTATAAGAACAACATGTTAATGACCAGAATATGGAGAAAATTGAACAACAAAGTGGTACCTCGAGACTGTCTGGGTTTCTGGGTAACCTGGAAAACCCAGATGATGTCTGACAGTTACTTTAAAGCTCTGGATCTTGCAGCTATGATGTTGTATGACTGATGAATGAGGAATATACCCATGGATTGGATACATTTTAGGCTTACATTGTTGTTGTTCTCACGTCTTTTAGATGAGTTTTTACTGTGTTTCGTGTTTATTTTGCAGATTGAAGCGGAGTAGGGACAAATTTGGGATTTTAGCATACGAGTGGCAAAACCATAATTTCTTTAAACTACAGCGCCGGGGCGCTGCTCTCAGTAATAATCTCAGCACTGGGGCACTGAAGCTTGACCGACGTTGACCAAGACGCGTGTTTGGGGCAGAAGTTGACTAGGGATTGGACTATTATTTTAATGAGGAGTATAATAGGAGCAATTAGCTGGATTTAAAGGAGGCCTTGAGAGCTGGAGACTAAGGAGGAGATTGTGGAGAAGAATCCAATTGAAGATTAAAGCTTGGGAGATTTTCTTTTAGAGATTCTTCTTCTTTTTATTTTTAATTGTGTAATTCTTCAAAGATGATTTTCATGAGATTGTTGGTTTTAATTTCTATTATGAACTAATTCTTTTATTAAGACTACCAATTGAACCTTTTATGTCTATGAATTAATTATTTAATTTATTCAAATTATTTATGTCCAAGTGAATTGTTTATCATGTTTTGTGTGTATTGATTAATTATTTGGCCAATAATTACTTTGTTACTCTAGAAGGATTCAGAAGATGAAATCTAGGGTTAGAACTAGATATGATAACATGTATACTTGATTATTTACATGAGATGAATAATTAGGGTCGTGAATTGAATAGGAATATATGTTCACTGCATGTAACAAATTGGGGATTGGAACTTAATAGGTTTAATTTAATTATTTTGCATAGGAATATCGCAAGATTAATTGAATTGAAAAAAAAATTAGTTGATCAATTAGAAAAGGGCTTTTAACACTTAGAATTCCTGTTAACAATTCTATAGGCATAGTAATTGGATTAATTGGATAATTTATTTATAGTTCATAATTGGGGATATTGTAGTCTTAACTTTTATTTATCTGAATTCACTCATTTAGTATTTATTTTTATTTAGTTGAATTAATTTTACGAGTAATTTAGTTTTAATTGAGTAATTTAGTTTACTTAATTAGAAAAACCATATTTTGCAGTTGTTTAAATAAAATTGAATTGGTATAGTACTAGTATTTGAGGTTTATTGATTGGAATTCTCTACGAGATTGACACTTCATTTTATCACTTTATTACTTGTTGACTGTGTACACTTGCACGTATTTAATGATTGTGAAATCAACCAACAAGTTTTCAGCGCTGCTGTCGGGAAATTCTTTATTAATATTAATTCCATATTAGTTATAATCAATTCGGTCTTAATTTAAACGTTATTTATTTTTCTTCTTGTGTTTGCAGGAATTCTTTGTGAGTGTATGCACACTAGATCAAGGGCTAAAAGGAACTTTTGCCTTATACAGACGATATAGAAAGGAAGTTCCGGAAATTGCGGTTGACTAGTGAGGTTATACCTTTGGAAGAAGATCTGGCGGCACAAGAATACCAGTAGACATGGAAGGGGAAGAACAAAAATTGCTTAGGGATTATGCCATGTCGACAGTCACGGATATACAGTCGAGTATTCGGAGGCCGGCTATTAATGCAAATAGTTTCGAAATCAAACCGGGAACGATATAGATGCTACAAAATGCAGTTCAGTTTGGGGAAAGTTCGACAGATGATCCGAACGAGCACATCTTGAGTTTCTTGGAAATTTGCGACACCTTCAAATTCAACAATGTCTCGGAAGATGCTATACGGTTGAGGTTATTTCCATTTACGTTAAAAGACAAAGCTCGGAGTTGGTTACACTCATTGCCAGCCGGTTCAATCACCGCTTGGGATGACTTAGCTCAAAAATTTCTAGCTAATTTTTTCCCACCAGCAAAATCAGCAAAACTAAGGAACGATATTCACACTTTTGCACAGTTCAACTCCGAGACATTATATGAGACTTGGGAAAGATTTAAGGATATGCTCCGTAAATGTCCACGTCATGGAATTCCACAGTGGATGCAGGTTGGGATATTCTGTGATGGCTTGCACGCGTCCACAAGAGCCAGTATTGATGCAACAGCAGGTGGAGCAATCATGTCTAAGAATTTTGATGAGGCTTATCAACTGTTAGAGACGATGGCCAACAATAATTATCAGTGGCCAATGACTAGATCTAATCCTCCAAAAACACCAGGAAAATTTGAATTGGATGTAGTAACAGCGTTGACAACACAGGTTTCCGCGTTAACTAAGAGGATTGAAACATGGGGTCCACCATCAGCACCGCAAGTAGCAATGGTTTGTGAGTTGTGTGGTAGGGGTCATGCTACAGATCAATGTGCCATCAATGCCGAATCAGCTCAGTACGTGGGAAGCTATAATTAATCAGTCCAACCTTATCCGACTCAAAATGCATATAACCCGGGGTGGAGGAATCATCCAGGATTCTGATGGAGTAATAATCAAGGCCAAACACCTAGACCACAAACCCCCCCCCCCCCGGATTTTAAAATCAGACTCATCAACAGCCAGAGAGGAAAACAAGCCAGGAAGACGCTTTGGAAAAATTTATTGTAGCCACAGACAAAAGGATAAGTGAGCAAGACAAGTTATTGAGTCAAGTGGATATGAATGTGAAAAGTCAAGCTGTTTCGATCAAGAATCTGGAAATTCAGATGGGTCAAATTGCACATGCGTTGAATAGTCATCCACAAGGAACACTCCCCAGTGATACAGAGATAAATCCGAGTAGGGATGAGCATTGCAAGGCTGTGACTTTACGTAGTGGAAAGGAATTGCAAGAAAAAATCAAGGACAAGGAACAGATGGACAAAGCAACCGTGGAAAAAGAAGAAGTCTCAGAAACTGGAAACCGACAGGGAGAAGAGTTAGAGCAGAAAGCACCTAAACAAAGACTTATAATGCCTCCCATACCGTTTCTGCAGAGGTTTCAAAAATTTAAGTTAGATAAGCAGTTCTCAAGGTTTTTGGATATTTAAAAAAAACTGTATATCAACATACCGTTTGCAGAAGCATTAGAACAAATGCCGAGTTATGCCAAGTTCATGAAAGAGGTTTTGTCAGAGAAGAGAAAATTGGGTGATTTTGAAATAGTGGCGCTAACCGAAGAATGCAGCGCAATTATCCAGAATAAGTTACCTCCGAAGTTAAAAGATCCAGGTAGTTTTACTATTCCATGCAAAATTGGTAATCAATTTTCGGGGAGAGCGTTGTGTGATTTGGGGGCCAGTATAAATTTGATGCCATTATCCGTCTACAGTTAGTTTGGACTTAAGGCACCAAAACCGACAAATATCAGTTTGCTGTTGGCGGACCGGTCAGTTACATATCCACGAGGTATTGTTGAAGACGTTTTAGTAAAGGTAGATAAATTTATCTTCCCGACGGATTTCGTTATCTTGGATTGTGAAGCAGACAAGGAAATTCCCATATTTCTCGGGCGACTATTTTTAGCAGCATGGAGAACGTTGATTGACGTACAAAAAGGTGAATTGACGATGCAAGTTGAAGACCAAGAGGTCACCTTTAATGTATTTAAGTCAATGAGATTTCCAAAAGAGAAGGGGGAATGTCTGCGGCTAGATGTTGTGGATGAATTGGTGACTCACAAGTTCAGCGGAAATTATTCAGAAGATCCACTAGAATCTGTTTTGTTCGGGATGGACGACTACAATATTGAGGACAAAATTGAGTATGTCAAATGGCTAGATACATTACCAGCTGCCAGAAAATTTAAACAATCATTCGACACTCTTAATCAGCCTGAAACAGAAGAGAAAAAGTTCAAACCATCGATAGAAGAGCCTCCGGTGTTGGAATTAAAATCTCCACCATCTCATCTGTAGTATATCTATTTGGGAAAAGATGTTACCCTACCAATTATTGTTTCGATAAATTTGACTGACACCCAAAAAGAGAAACTGTTAAGGGTGTTATGAGAGTTCAAAACAGTTGCTCCCTATTCCAATAATATCTTTGCTGTTCATTTTGTAGGCATAAGATATTATTGGCAGAGGGAGCAAGACCAACCATTGAACAGCAAAGACGGCTGAACCCCATTATAAAGGATGTGATGAAAAAAGAGATCATAAAGTGGTTGGATGCCGGCATTATTTATCCAATCTCGGACAGTTCATGGGTAAGCCATGTACAGTGCGTACCAAAGAAAGGGGGAATGACTGTAGTGAAAAACGAATCTAATGAACTCATCCCCACTAGAACAGTTACAGGCTGGAGAGTATGTATGGATTACCGTAAACTGAATAAAGTCACATGCAAGGATCACTTTCCTTTGTCGTTCATTGATCAGATGTTGGATAGGTTGGCGGGACATCAGTTTTACTGTTTATTGGATGGATATTCTGGATATAACCAGATTGCCATAGCGCTGGAAGATCAAGAAAAAACCACGTTCACATGCCCTTACGGTACATTTGCATTCCAGCGTATGTCTTTTGGCTTATGTAACGCTCCAACAACTTTTCAACGATGCATGATGGCCATATTCTCAGATATGGTCGAACAAAACTTGGAAGTATTCATGGATGACTTCTCCATGTTCAGTGATAGTTTCGACTTATGCTTGAACAATTTGGTCTTAGTGTTGAAGCGCTGTATGGAGACGAACCTGGTTCTTAACTGGGAAAAATGTCACTTCATGGTGCAAGAGGGGATAATTTTGGGGCATAAGGTTTCCGCAGCAAGGCTAGAGGTGGATAAAGCAAAAATTGAGACAATTGAGAAACTACCTCCTCCATCATCTGTGAAGGGAATACAGAGCTTCTTGGGACATGCGGGTTTCTACAGACGCTTCATTAAAGACTTCTTCGAAATTTTGAAACCCTTATGTTCCCTCTTGGAGAAAGATGTACCGTTCAAGATGGATCAGTCATGCGTCGATGCTTTTGAAGTATTGAAGAAGAAATTGGTTTCAGCTCCAATTATAATGGCTCCTGATTGGTCTTTACCGTTTGAATTGATGTGCGACGTCAGTGACTACACAGTTGGAGCAGTATTGGGACAACATCGCGATAAAATTTTTCACACTATTTAGTACTCCAGCAAGACGATGACGGATGCTCAGTTGAATTACACGACCACCGAAAAATAATTACTTGCGGTTGTGTTTGCCTTTGACAAGTTTAGAGCATATCTCATAGGGACCAAGGTAATTGTCTACACTGATCATTCTGCTATTAAGTATTTGATTAAGAAGAAAGATGGTTAATACTGTGGGTACTTTTTCTACAAGAATTTGACTTGGAGATCCGAGATAGAAAAAGTACCGAGAACCAGGTGGCGGATCATCTTTCTCGTTTAGAAAATGCGGAGGTTCAGCAAAAAGACGAAGTTATGATTAATGAGAGGATTCCTGATGAAAAACTTCTTCAAGTAGCAACGACCGTGCCTTGGTACGCAGATTTTGTGAATTACCTGGTTAGTAAGGTGTTACCCCCAGATTTGAACTTGCAATAACGAAAAAAGTTCCTCCACGATGTCCGACAATACTTCTGGGAAGAACCATTTCTGTTTAAGGCTTGTGCAGACCAAATGATTAGACGATGTGTGCCACAAGAGGAGATGGATAGCATATTAGGTCACTGCCACTCATCAGATTATGGAGGTCATTACGCGAGTGATAGAACAACAGCCAAAGTGTTGCAATCGGGTTTTTTCTGGCCTTCTCTATTCAAAGACGCATACCTCTATGTGTTGAAGTGTGATCGGTGTCAACGAGTAGGCAATATCTCCAAACGCAATGAAATGCCGCTTAACACCATTTTGGAGGTTGAGTTATTCAATGTATGGGGAATTGACTTTATGGGACCATTCCCATCATCATTTAATAATCAGTACATTCTGTTGGCAGTAGATTATGTTTCGAAATGGGTAGAAGCTGCAGCTCTACCTACGAGCGATGCTAAGGTGGTACTTCGATTCTTAAAGAAGAATATTTTCACACGATTTAGTACACCGAGAGATATAATTAGTGATGAGGGCACTCACTTTTGTAATAAGCAGTTCACTAAATTGCTCACCAAGTATGGGGTCCGACATAAGATTGCAGCCGTGTACCATCCCCAAACCAATGGTCAAGCGGAAGTCTCGAATCGGGAAGTTAAGCAAATTTTGGAGAAGGTGGTCAACCCGTCACGCAAAGATTGGGAAATGCGTCTAGATGATGCCTTATGGGCGTATCGAACAGCATACAAAAACCCTATCGGCATGTCCCCTTACAGGATGGTCTACGGAAAAACGTGTCACCTTTCGGTCGAATTAGAACATAGTGCATACTGGGCCATTCAGAAACTGAATTTCGACCTGCAAGCAGCTGGGGAAAAACGGTTAATTCAGTTAAATGAGATGGATGAATTCCGACATAATGAATACAAGAATGCCAAAATGTACAAGGAGAAAGTCAAAACATGGCATGATAATAAAATACGTGATCAGAAATTCGAACCAGGACAACAAGTATTACTCTTCAACTCTAGACTGCATTTATTTCCTGGGAAATTAAAATCTCGCTGGTCAGGGCCGTTCATGGTTATATCCGTCGCTCCACACGGAAATGTTGAAGTCGAGGAACCTAATTCGAAGCGCACATTCAAATTGAACGGCCAACGGCTTAAGCATTATTGGAGTGGATCCATCGATCGCCAACCTACGGTGATGTACCTCTCTGATCCAGTGAGCAATTGAGGATCACCAGCTAAGTCGGGCTGACGACTATAAACCAAGCGCTATAGGGAGGCAACCCCAAGAGTTTTAGTTATCTATCTATCAGACACTAACCTCCAGCTCCCCGGCGCCCAAAGAGTATAGAAACTCGGGCGCCGGCCATTTCGTTCATGCAGTAAATCGGCGCCCGTATTTGAGCCTGTGTTTGAAAATTAAATATGTGTTTCCCCTTTCTTTTTTTTGTTCACACTCCTTAACCCATACAGCTTCCTCCACCACATATACACATTTTAGCCATTTCTATTCTTTGATAACTGCCAAGCCCAATATAACAATATATAGCCTGCACATCTTTTGTGACAGCACAATTTGATTCAGTCATTACCTTCCTACGTGAATTCAGTTAATTCTTTCAAAATCCAAGGTATGCCTTACACTATTCTCAAATCTTTATTGCACTGAATATTCTTAGCCGTGTGTTATATGTTTATCTTGCTGGTGTCTGCAAAATTATACAGTTTTGAGAGTAAGTATTTAACTTGATTCACCTTCTACAGTGCAGAATGAACGATTTTCATTCTTCTGATTTTGAATATCTCATATTGCTTGCATACGAAACACTTTTGATTGGGATGTCATGCATATATGGTATGCTAAAAGATGATTGAAGTTGGGGTTTGAATTGATAGGCAAATAGTGGTGATTCAAAACAAAATATGAATTGCCCACAAGGTGTTCGGTAGTTTGCCTGACTCAATGTTCTTTGTTCTATTCACATAATGCCATATCCAACACTGCATTTACTTGCATTCTTGCCATCCCAATATCATAGGTCTACTGTTAGACGGCTATATCATTAGCGTGGGGAGGGGGGGTTAAACTTTATTGATGCATACTTGGGGTCTTACACTTTATTATTTTACCGGACTTGCACATACATTGACTATTTGATTGGAATTTCTCAAAATTTTGGCCTACATATCATGTCATGTCATGTCCATAGTTTTTCGCTATATATGTACCGAACGTATGAGGTCGTTTGCCATAATATTGTTACATGTCACATCTTTTGGGCGTAACTTGTGTTTCTTTTACCAATTGTGTTATTTGAATATAAAATGCGACTACTCGGTCAATTTTGTACTTTCATGCTATTATGTGTCTCATCACACCCCCAACCATGATCCACAACGTGAACTTATTTTGAAGTTTGCGGGTGGTGATATGGGTCCGTTTGTCCATATTAGATTTATGTCCGATTCTAAGACGTTTGAATGCGATTTCCTTGTAGAATTTTCTAGATAGCTTCTAATCGTCAACGAGGTGACGGTTCCAGATCCGCTTCGACACCCCAAAAATTTGACAACCGCCGGTTCGTGAGTGCCGCAGCCCAAGATCGCTAAAATAAGATGGCCACCCGCTCTCTCATACCCGAACGCAGTTTAAGGCCCGATCACTCCAAGGATGGGGACATAGCGGTCATGATTGCTGAGAGGAATTGTTTCACACTCACCGAACAACCCGACCCAGCAGTGATTGCAGTTGTTAAAGAGTTCTATGCCATCGTTTCTGAGCATTCATATTATAGCGTATATGTGCGAGGCAAGACCGTTGAATTCGGCGAAGAGGATATCAATGGTTGTTATCAACTGCCACTGGAGGGACTACACAATGAGTATGCTAATCTTGAGAGTCAAGGACCAGACTATGAAACCATAATACGAGAGCTTTGTCAACTGGGCACCACATAGACATTGCATTAACGTGGCAGCATGTCATTCCCCCTTTCGCACCTCAGTTTATATAGAAAGGCTTGGTATGCCTTTATATGCGCTAAACTTATGCCGTGTACACATGTTAGCCATGTCACCAAGGAAATGGTTGTGCTGCTGTATTCCATAATTCAAGGCTTGAAAATTGATGTCAGCCTCCTTATTCAGCAGTCCATTCTGCGAGCTGCACGATGAGGTACCATAGGAGGTTTACCCCATCCGTCTCTAATTTGTGTTTTATGTGCCAAATTTGGGGTCAAATGGAAATCGGATGAGATGATTCAACTCCCAATGTCGGTGGTGGACCATAAGTTGATCAGCAGGTATAAGGGGTGGACTGGTGGTGCAAATCACCCATGTGGATTGGGTTTTATAATTCCTCAAGCTGATGCTCCACCTATTCCACCAGCACAAGCTCCACCCACTTATGGTCCTTCCTCTGCAGCACACCGTGGTGTTGTTCCTGAGACCGTCCAGCGTGAAATTGATGGTTGGTTCTACAATCTTGAATCCCAGAAAGTTCGCATGTCTGAACGTCAAGATGTGATATACAAATTTTTAGTCGACCAATTCACCGTCCAGAATGCTATGTATGCTCAATTGTACCCGGGAGTTAATATTAGCCATTTTCCTACTCGCTTCATGTTACTGTTCCCCCCCTCGATCAAGAGATGAACGAGGATGATGATGCTGCACCCGAGGAATAAACTCATCAGGGAAGTCCTCTATTTTATATTGTTATATTTTTCGCATGAGGACATTGCTCTTTATAAGTTTGGGGGTAGTTTAGTTTCTATTTACATTAGTAGATGCCATGTTTTTAGTAGTTTGTGATTATGAGTTTGTGGGTATTATGTTTTTTACCTTTTTTTTTAGTGTTGCATTTAGGATTTTACATAATTCCAGCGGTTTAATAGTTACGTATATTCGGAGCCAATGATGAAATTGAAATTGCATAAACAAGTCTAGTAAGGATTGTTAAGCATGTGATGTGTTTTTTTGACATGATTTAAATCTTTATCAGTTTGAAACTGATATTATCAGGATAACACATGTTAAGAAATGACCATGTTGGCTGAGTAAGTTTAAATGGTTAGATAATCGATTTCTAAAGGATAGATACTGGTGGAATGAAAGAATAATATGAATAAATAGTGATGGCTGAATTTAGACATGAATTCAAGTTTGGGGGGGAAATATTTGGAGTATATAAGCTTTATACAATAAATAAAAAAAATAAAATAAGTGGCTAGTTTTGTTTCAAGGCCTTTGTTACTTGAGCAAGTAAGCTCGAGGGAGTGTCTCTACACCTAGCGCCCTAAGGTCTTATATGGTCTGGGAGTCGTTGGTCGAAAACTCACTAAGAGGTAGCATTGTTAGCCTAATGGAATGAGGCATTGCACAGTCATGAAAAAAATATGAATAAAACAGGAAAAAGTGCAAAAAGCCCCCGTTAAATAATAAAAATAATAAAAAAATAAAATAAAAATAAAGCATAAGTATTCCATTTTGACCCTTGAACTTTGGTAATTGTTTGATTTTAGCCGAATCTAGTTTATTTGAGGAGTTCTCGAGTTTACATTGTATGATGTCTTCTAAGAAATCTATTATGTTTCGTATTTTGCTTTTCCTCAGTTAGCATGGTTGCTGAGCACACACGCACGATATCAGTAATAGCAGGTTTAGATTTGATGATTGTCAGGATATTATTGATCTGTCTTGATATGATGTACTGGCATGTTCTTGTGATTTTTCTGAGGCCTAATGAATATATGGTGTGCTATTTGATTGCTGGAAGTACAATCATGTAGATAGTTTTAGGTGCATTTGCATGGTACATTTAGTTTTTGCGTTTCATTGTGTTTTATTGCTTGAGGACAAGCAACGGTTTAAGTTTGGGTGTATTTGATGAATGGGGAATATACCCATGAATTGGATACATTTTAGGCTTACATTGTTGTTGTTCTCACATCTTTTAGATGAGTTTTTACTGTGTTTCGTGTTTATTTTGCAGATTGAAGCGGAGTAGGGACACATTTGGGATTTTAGCATACGAGTTGCAAAACCGTAATTTCTTTGAACTACAGCGCGGGGCGCTTCTCTCAATAATAATCTCAGCGTTGGGGCGCTGAAGCTTGACCGACGTTGACCAAGGCGCGTGTTTGGGGCAAAAGTTGACTAGGGATTGGACTATTGTTTTAAGGAAGAGTATAAAAGGAGCAATTAGCTGGATTTAAAGGAGACATTGAGAGCTGAAGACTAAGGAGGAGATTGTGGAGAAGAATCCAATTGAAGATCAAAGCTTGGGAGATTTTCTTTTAGAGTTTCTTCTTCTTATTATTTTTAATTGTGTAATTCTTCAAAGATGATTTTCATGAGATTGTTGGTTTTAATTTCTATTATGAACTAATTCTTTTATTAAGACTACCAATTGAACCTTTTATGTCTATGAATTAATTATTTAATTTATTTCAATTATTTATGTCCGAGTGAATTGTTTATCATGTTTTGTGCGTATTGATTAATTATTTGGCCAATAACTACGTTGTTACTCTAGAAGGATTCGGAAGATGAAATCTAGGGTTAGAACTGAATATGATAATGTGTATGCTTAATTATTTACATGAGACGAATAATTAGGATCGTGAATTAAATAGAAATATATGTTCACTGCATGTAACAAATTGGGGATTAGAACTTAATGGGTTTAATTTAATTATTTTGCATAAGAATATCACAAGATTAATTGAATTAAATAAAAGTTAGTTGATCACTTGGAAAATGGCTTTTAACACTTAGAATTCCTGTTAACAATTCTATAAGCATAGTAATTGGATTAATTGGATAATTGATTTATAGTTCATAATTGGGGATATTGTAGTCTTAACTTTTATTTATCTGAATTCACTCATTTATTATTTATTTTTATTTAGTTGAATTAATTTTACGAGTAATTTAGTTTTAATTGAGTAATTTAGTTTTCTTAATTAGAAAAACCATATTTTGCAGTTGTTTAAATAAAATTGAATTGGTATAGTGCTAGTAGTTGGGGTTTATTGATTGGAATTCTCTGTGGGATCGACACTTAATTTTATCACTTTATTACTTATTGACCATCTACACTTGCACGTATTTATTGATTGTGAAATCAACCAACAATGACCTAGATGATGGTTGATAATTGTAGTGTTACATACATATTACAATATCAAAGTCTTAGTTAGCCCAGATCATGCTTAGGCTGAGAATCAAAGATGGTCAAAGTAAGGGTCTTGAGCTCAAGAACACCAACAGCAACGCTTAGTGTCTCTATAGCCTATAGCGACGGTTTTAAAAAATTTTATTTTCTAAATTTTCAGAAAATGCTTAAAAATAGAAATAAATTTCTAAAAATTACAAAAATGGTTTCAAAAATTATTTTAAGTTATGAAAAATAACTTTTGATAATTTGCGATATTTTTCATTAATATTTATATTTATTTAAATATTAATGATATTTAATTTATTTAATTAGCATATTAAATAAATTAGAAAAAAATGATTTTAATATTATAAAAATCATTTTAAGCGAGAATAAAGTGTTTAAAAATATTTTGAGTTATAAAATATAACTTTTAATATATTTGGAGAATTTTCATTAATAATTTAATATTAATGATATTAGATTTATTTAAATATTATATTAAATAAATGAGTTAAAATGGTTTTATTAATTTAAAATCATTTAAAAATGAGAAAAGGATATAAAAATATTTGAAGTTATAATTAATGACTTTTAATATTTTGATAATAAAATTATTAATATTTAAATATTAATGGTGATGGTTTAAAAATGATTTTAAAAATCATTTAAGGATAATATTGATGATTTAAAAATATTTTAAGTTATTATAAATAACTTTACTATTTTGACAAGTATGTCATTAATATTTTTATATTATTAAATATTAATAATGATGGGATTAATCAGTAATTAAATCATTTAAAAATGATTCCAGTGTTTGAAGAATTATTATAAAAAATAATAATTGTTAGAAAATTATTAAAAGCTTCCGAAAAATATTATAAGTGATATTTGACTTATCTAAAATAATATTTGAGCTTTGAAACCTAGTTTACTTAACAATACAAGTGTTAATTGTCGGATAGGGTAACCAGGACACCGAGTTAAGACCGAAGTCCAACCAGACAAAACTGGTTAGACTTGAGAAGTGTTTATGTTAGTTTCTAGTAGGCACACAATAGATCTAGAAGGGGTTGTTGAATAGATCCTTTTTCATTTCAAATACTTTTCTAATTTATTTTATATTGCTAATGAATTAGCATATGACAAACATAAGAATCTTTTCAAGCACAGCGGAATAAGTAAAAGATCCCCTTCATTGATATATTCATAATCATATATACATTGTTCTTAGAGTTAGTTCAGTTGTAAGCAGTTAAAATATACATAGCAGTTATAGCAGTTAAGTACATAATGTAAATAACATAAAGTAAAAGACACAAGGAGTTTTAAATAGTTCAGTGACTCAAGCTCCTAATCCACTCTTCTACTTTCAACTAGCAGGATTTTCACTAAGGAATGACAGAACCCTGAATCACTAAGATTCCTTCAAGGCTAGTAGCCTTGGGACTTCAGTTCACTAAGAACTCTTCAAGGCCAGCAGCCTTGGAACTTCTCTAGTACCCTAGGAACTCGTCAAGCCTAGCAGGCTTGGAACTTTATTTAGTCCCTTCGGACAAGGACCCCTCAGGCCCTGGCTTCTTCTTGTTGATGTTGATGTTGTTGTTGGTGCTAAGCTGTGACGCCCCCAAAATAGGTATACATCACCCATCTTGAGTCGCCAGATACAAGGTACTGAATACAAATATAACTTAATTATACAACAGTCGTGTGAAATACGACAAAACATAGGCTGTGAGTTTTAATACAAATATTGTCATCTAAACAATATCCACACTCAATGGAGTCCTCATTACATTTATTATCACACTATTTCAAAGAATAGTGAGGATTACTAATGCACCATCTAGGACCATCACTCCGTTCCCCGACTAGTCACAGCTACATTCTCATTTCCTGAAGAGAACAGTGAAAGAAAGGGTGAGCTCAACTAGCCCAGTAAGAAATATTATGACTAAAATAATGTAGAATAAATTATCAATGGCCTTCAACAGTATAACAACTGATAGAATATAATAGACAACAAGTTTTAGATCAAAAACTGCAGCAAAATAAGCAATCCACTAGAAGAGTCAAGTAAAGTATAAAATCTACTGTCTTCTATGATTTAAAAAGTTTTTCATCAACTTTATCGCTGAGATTCAGCTTAATAAATAAAATCGAATCATCCCTGGTCCACGGCCAAGGATATTCATATAATCATCAATGGTCATGACTATACCGAATAATCCGTGGACATAATCATACCAACAACTGTCCACCAATGAACTACAGGCCAATGAGGACTTTTACCACATCATTCGTCACATTACGGTCATGATTATACCGAATAATCCCCGGTCATAATCATACCAAGTTCATCTATGCACGTAAGCCAAAGATGACTTTCAACATAATATAAGCATGAGGATGATGACAATTCAATAAAACAGGTTAAAGAATAAATTTTAAAGATTTATAAGTTAATTTATCCTAAACTCAATAACGTCCAAATTGTCAACATGATCATCGCTTTGTGCGAAGAAAATTCAAGAATGTTCAGAAGAATATTTTCATGAAAAGATATTGGATGAAGCACAAATATCAAGGATATTCCACTAATTCCATGGAGTATAGAAGCCAAAACTTTAACCAACTGAGTAAAATATAATATATGAAACGCAAATGGATTTTTTCACCGCCATGCGGTAATCCACGATATCTGAGATCATTTCCATAATTTAATAAGGAATGAATACAGAGGATCATTCACCATTCATGTGGTAATCCACATAGGATGAGTTATTCCAACGAATAATAAAGAATGGAATAATGAAGGATTCACCATGCAATGCGACAGACTACCGTGAGTTATTCCAAACAGAATAATAAATAATGGAACCAGTTAGGCGTAAGCGCACGGATATGATATTCGGAATAATAAATAATAGAACCGGTCCCGCCAGAACGTGTATGCAGACGAGGATATTACGATGAATAATAAATAATAGAATCAGTCCGGCAGAACGCACATACTGAGGATATTAAACGGAATAATAAAGAACGAGAATATTACAAGAATTTCACCATGTATGCGGTACTTCGCATAAATAGGTTATTCCAACAGAATAATAAGAATGGAATAACAAAAGAATTTTACCAAGTATAGGGTAGCCCGCGTATACAGGTTATTCCAACAAAATAATAAAGAATGGAATAAAAGAAGTTCTCTTCACGAATAAGAAAGAAAGAATACCCCTTACGAGTACAACAAATAATATTTCCTACCTTAGAAAAACTGAATACTGAAGTAGTAAAGTAGCAGAATACTTTTCTTCTTTCTCTTTATAGTTTCTCTCTCTAGAGTTTTAATGAATTCGTAAGAAATAATGAAGGAATGAGCTTCTATTTATAGGAGAATGGACTAAATAGTAACTAATTCATGAACAGTCCAGATTGATTTACTATTATATCTTCAACCAACGGTCTGAAAAATTAGCACATCTCCTCATAGAATAATATTGTACCCAAAAATGATTTGGACCAAAAAGAAATATATCCTACGGGTGAATAGTACCCTGTAAATAGTAACTCGTGAATAGTAACTCATGAATAGTAACTCGTGAATAGTACTCTGACACAAAAAGTTTCCCGAATACCCAATTGAACAATATAACCTCCAGACATCAATTATACTAACACAAATAAGTCCAACACAATGGAACTATAAAATTCATCTTTAATCAACACGAACTTATTCATCATTAATATTATAATTCACAATATTTAACAATCAAGTCGTTCCGAGGAAAGAGGGGGCTTTTCGATAAGGATTTCTCCTTATTGGCGCATAATTAGGTGACCAAACCTCTCCTTGACAGAACTTCTAGACATTGTCAATATTACAAATAATAATATGAATAACTTTGTCGTCTCAATTATTGATTTAATAATATATCATATTATGTAGATGATACTGTAACAATAATTGAATCAATAATATGTGAGATATGATGCATCAATTACTGTAGTAATAATTGAGTATAACCGAGTGACTTCTCACGTAAGCATCAATAATCAATACCGTGTGTTACTATGCAACCACGCCATTCTTCGTATTTTTACTACTAGGGTAGTTCAATAGTTTTAACGGTAACACCTCCGCCGTTATTTTTATACAAAGATATTTTTGTCATTTTCTAACTACAACAATACTTCTGTTGTGGGGTCCACCAATGATTGTGCCGTCGTACGAATATTCCCTGTAAAAATGAATATTCCCCAACCAATCGAATATTATATAATCACTTGCTTACTTTGCAAAATTTATAAATATTACCCACAACTATAACATTATATCAAATCCACACCATAATATTCACAAATATATTTCGAGAAAATTATTCTTTATTCATAAAAGTTGGGGTCTTACAACCTCTCCTTCTTATGAAATTTCGTCCTTGAAATTAGGGTACATACCTGGTATGTCGAAGAGATGAGGATACATTGACTTCATCTCAGATTCTAACTCCCAAGTCATTTCCTCCACATCGTGGTTTCTCTAAAACACTTTGACTTGAGGTATAATCTTGGAGCGTAGAACATGATCCTTTTTATCCAAGATTTTAACATGCAACTCTTCATACGTTAAATCTTCCTCTATCTCGTCTGGTTCTAACTCAATAATGTTGTTCGAGTCTTTCACATATTTACGTAACATAGATATGTGAAAAATGTTATGAACACGAGACATACTTGGCGGTAAAGAAGCGAGTCTATATAGCCACGATTCCCTACTAAACTCGAGAATTAAAAATGGGCCAATGAATCGAGGATTGAGCTTTCCTCTCTTTCCAAATCTCGTAACTCCTTTCCATGGAGCAACACGTAACAACACACGATCTCCAATATAGAATTCTACGTCCTTTTGATGAAGATCAGCATAACTCTTTTGTCGATCTTGTGAAGTTTTTATACGTTGTCGGATCGTTTGAATCTTTTCTGTAGTCATGTGTACCAACTCCGGTCCCAACAATATTGCTTCACCCACCTCATCCCAGCATACTGGAGAACGACACTTTCTCCCATACAACGCCTTAAATGGAGCCATGCCAATACTTGCTTGATAACTGTTGTTGTAGGAAAATTCCACCAACGGTAAGAACTTGTCCCAACTTCCTTTGAAGTCAAGGACACAGAGTCTTAATAGATCTTCAAGAGTTTGAATAGTCCTCTCCATTGCCGTCGTCAAGTCGAGGATGATATGCCGAGCTAAATCGTAAATCCGTGCCCATAGCTTTCTGCAAACTAACCCAAAATCGAGAAGTGAATCTTGGGTCTCGATCAGAAACTATGGATACTGGCATACCATGCGGTCTTAAAATCTCATTTATGTACATACGAGTAAGACGTTTAAGTGTATAAGTTTCTCGTATAGGTAAGAAGTGAGCAGACTTGGTCAATCTATCAACAATGACCCAAATTGCATCTATGCCTTGAGAAACCTTGGGAAGACCAGTAACGAAATCCATGTTAATATGCTCCCACTTCCATTCTAGAATTTTAAGTGGTTGCAATGGACCTTTTGGTACTTGATGCTCCGCCTTAACTCGTTGACAAGTTAAACACCTTAAGATAAACTTGAAAGTAGTATGCATACAAGCCAATCATGTTTGATGATAAAGCATATACTTTGTAACAATCTTATTCATTTATTAATAAAAAGTATTAATTTATTAAAGGCTTTTAATTATCTACATGATGTTGTTTTATAATATGTGATAAACCCATAGTTTTAAGCAATGCTTTTAGAATAATGATGATGATCATTCTAATGAGATCTAAATTCTAAGAAAGCTTAAAACTAAAATAGTTCCCAATCGTTGGATTACTAAATTGGGGATTAATGAATCCGGATAGATTGGTACATACGTTGCTTGCTCATTAGATGAGGATGATTGATCTCATGATCATTTGTGTGGAGACACTAAAGCAAGTATGTAGGAGCTTATTAGAGAATAAGTTCACTGAACGTGACTCGCTAAGGAATACCTAATGGAGTTTTACTTGTTTGTCAATAGGAATTCCTGTTGTGATAGTAGTACAAGTGATCCTTGGACTTGAGATCATCATAGTATCTTGTGTATGATGAGTTATACTTTGACTTATTCCTTAAGACCCTTAGGGTATATCAAAGGGTATGCTTGGGTATAATAAGTTGTACATGGAGATAATGTATGATCAATAAAGAATCTTCCACTTCTAGTAAAAGAAGAGAAATGTCCTATGTGATTCGATAAATGACAACCCGGTAGTCCTTGGCCAAGGCAGAATAAAATTAGAAAGGAGTTTCTAATTTGCATTATTTGGGGTTGTACATTTAAGGATCGAAATACATATAATTAAATAAAATAAGACTTGACAGTAATTTCATGTCTTATATTTAATTGAGACATTGTATGGTAGAAGGATTGAATTGTACAGTAACTATTTACTCAAAGGTTCTTTTATGATTAATGTTGAAATCTATATTATCTGGAAAGTCGTTGATCGCTAGGGAGGCTTATCCCTATTGTAGAATAAATATTATTTATTTAAATAAATTATTAGTTTAATTTATTTATTTAAATAAGATTAGAATTGTTCTAATTGATTTATTCACAACCGGTTTAATATGGAGAACCTAAAGGGTCACACCATAAAAGGAAGAATAATTATTTAAGAAGTTAATGGCATAATCGTAATAATAAGTTAAGTATATTTAATTTAATCTATGGTGATAGAATAAATTAAATAGCTTAATATTTATTATTTAATATTTTGAAAATATTAAATATAAATTAATAAGAGGAGTCTTATTATTATTATTACAATTATTATTATTTAATTCCTAAAGGAGTTTGGGAATTAATTAATAAAAGTACTCTCGAATATCCTAATAAGATTAGGAGACCAATTAATTAAAAGAGTTTAATTAATTATTCCTAATAAGATTGGGAGCTTAATTAATTAAAAGAATTTAATTAATTAAAATAAAACCCAATTCCTTAATTGTTAAGGAGGGTTGTCCACATCTATAAATAAGAGGAGTCTTATTATGGGTGGGAGGGTTGTTGACTTTTACAACATACGTAATTCAGAGTACGCTCTTTTCTATAGAGATAGAAAACTAGGGTTTTGTCAAATACCCATCTTCTTGAATTCTTCTTCTTCCTTAGTGGATCACCTCTAGAGGCCAAACACTTGGATGGCTAACGTTGATCAAAGGAAGGAACCAAACCCGATGAATTCAAGTTGAACGCGAAAGGATTTGGAGGTGAACTTGTACCTGAGGAAGCTCGATCTTAAAGGGTATGATTTTATTCTTTATCTTTTCGTTTAATTAATAATTGTGCATAAAGGGTGATCTGGGTATATGGTTTGTAAAATTTTAAAACTCTGATTTTTACACATTTCCGCTTATTTTTGCAATTTGATTGCGTTCATGAATATTATAAACCTAAAAAAACTCCGTTATCTCTCTTTTCATATTGCTCCACTAAAATGTATGTCGAAGATCATGATACATTTTGGTACTCCCAAGATGGATTGCAAACGGTGTGTTGTGCGCCTCCATCATGATTTTATACTTTAAATCGTGGTCGTTAGAACACAAAGTCCGGAGTTGACTCAAGTATTCCTTCTTCATCGATTCTGCTGCTTAGGAATAGCACCTTCTTGTACTTTTTTTTTCATAATACGTATTAGCTCCGTGTCCGTAGCTTGAGCAGTTTTAACTTTATCGATTAAAGTCGGTTCTACTCGTATATTCGCCATCATCATATGGGTCCCTGGAGTCTTTAACTCTATCTCCATCCCTTGTAAGTCATACAAAATGGGCCTTTGTGTTGATAATATTGCACTCGTACCCGCATATGATCTTCTACTCAATGCGTCAGCTACTACGTTCGCTTTACCAGGATGGTATTGAATGGTATGATCATAATCTTTCAACAGTTCAAGCCAACGTCGTTGCCGCATGTTGAGTTCCTTTTGGGTGAAGAAATATTTGAGGCTTTTATGATCCGTATAGATCTCCACTTTCTCTCCATATAGGTAATGCCTCCAAATCTTGAGCGCGAAGACAACAGCTGCCAACTCTAGATCATGAGTAGGATAATTCCTCTCATATTCTTTGAGTTGCCGAGAGGCATATGCTATGACTTTCCCATGTTGTATGAGAACACATCCCAGCCCTTTGCAGAAGCATCACTTTGTAGATGACAAATCCTCTCGAGGCGGATGGTATTGTCGAGCAGTCTTGAAATGAGTCTTCCCTTGAGTTCTTGAAAACTCTTCTCATATTCCTCGCTCCAACCGAACTTTGTATCTTTTCGAGTCAGCTGAGTTAATGGAGTAGCGATTCGAGAAAATCCTTCCACGAATCTCCGATAATAACCAGCTAAGCCGAGAAAGCTACGTAGTTTGGTCACTGACTTTGGTTGCTCCCAGCTTTGAATTGCTTCAATCTTCGCTGGGTCAACAGATATTCCATGATTTGATATCACATGCCCAAGGAATGTAACTTCCTCAAGCCAGAACTCACATTTCTTCAACTTGGCATAAAGTTTGTTTTCACGAAGCTTTTGGAGTATCAGCCTCAAGTGTTGCTCATGATCTTCACGGCTTTTAGAATATATGAGAATGTCATCAATAAAGACAACCACAAAGTGATCAAAATATTCCTTGAATACTCGGTTCATCATATCCATGAAGGCAACAGGAGAATTAGTCAATCCAAAAGACATGACCAAGAATTAATAATGCCCGTACCGAGTTCTAAAGGCAGTCTTTGGAATATCCTCAGTTTTAACCTTCAGCTGATGATATCCAGAACGAAGATCGATCTTTGAAAAGAATTGTGCTCCTTGCAACTGGTCGAACAGGTCATCAATGCGAGGTAACGGATACCTATTCTTGATGGTGACATGGTTTAATTCTCGGTAGTCAATACAAAGTCGTATACTCCCATCTTTCTTCTTCACGAATAGAACAGGAGCACCCCAAGGAGACGTACTAGGACGAATGAAACCAATGTCTAATAATTCCTACAATTGGGTCTTTAACTCCTGAAGTTCAATAGGAGCCATTCGATATGGGACTTTGAAAATGGGTTTTGTATCAGGTTCAAGGTCGATACAAAATTTAATTTCACGCTCTGGGGGTAGGCCAGGAAGTTCTTCAGGGAATACGTCAGGAAATTTATTAACAATAGAAATATCATTCAAAACTAACGTATTTTTGTTTAAATCTATGACATGAGCTAAGAAAGCTTCACATCCGTTTTTCAATAAACGAATAGCTTTATGGCTTGAAATGACCGTGATTGATTTTAATGGTTTGGTCGCTTGAATTCGCATAATAGGTTGATTAGGAATATGAAAACTAACAACCTTACGAAAATAATCAATTTTTGCATGATGAGTACTTAACCAATCAATCCCTAGAATTACGTCAAACGCAAGTATTTTTAAAGAAATAAGATCGACAGGTAATGTACGGTTACCGATTTGAATCAAACAAGACTTATAAATCGTGGATGTAATGAAGGTTTCTCCCAACGGAGTTTCAACTGATAAGTCAAAGTCCAATTTCTCCGGAGTCAAATTTAAACGTTGAGCGCAAGTAGAAGAAATAAAAGAATGGGTAGAGCCGGTATCAAATAAGGTATATACTTCACTAGAGTTTATGATAAGCTTACCCGTGATGACTTCGTTTGGGTTCCTTGCTTTCTGGGAGGTTACAACAAACGCTCTCCCTTGAACTACCAGTTTTGTCTTGTCTGGGACAGACTTTGATGCCTCTATCCCAGCTGTACTTGACTTCAGTGCATGACAAAATCGGGCTAAGTGACCTTCTCTTCCACAATTATAACATGTTTTGGATTGCTACGTACAGTTTGGACTGATGTGTCCCTCCCCTCCACATTTGTAACATACGACCGGCGGTCGTTCTCCTTCCTTAACAACAGGTGCTGGTGCTGACGTCCTTCCATCATTACTAAATCTCCTCTTCTTGAAACTCCCACTTTTATTGTCTTGGCCATGATTACCACCGAAGTGGTTACCATTTCTGGCATATTGATTCCCTCCACGTTTGTTGTCACCGCTTCGATGACTGTTACCACTTGTATTTCATTCTGCCGACTGCTTTCTCTTGGTTGCGTTGACCCGTTATCGCGTTCCAATAACTGAGCCCTATTTACAACATCTGAATACAAACACAGTTTATGAGAAATAAGATATTGACGTATCTCCGGTTTCAAACCTCTTAAAAACATTCGCGTCATTCGCTCCTTATTATCAACCAAATGGGATGCAAACCGGGATAACTCTGCAAATTTAGCCTCGTATTGCGACACGGTCATATTGTTTTGCTCCAACTTGATAAACTCCACCTCCTTCATGTGACGAATACTTTCAGGAAAGTATTTGTCGTTGAACAGCTCTTGGAACTTCTTCCAAGACATCTTGAAAAGGCCAGTTGAGTACGCTTCTGATTCCCACCGATGTCTGCCTCCCCTCCTCGCAACATAAAGGTGGCAAAAGGAACCTTTTACTCCTCGGAGCATTCCAAGACATCAAATATCTTGGTGATCTGCTTTATCCATGCATCTGCCTTAAGTGGTTTTGGCTCTCCAATAAACTCCGGTGGTCCCAACTCCTTGAACTGTTTAGCGGTGACCGTCCGAGAGTTTCCCGTGTTTCCACCTACATTTTGGACAGGAGTTTCTCTTTCCTGATGTTGTACGAATTGCAGAAAGCTCCTAAACATTCCTTCGTTCGCAATTGGGTCGGTGTTGTTGTTCACCTGAGGATTATTGTCTTCCTGTTGCACATTATCCTGGGTATTATTCAGTGGTGACTCCACGATCTCATGTGCTTCATTGCTTATCTCAACATTTTTGAATGCCATGTTTCAATACTGCCACAAAACAAGGGTTAATTAATATATCACATATTATCCCTATACACTGACTGACCAGTTAAATAACAAATAAACTTAGGTAGGTCATACTAGCGAAGGAATTCCCCGTCTCTCCCCTCCTAGTTCTTGTCTCACATCTCAGCCAGGGATCATATCCCTAAGCTTTGATACCAACTGTGACGCCCCCAAAACAGGTATACATCACCCATCTTGAGTCGCCAGATACAAGGTACTGAATACAAATACAACTTAATTATACAACAGTCGTGTGAAATATGATAAAACATAGGCTGTGAGTTTTAATACAAATATTGTCATCTAGACAATATCCACACTCAATGGAGTCCTCATTACATTTATTATCACACTATTTCACAGAATAGTGAGGACTACTAATGCACCATCTAGGACCATCACTCCGTTCCCCGACTAGTCCCAGCTACATTCTCATTTCCTGAAGAGAACAATGAAAGAAAGGGTGAGCTCAACTAGCCCAGTAAGAAATATTATGATTAAGATAATGCAGAATAAATTATTAATAGCCTTCAACAGTATAACAACTGATAGAATATAATAGACAACAAGTTTTAGATCAAAATCGCAGCAGAGAATAAGCAATCCATTAGAAGAGTCAAGTAAAGTATAAAATCTCATCGCCTTCTATGATTTAAAAGTTTTTCATCAACTTTATCATTTGAGACTCGACAATAAATCAAATCAAATCATCCCCGCTCCACGCCCAAGGATATTCATATAATCATCAATGGTCATGAATATACCAAATAATCCTCAGTCATAATCATACCAACAATTCGTCCACCAATGAACTACGTGCCAATGAGGACTTTTACCACATCATTCGTCACATTACGGCCATGATTATCTTTGAATAATCCCCGGTCATAATTGTACCAAGTTCATCTATGCACGTAAGCCAAAGATGACTTTCAACATAATATAAGCATGAGGATGATGACAATTCAATAAAACAGGATCAAGAATAAATTTTAAAGATTTATAAGTTAATTTATCCTGAACTCAATAACGTCCAAATTGTCAACACGATACTGCTTTGTGTAGTAAAATTCAAGAATGCTCAGAAGAATATTTTCATAAAAAGATATTGGATGAAGCGCAAATATCAAGGATATTCCACTAATTTCATGGAGTATAGAATCCAAAGCTTTAACCAACCGAGTATAATATAATATATGAAACTACAAATGGATTTTTACCATGCAGTAATCCACGATATCTGAGATCATTTCCACAATTTAATAAGGAATGAATACACGGGATCATTCGCCGTGCATGTGGTAATCCACATAGGCAAAGTTATTCTAACGAATAATAAAGAATGGAATAATGAAGGATTCACCGTAAATGCGATAGATTGCAAGAAATGAGTTATTCCCAACGTAATAATAAATAATGGAACAGTCCGGTCAGGCGTAAGCGCACGCATGAGCAGGATATCCGGCGAATAATAAATAATGGAACCAAGTCAAAGGCGTAAGCGCATAGGCGAGGATATTAGATAGAATAATAAAGAACGGAATATTAGAAGAATTTCACCATGTATGCGGTGCCAGATAAGCAAAAGTTATTCAACAGAATAATAAGAATGGAATAAAAAAAAATTCACCAAGTATAGGGTAGCAGCATGCGTATACAAGTTATTCCAACAGAATAATAAAGAATGGAATAATGGAAGTTCTCTTCATAAATAAGAAAGAAAGAATACCCTTATTTAGTACAACAAATAATATTCCCTACCTAAGAAAAAGCTGAATCTTCAAGTAGTAGAAGTAGCGAGAATACTTTTCTTCTTCTCTCTATAGTTTCTCTCTAGATTTTTAGTGAATTAAGTAAGAAATAATGAAGGAATGAGCTTATTTATGGGAGAATGGGTGAATAGTAACTAATTCATGAACGGTCCAGATTGATTTACTATTATATCTTCAACCAACGGTCTGAAAAATTAGCACATCTCCTCATGGAATAATATTGTACCAAAAAATGATTTGGACCAAAAAGAAATATATCCTATGGGTGAATAGTACCCCATGAATAGTTACTCATGAATAGTAACTGGTGAATAGTAACTCATGAATAGTAACTGGTGAATAGTAACTCATGAATAGTAACTCGTGAATAGTAACTCGTGAATAGTACTCCGACATGAAAAGTGTCTCGAATACCCAATTGAACAATATAACCTCCAGACATCAATTATGCTAACATAAATAAGTCCAACACAATGGAACTATAAAATCCATATTTAATTAACACAAACTTATTCATCATAATATTATAATTTGCAAATAATAATATGAATAACTTTGTCGTCTCAATTATTGATTTAATAATATATCATATTATGTAGATGATACTGTAACAATAATTGAATCAATAATATGAGAGATATGATGCATCAATTACTGTAGTAATAATTGAGTATAACCGAGTGACTTCTCACGTAAGCATCAATAATCAATACTGGTGTACTATGCAACCACGCCAGCGTATTCGTATTTTTTACTCTAGGGTAGTTCAACAGTTTTAACGGTAACACCTACGCCGTTATTTTTATAGAAAGATATTTTTGTCATTTTCTGACTACGACAATACTTCCGTTGTGGGGTCCACCAATGATTGTGTCATCGTACGAATATTCCCTGTGAAAACAAATATTCCCCGACCAATCGAATATTATATAATCACTTGCTTACTTTGCAAAATTTATAAATATTACCCACAACTATAACATTATATCAAATCCACACCATAATATTCACAAATATATTTCGAGGAAATTATTCTTTATTCATAAAAGTTGGGGTCTTACATGAGCTGTTAAGATGTCTTTAAGCTTGAACATATTTTGTACTTAGCAGCTTGGTGTGGTCCTCTTTGCATTCTGCTTCGAGACTAGACCACATCTTCTTTGGTGCAGCTGATCTTCATCATATTCAGTTCATCTTCATATGATGTCAACTGTGCACCATCACCATTTCCTGAACCCTTCTTGACTTGTTGGCAGACATAGTTCTGCACTTGCTCTGGTTCAGCTTAAGGTTCTAGATGATTCGTAATATCTGCTTTGTGCTTTACCACTCTTCTGAATGCTATCTTCTTGTCCTTCTCGGCTCTCAGCTTAGCTTCCATCTTCAGTGACATTCTCATCTTTATTGAGTGAAGCTTTAGTCTATTATGATCTTTCTTCAAAGCTGCTTCACTTCCACCTTCATAGTCTCACTGTCACTGAGACTTGTTCTGTTAAGCTCAGGTAGAACTTGCAGAGTCAACATTAATATTTTACCAACTCAACGATTCTATAACATTGCAATCATCAACAACTCTTGATCTTTGAAGCTCTGTTGATTTATACTCCTTCCCAATCTTCCCGTTGGAAAATAGTCGTTAAAAGCTTTTTGAATTATTTCACAGATCTTAAGTTATTTGGTGTAGACTGCAGATGTGACGTGACATCACCTTTTCTGACTTTCTGACACTGCGGTCTACTGTTTCACCTACCCCGTCAGAGATGTTACTCTGATTTCTCGGGCAGGCAGTCAACTTTATTTCCTCCTTCTGATTTCTTGATCAGAGGTTGTCCTTTTGCATCGATGCTGTCAATAAGCTCTATTCGACCATCAATTTGCAGATTGAACCGTTGCCAATGCTTCAACCTTCAGACGACCGAACTCTACGATTCTGATGCATAACTTCTTGGACCTGATCGTAGTGTCTAGTTGATAGGTAGAGACAACACTACGATCTTGAAGAGTGTTGATTGGATCTTCAATGCAGAACACATCTTCCTTCTCTTGTGCAATGCTTCAACACTTCTGTTTTCCTCGATGTTCTTAGATACTGATGGCTTGACTCTTTGTTCTGGCCCATTCTGAAGAGCAAGACACTTCAGATTTGTGACGTGTCCAGCTCGTTTTCTCCTTGTGATCTCCCGTTCACTTATCACCAATGGACTGATCCAATTCTTAATCACTTTAGCCTTGTTCTTCAGAGACTGACCAATATCTTTGTGTACACTCCATCAGTTCCTTCTTTGTTTGGCAAACACTACGATCCTGGTTGCTTTCAAGATCGTCGTCTTCTATTTACTCGAGCGATTCGCACTTTGCGACTTTCCTTAGTCGATTCATTGAAGTCTTATTCTGATCAACTTGTGGAAGACTTCATCTCTAATGGCTTCACAACTCAATCAGGATGTTGATTTGGTTGGTGCTTAGATCTTCTGTTAGCTTGCATGCCATTCGTTGAGTACTCTCTAGTTTCCTTCAGGTGAGATGTATCTTTGCAGTACTAACCAGAGGCTTCATTTCTTTGGATATTCTGGGAGTGCTCGTTTGTTGAGAATCGTGTTTGCTCTACGATTCTTCCTTGGCGTTGTGAGCACAACTGTTGAAGTCTTAGTTCTACACTCTACGATTCAGTTTTGGTTGTGCAGACACTACGACTCCGAGATCAGATCTTGACACTCTACGATTTCTGACTTTGTGCTCGTTGTCTTCATCTGATCTTGCTCGACTACGATCTCTGTGTGACGCCCCCAAAATAGGTATACATCATGTAAGACCCCAACTTTTATGAATAAAGAATAATTTCCTTGAAATATATTTGTGAATATTATGGTGTGGATTTGATATAATGTTATAGTTGTGGGTAATATTTACAAATTTTGCAAAGTAAGCAAGTGGTTATATAATATTCGATTAGTGGGGAATATTCGTTTTAACGGGGAATATTAAATGCGACCAGTACAATCATTAGTGGACCCCTAGCGGAAGTATTGTCGTAGTTAGAAAAGCGACAAAAATATCTTTCTATAAAAATAACGACGGAGGTGTTACCGTTAAAACTGTTGAACTACCCATTAGTAAAAAATGCGATGAATCTGGCGTGGTTGCATAGTAACACCGGTATTGATTATTGATGCTTACGTGAGAAGTCACTCGGTTATACTCAATTATTACTACAGTAATTGCTGTATCATATCTCTCATATTATTGATTCAATTATTGTTACAGTATCATCTACATAATATGATATATTATTAAATCAATAATTAAGATGACAAAGTTATTCATATTATTATTTGCAATATTGATAATGTCTAGAAGTTCTGTCAAGGAGAGGTTTGGTCACCTAATTGCGCACCAATAAGGAGAAATCCTTATCGGAAAGCCCCATCTTTCGTGGGAACGACCTGGTTGTTAAATATTGTGAATTATAATATTAATGATGAATAAGTTCGTGTTGATTAAAGATGAAGTTTTTAGTTCCTTTGTGTTGGACTTATTTGTGTTAGTATAATTGATGTCTGGAGGTTATAGTGTTCAATCGGGTATTCGGGGCACTTTTCGTGTCAGAGTACTATTAACGAGTTACTATTCATGGGGTACTATTCACCCGTAGGATATATTTCTTTTTGGTCCAAATCATTTTTGGGTACAATATTATTCCATGAGGAGATGTGTTAATTTTTCAGACCGTTGGTTGAAGAAATAATACTCAATCAATATGGACCGTTGGTGGAAAGTTATAATAGTAAATCAATATGGATCGCTGGTTTAAAGTTATAATATTAAATCAATATGGACCATTGCTTTAAGTTTTAATAGTAAATCAATATGGACCGTCCGTTTAAAAGTAAATCAATCTGGATCGTTCATGAATTAGTTACTATTCAGTCCATTCTTCTATAAATAGAAGTTCATTCCTTCATTATTTCTTACGAATTCACTGAAACTCTAGAGAGAGAAACTATAGAGAGAAAGAAGAAAAGTATTCTGCTACTTTAATACTTCAGTATTCAGTTTTTCTAAGGTAGGAAATATTATTTGTTGTACTCGTAAGGGGTATTCTTTCTTTCTTATTTATGAAGAGAACTTCTGTTATTCCATTCTTTATTATTCTGTTGGAATAACTTGTATACGCGGGCTACCCTATACTTGGTGAAATTTTTTTGTTATTCCATTCTTATTATTCTGTTAGAATAACCTTTTTATGCGAAGTACCGCATACATGGTGAAATTCTTCTAATATTCCGTTCTTTATTATTCTATCAGAATATCCTCATGCGTGCGTTCTGTGGGACAGTTCCATTATTTATTATTCATCGAAATATCACATGCATGCATTTACGTTTGGGACTGGTTCCATTATTTATTATTACATTGGGAATAACTTTATTGGTGCGATCTATCGCATTTACGCATGGTGAATCCTTCTGTTATTCCATTCTTTATTATTCTGTTGGAATAACCTGTCTATGTGGATTACCACATGCATGGTGAATGATCCTGTGTATTCATTCCTTATTAAATTGTGGAAATGATCTGTATACGTGGATTACCGCATGGCGGGTGAAAATCCATTTGTAGTTTCATATATTATATTATACTCAGTTGGTTAAAGCTTTGGATTCTATACTCCATGAAATTAGTGGAATATCCTTGATATTTGCGCTTCATCCAATATCTTTTTATGGAAATATTCTTCTGAGCATTCTTGAATTTTACTACACAAAGCAGTATCATGTTGACAATTTGGACGTTATTGAGTTCAGGATAAATTAACTTATAAATCTTTAAAATTTATTCTTGATCCTGTTTTATTGAATTGTCATCATCCTCATGCTTATATTATGTTGAAAGTCATCTTTGGCTTACGTGCATAGATAAACTTGGTATGATTATGACCGGGGATTATTCGGTATAATCATGACCGTAATGTGACGAATGATGTGGTAAAAGTCCTCATTGGCCTGTAGTTCATTGGTGGACAGTTGTTGGTATGATTATGACCAGGGATTATTTGGTATAGTCATGACCATTGATGATTATATGAATATCCTTGGCTGTGGAGCAGGGATGATTTGATTTGATTTATTAAGCTGAGTCTCAGCGATAAAGTTGATGAAAAACTTTTTAAATCATAGAAGACATTAGATTTTATACTTTACTTGACTCTTCTAATGGATTGCTTATTCTGCTGCAGTTTTTGATCTAAAACTTGTTGTCTATTATATTCTATCAGTTGTTATACTGTTGAAGGCTATTAATAATTTATTTTGCATTATCTTAATCATAATATTTCTTACTGGGCTAGTTGAGCTCACCCTTTCTTTCACTATTCTCTTCAGGAAATGAGAATGTAGCTTGGACTAGTCGGGGAACGGAGTGATGGTCCTAGATGGTGCATTAGTAGTCCTCACTATTCTGTGAAATAGTGTGATAATAAATGTAATTAGAACTCCATTGAGTGTGGATATTGTCTAGATGACAATATTTGTATTAAAACTCACAGCCTATGTTTTGTCGTATTTCACACGACTGTTGTATAATTAAGTTGTATTTGTATTTAGTATCTTGTATCTGGCGACTCAAGATGGGTGATGTATACCTGTTTTGGGGGCGTCACACATCACCCATTCTGAGTCGCCAAATACATGGTACAGAAATAAATACAACTTCAGTAATACAATGATTGTCGTGCGAGAATCTGATTAACGCCTATATCTTGTGAGTTCGAATACAAATATTGTCTAATAGACAGTATACAAACTCAAAAGGAGTCCTCATTATAATTATTGATACACTATTTTACAAAATAGTGAGGACTAGTAAAACAACTATCTTGAATCATCACTCCATACCTAGCTTAGTTCTCGCTAAATTCTCTCCTCCTAAGAAGAACAATGGAACAAAAAGGAAAAGGGTGAGCTAAACTAGCCCAGCAAAGAATATTATGACTAAGATAATATACAACAAATTATCATTAGTCTTTAACAAGGAAAAATCTAATATAATATAATAGACAACAAGTTTTAGATCAACAACTGCAGCGGAAACAACAATCCATTAGAAGAGTCAAGTAAAGAATGAATTCTACTATCTTCTAAGATTTAAAAGTCCATCATCAATATTTTATCCCTGTGACATCAATCAATATAAATCTTGAATCAAATATTCAACTTTGCACTACAGGCCAAATATATTCATTTGTATCACCAGTTGGTCATGTTCATCTCAACACCTGTTCAGCTTTGCACTATGGGCCAAAGATATTCATCAGTTAATCATTCATCTTTGCACTACAGGCCAAAGATATTAAGTAATATCATCATTTAGGACTGAGGATGATGAAAAATATCTTAAAAAAAAAGGAATTCGGTGAGATAAAAGAACAAATATTAGGGATTCGTATTACAGTTTATCCAAGTTCAATAATACTCCATCATAACCAATTGTAAGCAGAATTCAAAAATAAAGATCAAAACATGGATACAATCAAAGATAATAACCATAATAGACATCTTGGACAAAAAAAGAAAATTTCATTTTTTGGTGAATAGTGTCGTATTCGTGAATAGTGTCGTATACTTGAATAGTAACCCTGACACAAAAAGGTAGAAATTCCACAATAAAATTCATTCCAATATTTCGATATAATGATATTTAAAGAATAATATCATTTAGGAAGAAAATAATATCCCTTACCTCAAAATAACCGTACTTCTGACTGAATTTCGGATATAGTGCTGACAGAAACTTGCACTGAATAGCAACTCTCAAAATATCAAAATACTCACAAAAATACGCTCGATAATCTAGAGAGAAAAAAAACTTGTTTCTGGTGTGATTTTCAATTCTAACATAAGCGTCTATTTATAGGAAAATGCTAGAGCGCCATAGGAGACTAAAATAATAAAATATTAATAAATCTTTTCTTCCTATGCATGCCAACCATTGCTGAAAATTCAAGCCAACCTTTCTTGAAAAATCCCCGCAGCCCACATGTTTTTAACACAAGTGAGTCCCACCCATAATTTAATAAGAATCATTTTATTTTCCAAAACTTCAGTAATTCATAGAAAATAGCCCTTTTATCAGAAAAATACGAATTTTATATCCATTTCATACGAAATCGAATTATCTACAACTTTACAGAAGAAAGTTTTTCCAAATTCCAAACAAAAAATATCTGAAATCCACAAACGGATGATTTTTAATACCTCCATTTCGACAAAATACTGATAAAACACCTCAATATTAATTCCTTTATTTATAACCATATAAATAAATCCATCATTTATATCTATATAAAATAAATATTTACTTATCATATAAATCAATAATTAATTATTCACAAATAATATTACAGAATCACAATTATGACAACCAGGTCGTTCCCAAGAAAGAGGGAGCTTTTCGATAAGGATTTCTCCTTACTGGCGCGCAATTAGGTGACCAAACCCCTTTCTTAGACAGAACTTCCTTAGACATTGCCAATAATGCTATCTAATAATATTATTCAAATAATATGAATTATTGATCTGATAATGGGAAATACTGTGCGGCGACAATTATTGAAACATCAATAATATAAAATATCAACGCAGCAATTATTGAATCAATAAAATAAAATATTGAACAGTAATTACTGTAAGAATTATTGAGTAGTGCCTTCTTACGTAAGAATCAATAATTCAACAATAACACTGCAATATCGTGTCTTCTTTTGTCTTGACCATGCGTATTCATCGTATTTTAACCACGGGGTATTCCAGCAATTGTTAATTGGTAACAATTACGCCGTTATTTATAAAAACTAAAACTTTGTCGTTTTCTTCATCCGACAGTTATTCCGTTATGGGTCCCACAAATGGCTGTGCCGTCGTACGAATATTCCCCGACAACAAGAATATTCCACGACCAAACGAGACAACAATGAATATTTTATAACCACTTTCTTATTTTGCAAAATTTGCACATTCCAGCCATAACCAAAGTATTATATCAAATTATCACTTTATTGATCACAATAATAAATAGAGGAAATTCGATTTTATTTATAATAAGTTGGGGTCTTACAACCTCCCCTCCTTATGAAATTTCATCCTCGAAATTGACGTACGTACCTGGTGTTTCAAAAAGGTGAGGATACCTTGCTTTCATTTTTGATTCCAACTCCCAGGTCATTTCTTCAATAGCAAGGTTCCTCCATAAAACTTTAACTTGTGGTATAACCTTCGTGCGTAGGACATGCTCTTTCCTATCCAAGATCTTAATAAGTACCTCCTCGTACGTTAAATCTTCGGCTATCTCGTCTGGTTCTAACTCAATAATGTGGTTCGGGTCTTTCACATATTTACGAAGCATAGATATGTGAAAAACATTATGAACACGCGATATGCTTAGAGGTAATTCAAGTCTATAGGCCACATTTCCTATTAGGTCAAGAATTTCAAATGGACCAACAAATCGTGGATTGAGCTTTCCTTTCTTCTCAAATCTTGTAACTCCCTTCCATGGAGCAATACGTAACAATACATGATCCCCAACATTAAATTCCACGTCCTTTCGATGAAGATCCGCATAACTCTTTTGTCGATCCTGTGCCGTTTGTATACGTTGTCAAATCGTTTGGATCTTTTCTGTAGTTATGCATACCAATTCTGGTCTTGTTTCACCCACCTCGTCCCAGCATACTGGAGAACGACATTTTCTTCCATACAACGCCTCGAATTGAGCCATGCATATACTTGCATGATAACTATTATTGTAGGAGAACTCCATCAATGGTAGGTACTTATCCCAACTCCCTTTAAAATCTAGGACACAGAGTCTTAATAGATCTTCAAGAGTTAGAATAGTCCTCTTTGATTGTCTGTCCATTTGAGGATGGTATGCCGAACTGAATCGTAAATTCGTGCCCATAGCTTTCTGCAAGCTAACCCAAAATTGTGAAGTGAATCTTGGGTCACGATCTGAAATTATGGATACTGGCATGCCATGCAATCTCACAATCTCATTTACGTACATACTAGCAAGACGTTCAAGGGAATAAGTCTCCCGTATAGGCAAGAAATGAGCAGACTTCGTTAATCTATCAATAATAACCCAAATCGCATCTATGCCTTGAGAAACCTTGGGAAGACCCGTAACGAAATCCATAGTAATGTGTTCCCACTTCCATTTTGGAATCTCGAGTGGTTGCAATGGACCCTTCGGCATTTGATGCTCCGCCTTTATACGTTGACAAGTTAAACACATCGAGATAAACTCTGCGATCTCTCTTTTCACATTGCTCCACCAAAATGTATGTCAAAGGTCATGATACATTTTGGTACTCCCAGGATGGATTGCAAACGGTGTGTTGTGTGCCTCCATCATAATTCTATGCTTCAAGTCAGAATCGTTAGGAACACAAAGTCTGGAGTTGACTCGAAGTATTCCTTCTTCATCGATTCTTGCTTCCTGAATAGCACCTTCTTGCACTTTCTTCTTCATACGCATCAGCTCCATGTTCGTAGCTTGAGCAGCTTTAACTTTATCGATTAAAGTTGGTTCTACTCGTATGTTTGATATCATCACGTGGGTACTTGGAGCCTTTAACTCTATCTCCATTCTTTGCAAGTCATACAAAATGGACCTTTGTGTTAACAACATTACACTCGTACCCGCATATGATCTTCTACTCAATGCGTCAGCTACCACGTTTGTTTTTCCAGGATGATATTGGATGGTATGATCATAATCTTTCAACAGCTCGAGCCAACGTCGTTGCTGCATGTTGAGTTCCTTTTGGGTGAAGAAATATTTGAGGCTTTTATGATCTGTATAGATCTCCACTTTCTCCCCATACAGGTAGTGTCTCCAGATTTTCAAAGCGAAAACGACTGCTGCCAACTCTAGATCATGAGTATGATAATTCCTCTTATATTCTTTGAGTTGTCGTGAGGCATAGGCTATGACTTTCCCATGTTGCATGAGAACACATCCTAACCCTTTTCCTGAAGCATCGTTGTATATAACAAATCCATCCGAACCAGATGGTATTGCCAAAACAGGTGCCGAAATGAGTCTCCTCTTGAGCTCTTGGAAAATCTTCTCGCATTCCTCGCTCCATACAAATTTTGTATCCTTCCGAGTTAACTGAGTTAATGGAGTAGCGATTCGAGAAAATCCTTCCACGAATCTTCGATAATAACCAATTTAAGCCGATAGGCTCGACTTGATCCATCGACTTCCGGTTGCTCTAACTTTGTATTGCTTCAATCTTCGTCGGGTCAACAGATACTCCATGTTTTGACACCACGTGCCCAAGGAATGATACTTCCTCAAGCCAGAACTCGCACTTCTTCATCATGGCATAAAGCTTGTTTTCACGAAGCCTTTCAAGTATCAACTTCAAATAGTGCTCATGATCTTCACGGATTTTGGAATAGATGAGGATGTCATCAATAAAGACAACAACAAACTGATCCAAATATTCCTTGAATACACGGTTCATCATATCCATGAAAGCAGCAGGAGCATTAGTCAATCCAAAAGACATGACTAAGAATTCATAATGCCCGTACCGAGTTCTGACGGCAGTCTTCAGGATATCCTCGGTTTTAATCTTCAGCTGGTGATATCCAGAACGAAGATCAATCTTTGAAAAGAATTGTGCTCCTTGCAACTGGTCAAACAGGTCATCAATGCGAGGTAGCGGTTACCTATTCTTGATAGTGACATGGTTCAATTCTCGGTAGTCAATACAAAGTCGCATACTCCCGTCTTTCTTCTTTACGAATAACACAGGAGCACCCCAAAGAGATGTACTAGGACGAATAAAACCGATGTCCAACTAGATGTCCAACAACTCCTGTAGTTAGACATTTAACTCCTGAAGTTCAATAGGAGCCATTCGATATGGGGTTTTAGAAATGGGTTTTGTACCAAGTTCAAGGTCAATAAAGAATTCAACTTCATGTTCTAGGGGTAGACCGGGAAGTTCTTCAGGAAATATGTCAGGAAATTCACTAACAATAGAAATATTATTCAAATCTGACGTGTTTTTGTTCAAGTCCGTGACATGGGCTAAGAACGCTTGACATCCGTTTTTCAATAAACGAATAGCTTTATGGCTTGATATGACAATGATTGACTTTAGTGGTTTGGTTGTTTAAATTCGCATAACAGGTTGGTTAGGAATATGAAAACTAACAACCTTACGAAAACAATCAATTTTAGCATGATGTGTGGTTAACCAATCAATCCCTAAGATCACATCAAAAACAAGTATTTTCAACGAAATAAGATCGACAGGTAATGTTATGGTACCAATTGGAATCAAGCAAGATTTATAAACAGTGGACGTAACGAAAGTTTCTCCTAACGGAGTCTCCACTGATAAATCAAAGTCTAGTTTCTCTGGAGTCAAGTTTAAACGTTGAGCACAAGCAAGGGAGATAAAAGAATGTGTAGACCCGGTATCTAGTAAGGTATAAACTTTGCAAGAGTTTATGATAAACTTACCCGTGATCACCTCGTTCGGGTTCCTTGTGTTTTGGGCAGTCACGATAAACGCCCTTCCAGGAACCACCGACTTTAACTTGTCCGGGACAACCTTTGGAGTCACCATCCCTGTTGAACTTGGTTTCGCAACTAGACAATCTCTAGCTATATGACCTTCCTTTCCACAGTTATAACACACCTTGGATTGTTGTGGGCAGTTTGGGCTAATGTGTCCCTCTTTTCCGCATTTGTAATAAACGACCGGTGCTCGTTCTCCTCCCCTAGAAACAGTTGATATTTGTGCTGACATCTTTACGTTATCATTGTTGTACCTTCTCTTTTTGAAATCTCCTCCCGACTAACTCCTTCTATTATCACTACCCACGATTACCACCGATCGAGTTACCGCTTTTGTCGAATATTTTCCTCCTTCTTTGGTTTTCATTGCTCGATGATGGTAGCGCCACACCCGGTATGACCCTGGTTGTGTTCCCTTGGTTGAACATACTCATTATCTCGCTCTAATAATTGAGTCATGTCTACAACATCTGAATATAAAGAAAATTTATGAGAGATAAGATATTGTCGAATCTCGGGTTTTAGACCTCTCAGAAACAACCTTGTCATTCGTTCCTCATTCTCTACCAAATGAGGTACAAAGCTGGATAACTCAGCGAACTTCGCCTCGTACCGGGACACCATCATGTTGTTTTGTTCCAGTCTGATAAACTCTATGTAAGACCCCAACTTTTTTTAATAAAGATGATTTTTCTATAAATATCATTTTTGAATATTATGGAATTAATTTGATATAATGTTATAGTTGTGGGTAATATTTATAAATTTTGCAAAGTACGCAAGTTGTTATATAATATTCGTTTGGTGGGGAATATTCGTTTTAAACAGAAAATATTAAATACAATGGCACAATCATTGGTGGACCCCCTAACGGAATTATTGTCGGATTGAGAAAACGACAAAAATACTTTATGAAAATAACGGCGGAAGTTTTACAGTTAAGCTGTTGAAACACCGGTGTTAAAAGTAAAAAAATCTGGCGCATAAAAGCATAGTAGCACGGTATTGATTATTGATGCTTACGTGAGAAGTCACTCGGTTTTGATTCAATTATTATCGATATTTTATATATTATTAAATCAATAATTGAGATAACAAAGTTATTAATATTATTATTTGCAATATTAACGATGTCTAGAAGTTCTGCCAAGGAGAGGTTTGGTCGCCTAATTGCGCGCCAATAGGGAGAAATCTTTATTGGAAAGCCCCATCTTTTCCAGGAACGACACAGTCGATTAATATTGTGAATTATAATAATGATGATAAATTTTGTTTTATTAGTATTATTAATGTAATAAAACAGAAAAGCTTTTTTTATAAAATAGAATACTTTTATAAAGTTATTCATTTTATTAGACTATAAATAGAATATATAATATTCTATTATGCATAGTGTTTTGCATAGTAAAATCTTTTTATATAAAACAGAATACTTTTATAAAATTATTTGTTTTATTAGACAATAATTACAATATATTATATTTTATTATGCATAGTGTTGCATAGTACCTGCATAGTATTTTGCATAGTAAAATCTTTTTATATAAAACAGAATACTTTTATAAAGTTATTCGTTTTATTAGATTATAAATAGAATATATTTTGTTTTATTTAAAAGATTTTGTTTTAAATCTTGACCGTCCGTTTAAAGTAAATCAATATGGATCGTTCATGAATTAGTTACTATGCAGTCCATTCTTCTATAAATAGAAGCTCATTCCTTCATTATTTCTTACTTAATTCCTTTGAAACTCTAGAGAGAAACTATAGAGGAAAGAAGAAAAGTATTCTGATACTTCACTACTTCTATATCCAGTACTCTTCTTTCTAAGGTAAGGGGTATTATTTCTTTCGTATTCATGAAGAGAAATTATATTATTCCATTCTTTATTATTCTGTTGGAATAACTTGTATACGCGGGCTACCCTATACTTGGTGAAATTCTTCTGTTATTCCATTCTTTATCATTATGTTGGAATAACCTGTCTATGCGAAGTACCGCATGCATGGTGATTTCTGTTATTATTCCGTTCTTTATCATTCCGTTGGAACATCCTGTCTATGCTTTACGCATGACCTGGTTCCGTTCTTTATTATTCTATTGGAACATCCGCCATGCGTGTTTTACGACGGCCCGGTTCCATTATTTATCATTCTGTTTGAACATCCATGCAATGTAAGTTTACGCATGACTGGTTCCGTTATTTATTATTACATTGGAATAACCTCATGCATGCGGTCTATCGCATGCCTGGTGATTTCTTTTGTTATTCCATTATTTATTATACTCAGTTGGTTAAAGTTTTGACTTCTATACTCCATGAAATTATTGGAATATCTTTGATATTTGCGCTTCATCCTGTATCTTTTCATGGAAATATTCTTCTGAGCATTCTTGAATTTTACTCCACAAAGAAGTATCATGTTGACAATTTGGACGCTATTGGTTCCTGAATAAATTAATTCTTGAACTTGTTTTATTGAATTCTAATATCATTGTCATCATCCTCATGTTTATATTATGTTGAAAGTCATCTGTGGCCGGTAGTGCATAGATGGACTTGGTATGATTATAACCAGGGATTATTCGGTGTAATCATGACCGTAATGTTACAAATGATGTAGAAAAAGTCCTCATTAGCCCGTAGTGCATTGATGGACAGTTGTTGGCATGATCATGACCATTAATGAATACACGAATATCCTTGACCCGTAGTGCATGGATAATTTGTGGTCGTGATACTAAAGAATATCCTTGGGCAGTAGTAGCGCAGGGTGATTCGATGATGTGGATTATTTATTGTCGAGTCTCGTGATAAAAGTGATGAAAATCTTTTAAATCATAAAAGATAGTAGATTTTATTTTCTACTTGACTCTTTTAATGGATTGCTTGTTCCGCTGCCGATAAACTTGATGTTTGTTATATTGTATCAGTTTAACACTATTGAAGACTAATGATAATTTATTACGCTTTATCTTAGTCATAATATTTTTCATTGGGCTAGTTGAGCTCACCCTTTCTTTCTTTCGTTTCTCTTGAAAATGAGAACATAGCAGGGACTAGTCGGGGAACGGAGTGACGGTCCAGAGGATAGCATTAGTAGTTCTCACTATTCTGTGAAATAGTGTGTTAATAAATGTATTAAGGACTTATTTTGTGTTTTAATGCTATCTAGAAGACAATGTTTGTATTAAAACTCACAGCTCATGTTGTATATTTAAGATTATATTTGTATTCTGTACCATGTATTTAGCGACTCAGAATAGGTGATGTATACCTATTTTTGGGGCGCCATGATTAGTATCAAAGCTTAGGATATGATCCTGGCTAAGATGTGAGACTAGAACTAGAGGGAGAGGCGGAAATTCCTTCGCTAGTATGACTGCCTAAGTTTATTTGGTATGTAATTGGTCGATTCGAGTATATAGTGATAATATGTTACATGTCAATTAACCCTTGTTTTGTGGCAGTATCTGAAAATGACATCCGAGAATGTTGAGAATATCAATGGAGAACAGGAGACCGTTGAATCACCATAAATCAACACCCAGGATAATGTGCATCAGGAAGGCAATAATCCTCAGGTGAACAACAACACCCACCAAATGGCGAACGACGGAATGTTTAGGAGCTTTCTACAATTCGTACAACATCAGGCAAGAGAGACTCCTGTCCAAAATGCAGGTGGAAACACTAGCAACTCTCGGATGGTCACCGCTAAACAGTTCAAAGAGCTGGGACCACCGGAGTTTATTGGAGAACCAAAACCACTTAAGGCCGGAAATGTGGATAAAGCAGATCACCAAGATATTTGATATCTTAGGATGTTCCGAGGAGCAAAAGGTTCCCTTTGCCACCTTTATGTTGTGAGGAGAGGCAGATTACTGGTGGGAATCGGTAAAGCGTACTCAACCTGCCACACTGAAGATGTCTTGGGAGTAGTTCCAAGAACTATTCAACGACAAGTACTTTCCCAAAAGTATTCGTCACATGAAAGAGGTAGAGTTCATCAAGTTAGAGCAGAACAATATGACCGTGTCGCAGTACGAAGCTAGGTTTGCCGAGTTCTCCCGGTTTGCGTCTCACTTGGTTGATAATGAGGAGAGAATGACGCGGATGTTTCTAAGAGGTTTGAAATCCGAGATACGTCAATATCTAATTTCTCATAAATTGTGTTTGTATTCAGATGTTGTAAATAGGGCTCAGTTATTAGAGCGCTATAACGAGTCAACGCAACCAAGAGAAAGCAGCCGATAAAATGATAATACCAATTGGTAATGATCGTGAAGCGGTGACAACAAACGTGGAGGAATCAAAGATATACGAAATGGTAACCACTTCGGTGGTAATCATGGCCAAGACAATAAGAATGGACATTTTAAGAAGAGGAGATTCAACAATGATGGAAAGACGGCAAAGACCAAAGACCCGTTGTTAAGGAAGGAGAACGACCACCTATCATATGCTTCAAATGTAGAGGGAGGGACATATCGGTCAAAGCTGCGCGATGCCATCCAAAGCGTGTTATAATTGTGGAAGAGAAGGTCACCTAGCCCGATTTTTATCGTGCAATCAAGACAAGTTCAGTTGAAGCGGTGACACAAAATACCGTCCCGCAGACAAGTCAAATCCGATGAGTTCAAGGAGAGCTTTTGTTGTGACCTCTCGAAAGAAAGGAAGGAACCGAACGAGGTCATCACGGGTAAGCTTATCATAAACTCTAGCGAAGTCTATATCTTATTTGATACCGGTTCTACCCATTCTTTTATTTCTCCTACTTGCGCTCAACGATTAAATTTGACTCTGGAGAAATTAGACTTTGACTTATCTGTGAAAACTCCGTTGGGAGAAACCTTCATTACATCCACTATTTATAAGTCTTATTTAGTTCAAATTGGCGACCGCACATTACCTGTTGATCTTATTTCTTTGAAAATACTTGCATTTGATATGATTCTAGGGATTGATTAGTTAACTACTCATCATGCAAAAATTGATTATTTTCGTAAGGTTGTTAGCTTTCATATTCCTAACCAACCTATTATGCTAATTCAAGCAACCAAACCATTAAAATCAATCTTTGTCATCTCAAGCCATAAAGCTATTCGTTTATTAAAAATGGATATCAAGCTTTCTTAGCTCATGTCACGGATCTAAACAAAAATAAATCGATTTTGAATGATATTTCTATTGTTAATAAATTCTCGATGTATTCCTGAAGAACTTCTGGCCTACCCCCAGGCGTGAAATTGAACTTTGTATCGGCCTTGAACCCAGTACAAAACCCATTTCCAAAGATCCATATCGAATGGCTCCTATTGAACTTCAGGAGTTAAAGACCCAACTGCAGGAATTGTTAGACATTGGCTTTATTCGTATTAGTACTTCTCCTTGGGGTGCTCCTGTTCTATTCGTGAAGAAGAAAGATGGGAGTATGCGACTTTGTATTGATTATCGGGAGTTGAATCATGTCACCATCAAAAATAGGTACCCATTGCCACGTATTGATGACCTATTTGACCAGTTGCAAGGCGCTAAATTCTTTTCAAAGATCGATCTTCGTTCTGGATATCATCAGCTGAAGGTTAAAATTGAGGATATTCCAAAGACTGCCTTCAGAACTCGGTACGGGCACTATGAATTTTTAGTCATGTCTTTTGGATTGACTAATGATCCTGCTGCCTTCATGGATATGATGAACCGAGTATTCAAGGAATATTTAGATCACTTAGTGGTCGTCTTTATTGATGACATCCTCATATATTCCAAAAGCCGTGAAGATCATGAGCAACACTTGAGGCTGTTACTCCAAAAGCTTCGTGAAAACAAGCTTTATGCCAAGTTAAAGAAATGCGAGTTCTGGCTTGAAGAAGTAGCATTCCTTGGGCACGTAGTATTAAGTCATGGAATATCTGTTGACCCGGCAAAGATTGAGGCTATTCAAAGCTGGGAGCAACCTAAATCAGTGACCGAAATACATAGCTTTCTCGGATTAGCTGGTTATTATCAGAGATTCGTGGAAGAGTTTTCTCAAATCGCTACTCCATTAACTCAGCTGACTCGGAAAGATATAAAATTCGGTTGGAGCATGGAATGTGAGAAGAGTTTTCAAGAACTCAAGAGGAGACTCATTTCAGCACCTGTTCTGACAATACCATCTGGCTCGGAGGGATTTGTCATCTACAGTGATGCATCGGGAAAAGGGTTAGGATGTGTTCTCATGCAACATGGGAAAGTCATAGCCCATGCCTCTCGATAACTTAAAGAATATGAGAGGAATTATCCTACTCATGATCTAGAGTTGGCAGCTGTTGTCTTTGCACTCAAAATTTGGAGGCATTACTTGTATGGGGAGAAAGTGGAGATCTTTACGGATCATAAAAGCCTTAAATATTTCTTCACCCAAAAGGAACTCAACATATGACAACGACGTTGGCTTGAACTATTGAAAGATTATGATCATACCATCCAATACCATTCTGGAAAAGTGAACGTGGTAGCTGACGCACTGAGTAGAAGATCATATGCGGGTACGAGTGCAATATTGTCAACGCAAAGGCCCATTTTGTATGACTTGCAAAGGATGGAGATAGAGATAAAGACTCCAGAGATCCATGTGATGATGGTGAATATACGAGTAGAACTGACTTTAATCGATAAATTTAAAGCTGCTCAAGCTACAGACCTGGAGCTGATGCGTATAAGGAAGAAAGTGCAAGAAGGTGTTATGCCGGAAGCAAGAATTGATGAAGAAGGAATACTTCGAGTCAACTCTAGACTTTGTGTTCCTAACGACCCTGATTTAAAGTATAAAATCATGATGGAGGCTCACAACACACCATTTGCAATCCATCCTGGGAGTACCAAAATGTATTATGATCTTCGTCATACATTTTGGTGGATCAATATGAAGAGAGAGATAGCGCTGTTTATCTCAAGGTGTCTAACTTGTGAACGAGTCAAGGCGAAGCATCAAGTACCAAACGGTCCATTGCAACCACTTGAAATTCCAGAATGGAAGTGGGAGCACATTACCATGGATTTTGTTACTGGTCTTCCCAAGGTTTCTCAAGGCATAGATGCAATTTGGGTCAATGTTGATAGATTAACCAAGTCTGCTCATTTCTTACCAATACGAGAAACTTATAAACTTGAACGTCTTGCTCGTATGTACATAAACGAGATTGTACGACTGCATGGTATGCCAGTATCCATAGTTTTTGATCGAGACCCAAGATTCACTTCACGATTTTGGGTTAGTTTACAAAAAGCTATGGGCACGGATTTATGATTTAGTTCGGCATATCATCCTCAGACGGACGGACAATCAGAGAGGACTATTCAAACTCTTGAAGATTTATTAAGTGTGACGCCCCTAAAATTAGGTATACATCACCCATCTTGAGTCGCCAGATACATGGTACATAAATACAAATACAACTTAATAATACAATTGTCGTGTATAATATGACAAAATATAAGCTGGGAGTTTATACAAGAATTTTGCCTTCTAGACAATATCCACACCCAATGGCGCCCTCATTGCATTTATTATTACACTATTTCACAGAATAGTGAGGACTACTAATGCACCACCTATGACCATCACTCTGTTCCCCAACTAGTCCCAGCTACGTTCTCATTTCCTGAAGAGAACAATGAAAGAAAGGGTGAGCTCAACTAGCCAGTAAGAAATATTATGACTAAGATAATGCAGAATAAATTATCGTTAGCCTTCAATGAGTGTTAAAGCGATACAATATAACAAACATCAAGTTTAGCTGCGGTGAACAAGCAATCCATTAGAAGAGTCAAATAGAGAATAAAATCTACTATCTTCTATGATTTAAAAGGTTTTTCATCACTTTTATCGCCGAGACTCAGCTTAATAAATAATCCACATCATCAAATCATCCCTGAACTACAGGCCAAAGATATTCTTTAGTATCACGACCATGAATTATCCATGCACTACGGGCCAAAGATAATCGTGTTTTCATCAACGGTCCTGATCATGCCATAAAACAATTCATCTTTGCACCCTTGGCCGAAGAGAATTCATAACCATAATCATACCAAAAACTGTCCATCAATGCACTAAGGGCCAATGAAGACTTTTTCATTAGTATCACAACCACAAATTATCCATGCACTACGGGCCAAAGATAATCGTTTTTTTTTATCAACGGTCCTGATCATGCCATAAAACAATTCATCTTTGCACCCTTGGCCGAAGAGAATCCATAGCCATAATCATAACAAAAATTGTTCATCAATATACTACGGTAAATGAGGATTTTTACCACATCATTTGTCACATTACGGTCATGATTATACCGAATAATCCCTGGTCATAATCACACCAAGTCCATCTATGCACTACGGGTCAAAGATGACTTTTACCACATCATTTGTAACATTACGGTCATGATTATCTTTGAATAATCCACGGTCATAATCATACCAAGTCCATCTATGCACTACTGAGCCATGAGATGACTTTCAACATAATATAAACATGAGGATGATGACAATATTATAAGCATTAATCAAACGAAATCAAGGATAAATATTAAAGACTTTAAATTTATCCAAATATTATCCATCATTTAATAAACTCATGATCTAATATTGTTAATATTATAACAATATTTTAATTACTTCTTAAACTTATAAATAATTTATTTTAATTGTTTACACTTTATCAAATAATGCATTTAATCATTCAAAAATGCCATACTCATAAGATTTCATCACCAATGATTAAATCACACATCAAAAATTTGCATATACTTTATATTGGATTTTCAAGCCCTAAAATCCTATTTACCAATTCTTCAACTCCACATAACATACTTAACTTATATGTTCGTAACTAAACTATTTTTATGAAAAATACCAAATCAGTCCCAAAAATAATTCTTTTCTGGGATTAAGCATAATATAGTCTCATATTAAACATATATTTTTCTCAGAATTTTTAAAATTCATTTACTATTTTTCAAAAATCAATTTCTAATTAATTCCTTAAGAAATTAGTTACCTCAAGGTTAACTCCAGAAATTTCCAAATCTTGGCAGGATCTTACACATGTTAACGTTAGCTTCCAGTTTAAATTTCATAGTCATCGGAGTTATAGAACTCCGGTTATAGCAATTTTTGTCGGAAAAATCTAAATATTGAAATGGTCATAACTTGCTCATTTTAAGTAGAAATGAGCTCATTTTTGGACAGGAGGTACTTTATACCATATACTTTCATGTCCCAAAAGGCCAGAATTTTTCTCACAAATTAAGTGTCCGAAAATGACCTTTTAAAAATCTGGGCAGTAGCTTTTTTTTAAATTGTAGCTTTTGACTCCTTTGCTAAAATCAGTCCACACGAAAATCTACAACACCTTTTCCAGTTATTCCACTTGGATAAGTTACAAAACTCATAGACCTAACTCTGAAACTTGACCTCACTCAAAAATTCGAAATATAATAGGAGATATGGTCAATTGAATTTTATGTTCCATTTTCACCAAAATCTGATTTTCAACCCTTTGTGATTTCTAAGAAACTTTCAAGTTTTCACATAATAACCAACATAACTCATCATAATACTTACTAATACCACATATACCCATAATTTTTATCAGTCCAATACTTTTGTTATGACTTTCATCATAATCACGTAAGCAGATCATTTCCACAATTTAACAAGGAATGAAATACAAAGGATCGTTCACCATGCATGTAGTAATCCACATGACGAGTTATTCCAACGTAATAATAAAGAATGGAATAATGAAGGATTCACCATGCATGCGATAGAGAACGCATGCAGACGAGTTATTCCCAGCAGAATAATAAATAATGGAACCGGATCCCGGCGTAAGCGTACAAAGCAGGATATTAAAGCGAATAATAAAGAATGGAATAACAACGAAATCACCATGCATGCGATAGACCGCATGCAGACGAGTTATTCCAGCGAGAATAATGAATGGAACCGGTCGAGCGTAATACTTACCAAGCGGGATGTTCCACGAGAATAATAAAGAATAGAATAACAATGAAATCACCATGCATGCGGTACTTTTGCATAGGCGAAAGTTATTCCAACGAGAATACTAAATAACGGAACCAGTCCAAAGCATAAAAGCATGAACGATGGATATTCCATGAATAATAATAAAAAGGCGAAACCGGTCCGGCGTAAAACGCATGCACGAGGATGTTCCAACAGAATAATAAAGGCGAAATAATAGAAGAATGTCACCAAGTATAGGGTAGCAGCGATATCTGAGTTATTCTAACGAATAATAAATAATGGAATAACGAAGTTCTCTTCATGAATACAAAAGAAATAATACCCTTATGAGTACAACAAATAATATCCCTACCTTTGAAAGAAGAGTATTCAATTTGGTAGGCGATGATATACTCGGAGAAAACTTGTACTACGCTCAAAGCTTTCTTAAACTCTAAAGAAATACGCTCAAGATTATAGAAGAAGAACTCTCTCTATAGTTTTTCTCTCTAGAGTTTCAGTGAATTCGTAAGAAATAATGAATGAATGAGCTTCTATTTATAAAAGAATGGACTGCATAGTAACTAATTCATGAACGGTCCAGATTGATTTACTTTAATCGAACGGTCCAGATTTAAAGAAAAATCTTTTAAATAAATATAATATATTCTATTTATAATCTAACAAAACGAATAACTTTATAAAAGTATTCTGTTTTATATAAAAAGATTTAACTATTAAAACATTAAACCAACGATCTATATTGATTTACTATTATAATTTCAACCAACGGTCTGAAAAATTAGCACATCTCTTCATGGAATAATATTGTACCCAAAAATAATTTAGACTGAAAAGAAATATATTTTTCGGGTGAATAGTACCCCGTGAATAGTAACTCATGAATAGTACTTTGACAAGAAAAATACCCCAAATACCCGAGTGAATAATATTCGGGTGAATAGTAATTTAGGTGAATAGTAACTCGTGAATAGTAACTCATGAATAGTACTCCGACATGAAAAATACCCCAAATACCCGAGTGAATAATATTCAGGTGAATAGTACCCCGACACAAAAAGTGTCTCAAATACCCGAGTGAACAATACTAGAGTGAATAGTAATCGGGTATTTTATGACAACTTGTCTAATTTCAAAAATTTTCAAATATCACCCTTAACTTTAAACTTTTATCAATTTAACTATTTACCAAAATAGAAAAATTGAATATTTTTATTTAATAAAATTCGAGGTCTCACAATCTCCCCTCCTTATGAAATTTTGCCTCGAAATTTACGTGACGTATACTGATATTGAAGAGATGAGAATACCTTGCTTTCTTTTCAGATTTTACCTTCCCAGTTATTTCCTCTCTATCATGATTTTCCATTTCTCATCTCCTGTATTTCAAATATCATTCTAGAATATAGTTTTAAAATAAGGGTTAATTGACATACCACATAATACCCCTATATTCTGACCGACCAATTAAATAACAAATAAACGTAGGTAGGTCATACTAGCGAAGGAATTCCCCGTCTTTCCCCTCCTAGTTCTTGTCTCACATCTCAGCTAGGGATCATATCCCTAAGCTTTGATACCAACTGTGACGCCCCCAAAATTAGGTATACATCACCCATCTTGAGTCGCCAGATACATGGTACATAAATACAAATACAACTTAATAATATAATTGTCGTGTATAATATGACAAAACATAAGCTGGGAGTTTATACAAGAATATTGCCTTCTAGACAATATCCACACCCAATGGCGCCCTCATTGCATTTATTATTACACTATTTCACAGAATAGTGAGGACTACTAATGCACCACCAAGGACCATCACTCTATTCCCCGACTAGTCCCAGCTACGTTCTCATTTCCTGAAGAGAACAATGAAAGAAAGGGTGAGCTCAACTAGCCCAGTAAGAAATATTATGACTAAGATAATGCAGAATAAATTATCGTTAGCCTTCAACAGTGTTAAAATGATACAATATAACAAACATCAAGTTTAACTGCAGCGAAATAAGCAATCCATTAGAAGAGTCAAATAGAGAATAAAATCTACTATCTTCTATGATTTAAAAGGTTTTTCATCACTTTTATCGCCGAGACTCAGCTTAATAAATAATCCACATCATCAAATCATCCCTGCACTTCAGGCCAAGGATATTCTTTAATATCACGACCACGAATTACCCATGCACTACGGGCCAAAGATAATCGTGTTTTCATCAACGGTCCTGATCATGTCATAAAACAATTCATCTTTGCACCCTTGGCCGAAGAGAATCCATAGTCATAATCATACCAAAAATTGTCCATCAATGCACTACGGCAAATGAGGATTTTTACCACATCATTCGTCATATTACGGTCATGATTATACCGAATAATCCCTGGTCATAATCACGCCAAGTCCATCTATGAACTACGGGTCAAAGATAACTTTTACCACATCATTTGTAACATTACGGTCATGATTATACCGAATAATCCCTGGTCATAATCATACCAAGTCCATCTATGCACTACAGGCCACAGATGACTTTCAACATAATATAAACATGAGGATGATGACAATATTATAAGCATTAATCAAACGAAATCAAGGATAAATATTAAAGACTTTAAATTTATCCAAATATTATCCATCATTTAATAAATTCATGATCTAATATTGTTAATATTATAACAATATTTTAATTACTTCTTAAACTTATAAACAATTTATTTCAATTGTTTACATTTTATCAAATAATGCATTTAATCATTCAAAAATGCCATACTCATAAGATTTCATCACCAATGATTAAATCACTCATCAAAAATCTGCATATACCTTATATAGGATTTTCAAGCCCTAAAATCCTATTTACCAATTCTTCAACTCCACATAACATATTTAACTCATATGTTCGTAACTAAACTATTTTCATGAAAAATACCAAATCAGTCCCAAAAATTATTCTTTTCTGGAATTAAGCATAATATAGTCCCATATTAAACATATATTTTTCTCGAAATTTTTAAAATTCATTTACTATTTTTCAAAAATCAATTTCTAATTAATTTCTTAAGAAATTAGCTACCTCAAGGTTAACTCCAGAAATTTCCAAATCTTGGCAAGATCTTACACATGTTAACGTGAGCTTCTAGTTTAAATTTCATAGTCATCGGAGTTATAGAACTCCGGTTATAGCGTTTTTTGTCGAAAAAACCTAAATATTGAAATGGTCATAACTTGCTCATTTTAAGTCGGAATGAGCTCATTTTTGGACAGGAGGTACTTTATACCATATACTTTCATGTCCCAAAAGGCCAGAATGTTTCTCACAAATTAAGTGGCCGAAAATGCCCTTTTAAAAATCTGGGCAGTAGTTTTTTCTTAAATTGCAGCTTTTGACTCATTTGCTAAAATCAGTCCACACGAAAATCTACAACACCTTTTCCAGTGATTCCACTTGGATAAGTTACAAAACTCATAGACCTAACTCTGGAACTTGACCTCACTCAAAAATTCGAAATATAATAGGAGATATGGTCAATTGAATTTTATGTTCCATTTTCACCAAAATCTGATTTTCAACCCTTTGTGATTTCTAAGAAACTTTCACGTTTTAACATAATAACCAACATAACTCACCATAATACTTACTAATACCACATATACCCATAATTTTTATCAGTCCAATACTTTTGTTATGACTTTCATCATAATCCACGTAAACAGATTATTTTCACAATTTAACAAGGAATGAAATACAAAGTATCGTTCACCATGTATGTGGTAATCCACATAGACAGGTTATTCCAACAGAATAATAAAGAATGGAATAATAGAAGGATTCACCATGCATGCGATAGAGACCGCATGCATATGGTTATTCCCAAATGAATAATAAATAATAGAACCAATTCGGCATAAATGCGAGACAAGATATTACGAGAATAATAAAGAATGGAATAACAATGAAATCACCATGCATGCGATAAAGCGCATGCAGACGAGTTATTCCAACAGAATAATTAATGGAACCGGTCGAGCGTAATACGCACACGCAAGCGAGGATGTTCAACAGAATAATAAAGAATGGAATAACAACGAAATCACCATGCATGCGGTACTTTGCATGAGCGAGTTATTCCAGCGAGAATACTAAATAACGGAATTGAGTCTGCGTAAAACGCATGCAGACGGGATATTCCAGCAGAATAATAATAAAAAAGATGAAACCGGTCCCGCCAGAAACGCACGCATGAGTGATGTTCCAAGCGAATAATAAAGAAGAAATAATAGAAGAATGTCACCAAGTATAGGGTAGCAGCGTATCTGAGTTATTCTAACAGAATAATAAATAATGGAATAACAGAAGTTCTCTTCATGAATACAAAAGAAATAATACCCCTTATGAGTACAACAAATAATATCCCCTACCTTTGAAAGAAGAGTATTCCGACTGGTAGAGCGATGATATACTCGGAGAAAACTTGTACTACGCTCAAAGCTTTCTTAAACTCTAAAGAAATACGCTCAAGATTATAGAAGAAGAACTCTCTCTATATTTTTTCTCTCTAGAGTTTCAGTGAATTCGTAAGAAATAATGAATGAATGAGCTTCTATTTATAGAAGAATGGACTGAATAGTAACTAATTCATGAACGGTCCAGATTGATTTACTTTAATCGGATGGTCCAGATTTAAAGAAAAATCTTTTAAATAAAATATAATATATTCTATTTATAATCTAATAAAATGAATAACTTTATAAAAGTATTCTGTTTTATATAAAAAGATTTTACTATTAAAACATTAAATCAACGATCTATATTGATTTACTATTATAATTTTAACCAACGGTCTGACAAATTAGCACATCTCTTCATGGAATAATATTGTACCCAAAAATGATTTAGACCGAAAAGAAATATATTTTTCGGGTGAATAGTGCCCCGTGAATAGTAACTCGTGAATAGTACTCTGACAAGAAAAATACCTCAAATACCCAAGTGAATAATATTCGGGTGAATAGTAATTTAGGTGAATAGTAACCCGTGAATAGTAACTCATGAATAGTACTTCGACACAAAAAATACCCCAAATACCCGAGTGAATAATATTTGGGTGAATAGTACTCTGACACAAAAGTGTCTCAAATACCCGAGTGAACAATACTAGAGTGAATAGTAATCGGGTATTTTATGACAACTTGTCTACTTTGAAAAATTTTCAAATATCACCCTTAACTTTAAACTTTTATCAATTTAACTATTTACCAAAATAAAAAAATTGAATACTTTTATTTAATAAAATTCGGGGTCTCACATTAAGACTTTGTGTCCTTGACTTCAAGGGAAGTTGGGACAAGTTCTTACCATTGGTGGAGTTTTCCTACAACAACAACTATCAAGCAAGTATTGGCATGGCTCCATTCGAAGTGTTGTATGGAAGAAAGTGTCGTTCTCCAATTATCTTTGGGATGAGGTGGGTGAAGCAAGCGTTGTTGGGGACCAGGAGTTGAGTACGTATGACTACGAGAGTAAAAGATTCAAATGATCCGACAACGTATAAAAACCTCACAAGATCGACAAAAGAGTTATGCTGATCATCATCGAAAGAACGTGGAATTCGATATAGGAGATCATGTGTTGTTACCTGTTGCTCTATGGAAAGGGGTTACGAGATTTAGAAAGAGAGGAAAGCTCAATCCTCGATTCATCGGCCCATTTTTAATCCTCGATCAAGTAGGAACTGTGGCCAATAGACTCGCTTTACCGCCAAGTATGTCTCGTGTTCATAACGTTTTTCACATATTCATGTTACGTAAATATGTGGAAGACCCGAACCACATTATTGAGTTAGAACCGGACGAAATAGCGGAAGATTTGATGTATGAAGAGGTTCCTATTCAAATCTTGGATAAGAAAGAACATATTCTACGCTCCAAGGTTATATCTCAAGTCAAAGTTTTGTGGAGAAACCACGATGTTGAGGAAATGACCTGGGAGTTAGAATCTGAAATGAAATCAAGGTATCCTTACCTCTTCGACATACCAGGTACGTACCCTAATTTCGAGGGCGAAATTTCATAAGAAGGGGAGGTTGTAAGACCCCAACATTTTTTAATAAAGATGATTTTTCTATAAATATCATTTTTGAATATTATGGAATTAATTTGATATAATGTTATAGTTGTGGGTAATATTTATAAATTTTGCAAAGTACGCAAGTTGTTATATAATATTCGTTTGGTCTGGGAATATTCGTTTTAACAGAAAATATTCGTACAATGGCACAATCATTGGTGGACCCCACAACGGAATTATTGTCGGATTGAGAAAACGACAAAAATACTTTATGAAAATACTTGGCGGAAGTTTTACTGATTAAGCTGTTGAAACACCGGTGTTAAAAGTAAAATAATCTGGCGTGGTTGCATAAGTAACACCACGGTATTGATTATTGATGCTTACGTGAGAAGTCACTCAGTTTTGATTCAATTATTGTCGATATTTTTATATATTATTAAATCAATAATTGAGATAACAAAGTTATTAATATTATTATTTGCAATATTAACGATGTCTAGAAGTTCTGCCAAGGAGATGTTTGGTCACCTAATTGCGCGCCAATAGGGAGAAATCTTTATTGGAAAGCCCCATCTTTCCTGGGAACGACCTGGTCGATTAATATTATGAATTATAATAATGATGATAAATTTTGTTTTATTAGTATTATTAATGTAATAAAACAGAAAAGCTTTTTATATAAAACAGAATACTTTTATAAAGTTATTCGTTTTATTAGACTATAAATAGAATATATAATATTCTATTATGCATAGTGTTTTGCATAGTAAAATCTTTTTTATATAAAATGTAATACTTTTATAAAATTATTTGTTTTATTAGACAATAATTACAATATATTATATTTTATTATGCATAGTGTTGCATAATTACTGCATAGTGTTTTGCATAGTAAAATCTTTTTATATAAAAGCAGAATACTTTTATAAAGTTATTCGTTTTATTAGATTATAAATAGAATATATTATATTTTATTTAAAAGATTTTGTTTTAAATCACGACCGTCAGTTTAAAGTAAATCAACTGGATCGTTCATGAATTAGTTCTTATCTGATCCATTCTTCTATAAATAGAAGCTCATTCCTTCATTATTTTTTACTTAATTCTTTGAAACTCTACAGAGAGAAACTATAGAGAGAAAGAAGAAAATGTTCTACTACTTCACTACTTCTATATCCAAAGACTCTTTCTTTCTAAGGTAAGGGTATTATTTCTTTTCAGTATTCATGAAGAGAAATTACATTATTCCATTCTTTATTATTACATTGGAATAACTTTTGTATCACTGTGGCTACCCTATACTTGGTGAAATTCTTACATTATTCCATTCTTTATCATTATGTTGGAATAACTGCATACATCCAAATCTGCACTCATGGTGATTTCTGTTATTATTCCGTTCTTTATCATTCCATTGGAACATCCTGTCTGTGCTTTACGCATGACCTGGTTCCGTTGTTTATTATTCTGTTGGAACATTCTGTCTGTGCTTTACGCATGGCCTGGTTCCATTATTTATCATTACGTTTGAATATCACATGCGTGCGTTTACGCATAACTTTGTTTCGTTATTTATTATTACATTGGAATAACACATGCTGTATGCGATTCTATCACATGCCTGGTGATTTCTTTTGTTATTCCATTATTTATTATACTCAGTTGGTTAAAGTTTTAACTTCTATACTCCATGAAATTAGTGGAATATCCTTGATATTTGCGCTTCATCCGATATCTTTTCATGGAAATATTCTTCTGAGCATTCTTGAATTTTACTCCACAAAGAAGTATCATGTTGACAATTTGGACGTTATTGGTTCCGGGATAAATTAATTCTTGAACTTGTTTTATTGAATTCTTATATCATTGTCATCATCCTCATGTTTATATTATATTGAAAGTCATCTGGTTTTGTGGTGCATAGATGGACTTGGTATGATTATGACCAGGGATTATTTGGAGTAATCATGACCGTAATGTTATAAATGATGTGAAAAAAGTCATCATTGGCCCGTAGTGCATTGATGGACAGTTGTTGGCATGATCATGACCATTAATGAATACACGAATATCCTTGGCCCGTAGTGCATGGATAATTTGTGGTCGTGATACTAAAGAATATCATTGGCCGTAGTGCAGGGGTGATTCGATGATGTGGATTATTTATTAAGCTGAGTCTCAGCGATAAAAGTGATGAAAAACCTTTTAAATCATAAAAGATAGTAGATTTTATTTTCTACTTGACTCTTTTAATGGATTGCTTGTTCCGTTGTCGTTAAACTTGATGTTTGTTATATTGTATCAGTTTAACACTATTGAAGACTAATGATAATTTATTACGCTTTATCTTAGTCATAATATTTCTTCTTTGGGCTAGTTGAGCTCACCTTTCTTTCTTTCATTCTCTTGAGGAAATGAGAGCGTAGCGAGGGACTAGTCGGGAAAGCGGGTAGCGGTCCGGAGGATAGCATTAGTAGTCCTCACTATTACGTGAAATAGTGTGTTAATAAATGTATTGAGGACTTATTTTGAGTTTTAATGTTGTCTAGAAGACAATGTTTGTATTAAAACTCACAGCTCATGTTGTATATTTAAGATTGTATTTGTATTCTATACCATGTATTTGATGACTCAGAATAGGTGATGTTTACCTATTTTGGAGGCGTCACACTCTACCTCCTTCATATGACGAATACTTTCAGGAAAGTACTTGTCATTGAATAGTTTCTGAAATGTTTCCCAAGACATGTTGAGTGTGGCGGGTGAGTACGCTTCTGAGACTCTACCGGTGATCCGCCTGCTTGCAGAGAAAATAAAGGTGGCGAATGGAACCTTATGTTCCTCCGTGCATCCCAAGACATCGAATATCTTGGTAATTTGCTTGACCCACATTTCCGCCTTGATCGGATCCGGCTTTCCGATAAATTCTGGTGGTCCCAACTCATTGAACTGCTTGGCTGTGACAAGCCGCACATTGCTATCATTTTCACCCATATTTTGTGCACGAGTCTCCCTCGTCTGATTTTGCATGAACTGAAAAAAGCTTCTAAACATCCCATCATTCATCATTTATTCGGTAGTGTTGTTTACAGGAGGAATATTGCCTTCCTGTTGCACGTTCCCCTGGGTGGTGATTAAAGGTGTCTCCACTGTCTCATTCACTCCATTGTTAATATTTTTCGTTGCCATTCTTAACTACTGCCATAAAACAAGGGTTAATTAACAAATTAACATATCAAATATTAACCATATGCTCTGACTGACCAACCAAATAACAAATAAACTTAGTCAGGTCATACTAGCGAAGGAATTCCCCGTCTCTCCCCTCATAGTTCTTATCTCACATCTCAGCCAGGGATCATATCCCTAAGCTTTGATACTAACTGTGATGCCCCCAAAATAGGTATACATCACCCATTCTGAGTAGCCAAATACATGGTACAGAAATAAATACAACTTAAGTAATACAATTATCATGCAGAATACGACAACGCCTATACTGTGAGTTTGAATACAAATATTGTCTAATAGACAGTATACAAACTCAAAAGGAGTCCTCATTACAATTATTGATACACTATTTTACAAAATAGTGAGGACTAAGTAAAACAACTATCTTGAATCATCACTCCATACCCCATTAGTTTCTGCTAAATTCTCTCCTCCGAGAAGAACAATGGAACAAAAGGAAAAAGGTGAGCTCAACTAGCCCGATAAAAGAATATTATGACTAAGATAATATACAACAAATTATCATTAGTCTTCAACAGAGAAAAATCTGATAAAATATAATAGACAACAAATTTTAGATCAACAATTGCAGCGGAAACAGCAATCCATGAGAAGAGTCAAGTAGAGAATGAATTCTACTATCTTCTAAGATTTAAAAGTCCATCATCAATATTTTATCCATGTGACATCAATCAATATACATCTTGAATCAAATATCCATCTTTGCACTACAGGCCAAAGATATTCATTTATATCACCAATTGGTCATGTCTATCTCAACACCTGTTCATCTTTGCACTACGGGCCAAAGATATTCATCAGTTAATCATTCATATTTGCACTACAGGCCAAAGATATTCAGTAATATCATCATTTAGGACTGAAGATGATAAAAAATATATTAAAGAAAATATTAGGGATTCGTATTATAGTTTATCCAAGTTCAATAATACTACATAATAACCAATTGTAAGCAGAATTCAAAAATAAAGATCAAAACATGGATACAATCAAAGATAGTAATCATAATAGACATCTTGGACAAAAAGAAGAAAATTTCATTTTTCGGTGAATAGTGTCGTATTCGTGAATAGTGTCGTATACGTGAATAGTAACTCCGACACAAAAAGGTAGATATTTCACAATAAAATCCATATCAATATTTTGGTATAATGATATTGAAAGAATAATATCATTTAGAAAGAAAATAACATCCCTTACCTCAAAATAATAGTATTTCGATTTGAATTTGGATATAGTCTTGTGAAACTAGCACTGAATAGCAACTCTCAAAGTATCAAAATACTCACAAAAATACTCGATAATCTAGAGAGAAAGAAAACTTGTTTACGGTGTGATTTTCAATTCTAACCTAAGCGATCTATTTATAGGAAAATCTTTGAAACGACATAGGAGACTAAAATAATAAAATATTAATAAATCTTTTCTTCCCACGTGATGCCAACCATTCTTTGAAAATTCAAGCCAACCCTTCTTGAAAAATCAGTGACCCACATGTTTTTTTTAACACAAGTGGGTCCCATCCATAATTTAATAAGAATCATTTTATTTTCTGAAACTTCAGTAATTCATAGAAAATAGACTTTTTATCAGAAATATACGAATTTTATGACCATTCCACACGAAATCGAATTCTCTACAACTTTGCAGAAGAAAGTTTTTCCAAATTCCAAACAAAAAATATCCGAAATTCACAAACGGATGATTTTTAATACCTCCATTCTGACAAAATACTGATAAAACACCTCAACATTAATTCCTTTATTTATAACCACATAAATAAATCTATCATTTATATCCACATAAAATAAATATTTCCTTATCATATAAATCAATAATTAATTATTCATAAATAATATTACAGAATTACAATTATGACAACCAAGTCGTTCCCAGAAAAGAGGGGGCTTTTCGATAAGGATTTCTCCTTACTGGCGCGCAATTAGGTAACCAAACCCCTTTCCTAGACAGAACTTCCTTAGACATTGCCAATAATGCTATCTAATAATATTATTCAAATAATATGAATTATTGATCTGATAATGGGAAATAATGTGCAGTGATAATTATTGAAACAACAATAATATAAAATATCAACGCAACAATTATTGAATCAATAAAATAAAATATTGAACAGTAATTACTGTAAGAATTATTGAGTAGTGCCTTCTTACGTAAGAATCAATAATTCAACAAATCTGCAATACTGTAGGTGTCTTCTTGTCTAAACCATGAGTATTCTTGTATTTTAACCACCGGTATTTCAAGCAGTTTTAATGGTAACAATTACGCCGTTATTTATAAAAACTCAAACTTTGTCGTTTTCTTCATCCGACAGTTATTCCGTTATGGGGCCCACAAATGGTTGCACCGTCGTACGAATATTCCCCGACAACAATGAATATTTTATAATCACTTGCTTATTTTGCAAAATTTTCACATTTCACCCATAACCAAAGTATTATATCAAATTATCACTTTATTATTCACAATAATAAATAGAGGAAATTCGATTTTATTTATAATAAGTTGGGATCTTACACTCTGCCTCTAATATGATCAGTAGATTCTACGACTCTAAGTGTAGTCTACGATTCTTGACTTGGCTTCGACAGATGCTCGGTCGGCTCGTAGGTAGGCTATCTCTACGATTTTGAACATGACTTCCTCAGCACACTACGGCTCTGATGAAGTTCTTCTCGACACACTACGATCCTTCCTCGTCTCTCCTGACAGTCTATGAACTCCGAGATCTACTATCTTGCAGACTACGATTCTGCCTTGCAGACTACAATTTTGCCTTGATAGCTCTCGAGTTTTCCTTGATTCTCCTGGAAGACTATGATTTCTAGTGCAGTACTCGACGATCAGACAAACCTATCTATTACATCATAAGATCAACCTAACAAGCTTGATCTTTCTATATTTATAGTCCTTGTACATCATTTCTTTTTAAGGACTTTACAAAGCTATTTTGCTTATGTAGGATCAACCTAACACATTTGATCAATTCATTCTAAGTCCTTGTACATTTGTTTCTATTATCTATCAAAGGACTTTACAGCTTTTCTTAATGCAAGCATACTTGCATATTCATTCATATATATATCATAATCAGATCATATTAAATAGGAATATCATTTACATGCTTATTCCTGACAGTTTATATAGGTTATAAACACTGATGTGACTAAATGATTATGTGTCTAGGAGATATATTGACTGTAAATTACAGTATCATGTATTATGAATTATTGTGCTAATTGTGAGACCGATATTGTGATTATAGGTCTTTCAAACGCATATAAGTATTTTGTGTTGCAGTAATCAACGCGGAAGGCAAGTTTCCTTAACTCAACCTTGAGTTATATCTTTTCAAATATTATGGTGGTTAATTATTCTTAATTAGACCACGTCTAAGAATTATTGTTGATTATTCGCAGTTAGTGCATGTTTATTAATTCAAATTGAATTAGTGATTTTGAGAATATACTTGGAGAATAACTGTTGTTGGATACTTACATCCGTAGAATCTATTAATGATAGTATAAATAATTCTTGTCTATTATTGAATTGTGTTGAGAAATGTCTTAGCTAATTATTCAAGCTAGACGAACATTTGTTAGAACTTGATAGGTTCGAGAAGAGAATTCAATTATTATTGACAGATTGATGCCAATTATTTCGGCTAAATCGAGAAAGTGATTAGATATTGAAATCATTGTATTTCGTTGTTGTGATTCGAATTCTGGTTATAAGACTAAGAAGAACAACCTTTTATATAAAGAAAATATTTTGGTCGTATATTCGGCCGTTGCGCGCGTGTAAGTATTATGCATAATATAAGGTACAAAGAGTTGGCCGCTCTAAGTACTTGCTGAGGGGTATGACTTAATCTTTATGGTTATTTGATACACATGGGTATATCAAAGAAAAATCTTTGATAGTTACTCGAAAAAAGAAGTTCAAGATCCTTAGGGATCACTCAGCATAAACTCTGAAGAATATTTTCATCTTGTTATTCAACTGAATATCGTAGAAACTTTGAAAGCATTGTACTCTTTCATTATCGAATTATTGTGTTGCATATGATGCGAGAAGACTTGATAGTGATAACGAATTGTTCAGCTATTTCAAAGTTCCCCAAACTTTGATGTCATTCTATCAAAATAGATAGTCTATTTTTCTCGTTGTTTCTCAATCACGGGTTTAACATCATCTTTAAGCAGAATTTTGTGCATACAAATCAAGGGACTAATTCCCTTTATGTTAGCAATAGTCCATCCTAAAGTCGTTTTTACTCACGAAGGACTCACAACAGTTTACTTTCCTAACATTCGGCAAGTGAAGCATAAACAATTATAGGTAAAGTAGAAGAATCACCCAAATAAGCATACCGTAAATGATTTAGAAGAGGTTTAAGCTCCAATGAAGGTGGCTCTTCCAATGATGTCTTTGCACGAGTGGTAGGGCTTCCTAAATGATCCAAAGTCTTGAACTACTACTTGAACTTAATAAATTGTGGAAAGGCATTTAATAACTACACTACTAGAGAGGTGCAGGAAAATTTGATGAAGTGGAACTAGCAAGTGATGTCTCTAATGGATCCGAAAGATAACTTCCTACAAATACTTCATTCACTGCCTCTTCTAGCACGTCAACCCAAAAACAATCTTCCACTTCCTTAGGGAATTTTAAACTCTTAGAATGCATTAAACATAACCTCTTGGCCTTGGACTTGCATAGTCAATTCACTTTTTGTACATTGATAAGTGTTCTTCTCGTTGCTAAGAATGGCCGCCCAAGAATAATAGGTATTTTCCTATCTTCCTCAAAATCAAAAACTATGAAATCGGCTGGAAAAATGAATTTATCTACTTTAACTAGAATATCTTCAACTATTCCCCTTGGATAAGTTAGTGATCTATCCGTACGCTGAAATGTAACGTTAGTAGGCTTTACTTCTTTCAAACCCAACTGCTAATAGATTGAAAGCATCATCAAGTTAATACTGGCTCCCAAATCACATAATGCTCTCCCAAAAAATTGCTTGCCTATAGTGCATGAAATTGTGAAACTACCCGAATCTTTGAACTTTGATGGTAACTTCTTTTGCAGAATCGGATTGCACTCCTCCGTAAGTTCAACTATCTCAAAATTGCCTAGTTTACTCACATACCATGACCACATTCTAGATAGGTTGTACCCCAAAGCGTCAATTTTCTTCGTCAATGTTGCAACCTGTGCCGCCAATGCTGTAACTATGTTAATCTCATAAATACCAGCTGCCCTTGGTTGGTTCACTCTCGTTGTAGGCCATTGGTAAATTATTTACCGTCATCGTCTCTAACAACTCTTAAGCTTCATCAAAGTCCCCGACAACCTTTATTCTGACGAAATTGCAGACAAAATTAAATATTTTTCTTGTAGTGATACAATATGCAATGCTTTGGGTCCAATCCAATATATCAATAAAAAGATCTACATCTACACTAGGTCTTTTAAATTGTTCGACAACCTCTGTCACGCATCATTCACACAAATTCACATACAGAGTAGACAAAAAAAGAAGACAACAAAGATTTGAATCAATACATGAATTAAAGTGTTATATTCATACTACAATCAAGTTTTATAGGTTTTTAGATTATGTAATTTATAAATTTATGTTGTTTAATACTCATCATGACCTCATTTCATTTTACATAATAAATATTTAATAACCGTTATATTATATGTATACTAACCATTACATTCTTATAACTGCTATTATTAATATAATTTCAATTTTATGTCATATTCAATATGTAATCGTTTATTATTTAAATATAATAAATAAGTATATTAATTTTTATTTCATCATGTGCGCGTATTTAATACTCACAACATATACTCTAATCGTAACTGACAATACACTATGTAATAATATTTGCTGGAGGAAATTAATTGTGGTCAAAGAAAATTTATTACTGCCCTAAAAAGGACTATCAAGCCAACGGTTTATCTTATTTTGTGTCTTTATATATAATATGCTTCCGATATTACATTAACTGTGGAATTTATCTTAAATTTTGAACGACCCAGATAATTTATTAGAGTTAACGGAAAATTCAAAATCAATTTTATTTTGTTAGATAGATAGATATGTCGATTAGTTGAACTGTGTCAAATATTGCAAGTGACGGTTGTTTGTGTTTGGACCACAAAATTTATGTTCTACAAAGAGATTTTTCATTTGTGATTGTAAATTATTTGTCATTTTTTTCTCTTTTTTTTTAATTTTTTTTTTAAGTAGAACCAGATGGAGTTTAGGGAACAAATTTATAATAGCCACCAATAGAATACAGGTTATAAGACCTTATATAACCACTAAATTTATATCGTTCATTTATTTTATTTTAGAGTAAAATATATTGACACCCCAATAGATAATCATAATAACATTCATCATCCCTCTACTTTTTTAACTAACAGTCAATGCCTCACTAGTCTATCATATGTAACATTTACTATCCGTTGACCAACTAATATCCAAAAATATTTTTAATATAATGTTTAATACACCCTTCAAGTTATAAAGTTTAATTTCTCCACTAAATATAAATTTGTATATTATAATTTTTACTTTGCTTGATCTAATTAATTAAATTATGAACTTGTGCAATAAATAACATAAATGTCAAAAAATAATAAATATTCATTTTATCAGGAAAATAAAGTCATACAAATTTTACTAATTAAATTTCTCAAAGATTAAAATTTACGTGATATATATTCAAATATATTTTTTGTAATTAAAAAGTAAATTTTAATACACATAAAATTACAAATTAACGTAATAAAACTATAATTATTTTTTCCAAATATTAAAATTTACATAAAACAAACTTATTATTACAAAATGAATCTTATTATTAATATAAAAAGTATTAAAAATTATATTTATTACTTTTCTCATATATTTAACTAAACATAAGTCACACTTGAGTATAATTATTTACTGATAAAAATGACAAATATTGTTACTCAAAAAAAGAAAAATATATTGAAAGAAAAATCTTTTCACAAGATAAAGATAGTAATAATAATTATTATATTTCTTTTATTTAACATTGCACAAAAACAACGCATAAATCAGTATATTAAAAAAATATAATCAAAATCATAAACATCTTAATTTTTTACATAAACTCAAAAAAATTTAACATATAAAAATCATAATATGAAACTAAGAATTCAAATAAATATTTTTTTTGTTAAACACCAAAAACTAAACTACCAACATACTCAATAACTCTAATTATAATAGCTCCATTAATAATTTAATTTTAAAATTTTAAAATTTATATCACTTATCCAAAAATATGTGTTAATTACACTAAATTAGTTTTTTTATAAGTTACCAACAATTTAAATGAGATAGTCTTAATTACAAATAAAACTATAATTAAAATATATTATATTAAAAAAGGATAATTAAACATATATATATTATTTTACATGATAGTAAAGTGGTTTCCACCCTGAGGTGAAAATAAAACATATAAATGCATAGGGGAATACTAGCATTATGATAGTTAAGCAACATAGATAACAAAATAGTAAGGTAAGGTCTTGGAGAAATTCAACATGGGGGAATAATAGCATGTTGGAAGGCCAAAACTTCATATTAATTACCTTTAATTTATACCCAACTCCTTCATCTCATTCTTCAGCTCTACAAGTTGATATTCAGGCAAGACAACTGTCACATTTCTTCCTCCATCACCTCCCTTTTCCAAACTCGGAAGAATCAAAACCACCCCTTCATCGCCAACTCCGTCGATGGTATAATTCACGTAAATCGTCGGGAATCCCTTCAGTTGTAGCTCATAAATCATCGCCTCTTCTAAATTTACAAATGTTAAATTCGCCCCGTATATTATAAAGTCCGAATTCTCATTCTCTCGGTCGATCAAATCTTTGATCATTTTTGTCTCGTCGACTTTTTTCTCACCAATCAACTTAGCCAATTTGAATATATCAGCGTTTGCAACATTTGAATCTGCCTCAATTGTACTTACCACTTGCCTATTGCTTGGAATTTCATTTCCCATATGATCAAGAGAGTTGTTTCTACATATTGTCACAATTTTTGGCTCTAATTTTCCCCTTATTTTAGCTAATGATTTCCACATTATGGCAGACAGAAATTCAAAAGGCTTGATTTTATTTTTCCCTGTTAGGCTAAGCCCATTAGTGTTGAATAGTAGTAATTGGTTGAGTTGGTTTGAGGTGAAATGAAAAGAGTGTGTTTCCATTTTGCAGGTGTTGGGAGTTATCCAATAGTCCCCAACCGGGTCAACCCGTTTTAGGGAAAATGGATTCCTGGAAAATAAAGGGAGTTGGTATTTTCCATTGTTTGGGGATTTGGGAGGCTGAGGTGGCAAATTATTACTTCCTATTATCTGACCCCACATGTTGATGAAGGCTGAAGCTGAGAATGCATCTCCAAGAATGTGGGCCCAGCTTAGACCCAATGACATTCCTCCACATTTGAACCATGTGAACTGAATATTGCAACCACAAAACAAAAGGAATGAAATCAGTTTTTATGGGAGTTTTTGAATAAATCAATAACAAAACCTTCTAATTGATTTTATAGAATATAAGGCAAAGTAGTTAATTGGCTATTAAAATATATTATGCAGTTAAATGTGCATTAAAAAAAGTGAAGAATAAATATAATAAAAAAAATTAAATGAGCATACTTACAAATGAGTGTTGCTATATTTGACCTAAATTTATGTTAATATATGAGATAGGAGAATTAATATAAAGAAAAGAAACACTTATTTTTTTACTTTATTATTTATAAATTTCACGTTAGTCACAAAATTATTAAAATTAGAAAAATTAAAAATAATGTAATTCATAATATATTTTAGTTAATTTGTAATAATTGTTAAATGAATTAAAATTTAAATAAATTTAGTTTAATTTTGAATTAAAAATTTTATTTTTAAAATCAAAATAATTTTTTTAAAAAAGATATACATATATTTTTAGGTTATGGTCGAGAATTTCTTTCTGGGTAATGATAGGGGTAATTTTTTGTATCAAACAGTGTCTGAAACAATGTGGAAACATTATATTAGTTGAGTAAATCATTTATGATTTGCAAATTCATAAAATATTAACTTTCTATTCACGTGTTATTTTATTATTGGTAAACTTCATAATTATAATGTTTTATAATTTTAATTAACACTACTCCTACCTATATTTTTTTTTGTGACATTGAGATCCAACCTCAATATTTAATAGAAGTAGTTGAAATCATAAATCAAAGGGTACGACGTACGTGCCCTGAGCTATCTATCTACTTGTTACAACTGTGCGCCGTTTGCATTTAAGATCGCCTTTATTACTCGACTAGCTGGGTCCCGATTGTATGGACGGTAGAATTTATTTTAAATTTTGAACGGTCCAGATAATTTATTGAATGAGCAAGAAATTTAAAATCATTTGTATTTTATTAAATAGACTAGCTGGGTCCCGTGCCTCCGGCACTGTATGGACGGTGGAATTTATCTCAAACTTTGAACGGTCCGGATGATTTATTGAGTGAGCGAGAAATTCAAAATTATTTGTATTTTATTATATAGATAGGGAAATATTATTTCCACATGAGTGTTTTTGATAGAATAAGTCTTGGGAGACAAGTCCAATGGATCGGAAAATTGGACCGGTCTCATTTTTTTTTTGTGACTCCTAAAAAAATGTATAATATTTAATCTAACTGAAAATTTTACAGAATATAGTGTTTTAAAGTGTAATTTGGATACATATATAAAATAAAGTTGTACAGTCTGTGCAACTTTATTTTTATATATGTATCTAAATTACACCTAAACCACTATATTTTATAAAAATTCCAATAGAACTAAATACTACACATTTTTTTAGTAACCGTTACCTAGTTAATTTGTAAGATAATTAAGTATTCTATTAATTTGTCATACAAACACAAAATATAAAGCATGATTGCATATATAACTTACCTAGTTAATTAGGGAAGTTGATATTGTTAAAATAAAAAATAATTTTATTATAATAATAAGTATTACTTAAAAGTACTATTTCCTCCGTTCTTTAATATAAGTCGTTTTAGACATGTACACAAGAATTAAGGAAATGATTGAAAAGCATTAATTATAGTATCAATTGTCTATAATACCCTTTACCTCACTTATCTCATAAATATGGATCAAAAAATTAGGTGAAGTAATAAGGGGCAATTTGAAAAAAATAGTAATCAATTCTCCTAGATAACCACAAACGATAAATAATTAGGAATATAAAAAAAAGTCTAAAACGACCTACATATATAAATAGAGGGAGTACTGTTAAGTATCGGTAAAATAAATGTGTCTTTAAATAAATATTTACTCTAATTAAATCATTTTTGATCGGACAATCTTAATTTGACGTAAAAATAATTATTGGTATATATTGTCAGTGCAAAAATAATATAACCCTAATAGATACTCCCTCCGTCCTTATTTAAATACTTATTTAAATATCTTTTAGAGATTGACACAAAAATTAAGATAATGATTGAAAAGCATTAAATATAGTACTCAATTGTCTATAATACCCTTAAATCATTAATTTATTATAGCACAAGAGTTTAAAGTATCAAAAAAATAGTTAGAGTAATGAGGGGTAATTTTGGAAAAATAATCATTAATTTTCCTAGATTTGAACAAACGTCAATTAATTAAGGACAAATAAAAAACTCTAAAACGTCATTTAAATAGGGACGGAGGGAGTATATAATTAACGACACTTAACAAACAATTTATGGGACACTAATTACTTATTACTAACATAATTTCTATACAAACTAACCTGTATAAACACAAGTGGTGAGAAGCCAAGATCAGGACCAAGAACATGATTATAATTAAGATGACCATTAAGAGAACAATCATCCTTAATCATCTCCATCCATTCCTCCAGAGTTCTGGTACTCTGTGCCTCACATATCCGTACACCGCTATCGTTACACTTGATCGAGGGCCGGCCGCCGTTTTCCGGCCGTCTGATCCTGCCGGAGGCCGGGTAGTAGAGATCTAGAAGCTTAAACATAGGTTCCTTTAACTCTAAGATCCCTAGGCCTTGGACAGCTTCACTCTTGAAGAGATAAACGCCCCTTAGGTAATGAAACTTCATGGCCAAGTCCATGCTTGTGAGTTCATGGACCTTATTATTCTCTGCCGTCATTCTCGCCGGAACCACCGTGGACAGCCGCTTGTTGTAAACCGGCGGGTTGTCCATGTTGTTAGTTAATCCCATGCATGCACAATTGTGTAGATAGAAAAGAGAGGGAATTTTGTGGGTTAATATACAGGGATGGCCAAGTGTTAGAGGGCTAGATAGCTATAAACATACACAGCCATATATATATATATATATGGATCTGATTTTAGAGAGTTTTAATTGGGAAGTATATAGAAGAGAATTACTTTTTAGATAAAAAAAAAATTGTTGCTAATTATTAGATAATTTTTATTATACAAATATTATATAATTGCACCTCCGTGTTATATAAAATATAACTTATTTTTATAAATTGTATTAAATGAACTGTCCCATATATATATGCCATCAAATCCAAGAATGAGACTTGAACCTAATTTTTGACATTTTTGTAAAATTTTCTTGCAAGTGACTGATGGTAGTCCTAAAATAATTTAACATAAATAAGAGTACTTTAAATCATTACATCCCAAAATCTTAAAATTTAAATTTAATGTAAATTTATTTAATTTTAAAAAATAATAATTTTATAATTAATAATACTTTTAGATCATAGTCTATAATATTTATGATTATATTGGTTAATACTCCATTCTTTTAAAACATAGACTAAAAGACAATTTGCACTACAAACTTCACTTCTTATTTATGTTTGCACCTCAAACTTAAAAATGTATTTAAGTACACCCCAAACTTCATTATACATAACAAAACGTACACTTTCTTCACTTAACCGGTTAAAAGTGACCGGCTAAGGCGGTAACACAAGTTTGGGGTGCAAAATATTTTTGCCACATAAAAAATTTTTATGTTTTTGTTTTTCAAAACAGAATTTTGTAAAAATAGAATTTTTTTTAAAAGAGAATTTTATTTTACAAGTTAAAAAAAATAATTTTGTTTTATTTTTTTTAAAACACAATTTATAAAACAAAATTTTGTAAAAACATTAATTTTTTAAACAGAATTTTATTTTACAAGTAAAAAAAAAATCTGTTTTAACAAAATTTTATTTCCGACTTTTTGCTTTGATTTTTTTGAAAGTTTGTTTTTTTTAAAATTTATGTTTTAACAAAATTCTGTTTTAAAATTTTTTAAAAAAATTCTGTTTAAAAAAATCTGTTTAAAAACAAAATGTAAAATAAATTCTGTTTATAATTTTTTTTTTAAAATTCTGTTTTTAAAATTTTACAGATTTTTTTTTTTACAATTTTTACAACTTTTTAAAGCAAAATTTTTCAAAAACATAATTTTTTTAAAACACAATTTTTAAAAACATAATTTTGTAAAACAGAATTTTATTTTACAAGTTAAAAAAAATCTGTTTTAACAAAATTTTATTTCCGACTTTTTGCTTTGATATTTTTGAAAATTTGTTTTAAAAAAATTTTGTTTTAACAAAATTCTGTTTTACAAAAAAAATCTAAAGACCCCAACTTATTATAAATAAAATCAATTTTCTAATTATATTTGTGAATAATAAGGTATTAATTTGATATAATTCTCTCGTTATGGGTGAAATGTGCAAATTTTGCAAAATATGCAAGTGGTTATAAAATAATCATTGTTGTTTGGGAATATTCGTTTGGTCGTGGAATATTCTTGTTGTTTGGGAATATTTCACGACGACACGCATAATCATTTGTGGGCCCCATAATGTAATAACCGCTTGATGAAGAAAACGACAAGTTTGAGTTTTTTATAAATAATACAGTAGTTGTTACCGCTAACATCGTTGGAATACCTTAGTGGTTAAAATAAAGAATACGCTGATGGATGCACAAAGATTGATGAATTATTGATCCTTACGTAAAGAAGGCACTACTCAATAATTGTTACAAAGAGTTATCGCTCAATATTTTATTTTATTGATTCAATAATTGTCGCGTTGATATTTTATATTATTGTTGTTTCAATAATTGTCATCAAGACAAGATTTCCCATTATCGATCAATAATTCATATTATTTGAATAATATTATTAGATAGCATTATTGGCAATGTCTAGAAAGTTCTCACAAGGAGAGGTTTGGTCACCTAATTGCGCGCCAATAAGGAGAAATTTTATTGAAAGCCCCCTTTCTCGGAACTACCGTTGTCATAAATGTGATTCGTAATATTATTTGTGAATAATTAATTATTGATTCATATGATAAGGAAATATTTATTTTATGTGGATATAAATGTTGGATATATTTATTGTGGTTAAAAATGAAGGAGTTAATGTTGAGGTGTTTTATCAAGATTTTTGTTTGAATGAAGGTATTAAAAATTAAACCAAAGTTGTTTTTGAGATATATTGTGTGAGTTATAATTTTTAATCCCGACCGCTGGATCGTTGTAATTTTTGGATATGTTATATATATATAAGTTGAGTATATGTCCACAAATTTTGAACCGTTAAAATGAACGATGATTTGTTATGAATTTTAAGAGGTGACCGATTCGTAAATTAGGTTTATAAATGATTTTGGTGGAAAATTTAGAATTGAGTGGGCCCCACTTGTGGTTGGTGAAGAAATGTGCTGAATTTATTTCAAATGTGGTGGGTGGGAATAGTAGTAGTAGTAGCCAGCCATCAAAGTTGCAAGTCAAGTCTCGCTAACATTTTCCTATAAATAGAGGGCTAAGTTAGAATTGAAAATCACACCGTAAACAAGTTTTTTTTTTCTCTCTAGATTATCGAGTGTATTTTGTGAGTATTTAGATACTTTTGTGAGTTTCTATTCATCGCTGCAAGTTTCCTTCAAATTTTTTTATACCGATATTCCGATCGTAAGTAATCGATATTTTGAGGTGGGTGGATGTTATTTTCTTCATATATGATATTATTTCTTCAATATCATTATGCCAAGTATTGATCTGAATTTTTATCAAATTTGGAACTTTTGTGCTCTGGGGGTTATTATTCACGATATGCACTATTCACGATACTACACTATTATTCATTCACTATTAACACTAACAAAAAAATGAAATTTTCTTCTTTTGTCCAAGATGTCTATTATGGTTACTATCTTTGATCAGATCCATGTTTTGATCTTTATTTTTGAATTTCGCTTCAAAATTGGTATTTATGAAGTATTATTGATCTTCGATAAACCGTTATACTAATCCCTACTATTTGTCCTTCCGCTTCATCGGATTCGCTTTTCTTTAAAATATTTTTCATCATCCTCACCCTAAAAATGATGATATTACTAAATATCTTCTACCAGAAAGCAAAAAAGATAAATGATTAATCGATGAATATCTTTGGCCCAGTAGAAAAAGATGAACAGTGTTGAGATGAATATGACCAACCGGTGATATAAATGAATATCTTCGCCTCAGAGCAAAAAAAAGATGAATATTTGATTAAAGATGTATATTGATTGTTGTTACAGGATAAAATATTGATGATGGATTTTTAAATCTTAGAAGATAGTAGAACTCATTCTCTACTGACTCTTCTAATGGATTGTTGTTTTCACCGCAGCTTGTTGATCTAAAACTTGTTGGCTATTATATTTTATCGATTTTTCCTCGTTGAAGACTAACGATAATTTGTTGTATATTATCTTAGTCATAATATTTTTATCGGGCTAGTTGAGCTCACCCTTTTCCTTTTTGTTCCATTTTTTTCTCGTGAGGTGAGAACATAGCAGAACTAGTCTCTGGTACTGGAGTGATGGTTCTAGAAAGATGTTTTAGCAAAGCCCTCACTATTTTCGTAAAATAGTGTTTGAATAATTGTAACGAGGACTTATTTGAGTGTGGATATTGTCTAGAAGACAATATTTGTATTTAAACTCACAAAGATGTGTGTCGTCGATTTTGCACGACAATTGTATTATTGAAGTTGTAGTTTGCTTTCTCGCATCATGTATTTGGCGCACTCGTAATGGGTGTTGTATACCTATTTTGGGGGGGGCCACAGCTTGGTATCAAAGCTTAGGATATGGTCTCTCAAGTGAGATCGGGAATAGAACTAGAGAGGGAGAGATGAGTAAATCCTTCGCTAGTGTGTCTTATCTAAGCTTATTTGTTGGTCACCATAATATAGGATATTATGTGATATGTTAATTTGTTTAATTAACCCTTGTTTTATGGCAAGATTTAAGAATGGTCACCGAGAACGTTAACAATGGAGTGTATGAGAGACTGTGGAACAACCTTTAGTTACAAAAACCAGAGAACGTGCAACAGAAGGCAATATTCCTCCCGTAAACAACACTACCGAGCAAACGATGAATGATGGAATGTTTAGAGCTTTTTGCAGCTCATGCAAAACCGCACGAGGGAGACTCGTGCACAAAATACGGTGGAAATGATATAATGCGCGGCTTTTGTCACAAACCAAGCAGCTCAAGGAGTTGGGACCACCGTAATTTAAGGGAAAGTTTGATCCGATCATGGCGAAAAACGTGGGTCAAGCAAATTACCAAGATATTCGATGTCTTGGGATGCACGGAGGAATGTAAGGTTCCATTCGCCACCTTTATGTTTCGCGTGAGGTATCATCGGTGGGAGTCTGTGAAGCTGCACTCACCACCAAGACTCAAAGATGTCTTGGGAAACGTTTTCAAAACTATTCAATGACAAGTACTTTCCCGAAAGTATTCGGCTATATGAAGGAGGTGGAGTTTATCGATCGAACAAAACAACATGACGGTGTCCCAAAAAGACGAGGCGTAAGTTTGCAGAGTTATCTGTGTTTGCACCTCATTTGGTCAAAAAATGAGGAACGAATGACGAGGATGTTTCGAGAGGTCTAAAGCCCTAGATTCGCAATATCTTATATCTCATAAATTTTTTTTATATTCAGATGTTGTAAAATGTGGCTCAATTATTAGAGCGAGATAATGAGTATGTTCAACCGAGGGACCACAACTGTGGTCATACCTAATGACAAAGAAGCCATCATCGAGAGCGATGATAACCAACGAGGAGGAAAAATATTTAACAAAGGCAGAAACCACTGGGTGGTCATCGTGGGCCATGATAATAGGAGAGGTGAGTCAAGTGGAAATTTCGTAAAGAGGAGATTCAACAATGACGGAAGACATCAACAAACCAAAGACCAAAGACCAACAACAAATTTAGGGGAGGAGAACGACCGCCAGATTAGATGTTACAAATGCGGAAAGAGGGACATATCACCCCAAACCGCCCACAACAATCCAAGGTATGTTACAACTGTGGAAAGGAAGGCCACATAGCTCGGGATTGTTTCAGAGCAAAACCAAGTTCAACGGGATGGTGACTCCAAGGGTCGTCCTGATAAGTCAAAATCGCGGTTCCTCGAAGAGCGCTTTGTCGGATCGCCAAAACGCGAGGAACCCGAAACGAGGTGATTACGGTAAGCTAATCTTGAACTCTTGTAAGTTTATACCTTACTAGATACCTGTTCTACCCATTCTTTTATCTCTCCGCTTGTGCTCAACGCTTAAACTTGACCGAGAAATTGGACTTTGACTTATCGCTGAAACTCCGCTGGGTGAAACCTTCGTTACATCTACGCTTATAAATCTTGCATGATCCAAGTTGGCACTATCACATTACCCGCTGATCTTATATCTTTAAAGATACTTGCTTTTGATGTGATTTTAGGAATTGATTGGTTAACCACCATCATGCCAAAATTGATTGTTTTCGTAAGGTGTTAGTTTTCATATTCCTAACCAACCCCGTCATATTTAATTCAAACAACTAAACCACTAAAAAATCATCACTATCATATCAAGCCATAAAGCTATTCGCTTATTGAAAAAATGGATGTCAAGCTTTCTTAGCCCATGTTATGGATTTGAACAAAGACAAGTCGATTTGAATAATATTTTCGTTGTTAGAGAATTTCGATGATGTATTTTTCAAGAACTTCCTGGCCTACCCCGTAACGTGATGTTGAATTCTTTATCGACCTTGAGCCGCACAAAACCCATTTCTAAAACCCCATATCGAATGGCTCCTATTGAACTTCGTGAGTTAAAAGTCCAACTATGTGAATTGTTAGACATAGGTTTCATTGGCCCCTAGTACATCTCCTCGGGGTGCCCCTGCTTTATTCAGAAAGAAGAAAGACGGAGTATGCGATTTTGTATTGACTACCGAGAATTAAACCATGTCACCATCAAGAATAGGTATCCGCTACCTCGCATTGATGACCGCTCGACCAGCTTGCAAGGAGCACAATTCTTTTCAAAGATCGATCTTCGCTCGATATCATCACCAAGATTAAAACCGAGGATATTCCAAAGACCGCCTTCGTAACTCCCCAGACGGCATTATGAATTTTAGTCATGTCTTTTGATCGACTAATGCCCCGCCGCTTTCATGGATATGATGAACCGTGGTATTCAAGGAATATTTGGATCGCTTTGTTGTTGTCTTTATTGATGACATCCTCATCTATTCCAAAAGCCGTGAAGATCATGAGCACCATTTGAAGTCGACACTTGAAAGGCTTCGTGAAAACAAACTTTATGCCAAGTCAAGAAATGCGAAGTTCGCTTGAGGAAGTAGCATTCCTTGGGCACGTGGTGTCAAAACATGGAGTATCCGTCAACCCGGCCAAGATTGAAGCAAAGACAAAGTTGGGAGCAACCAAAGTTCATGATCAAGGCGCGAGCTTTTCGGGCTTAGCCGGTTATTATCTGAGATTCGTGGAAGGATTTTCTAAATCGCCATCGCTAACTCGCTTGACTTAAAAAGATACAAAATTTGTATGGAGCGAGGAATGCGAGAAGAGTTTCCAAGAGCTCAAGAGAGACTCATTTTTTCGCACTGCTCGCAATACCATCCGGTACGGATGGATTTGTTATATACAACGATGCTTCGTGCAAAGGGTTAGGATGCTGCTCATGCAACATGGGAAAGTCATAGTTTATGCCTCACGATAACTCAAAGAATATGAGAGGAATTATCCTACTCATGATCTAGAGTGGCAAAGCAATGATTTCGCTGAAAATTTGGAGACACTACTTGTATGGGGAGAAAGTGGAGATTTATATTTTGACCATAAAAGCCTCAAATATTTCTTCACCAAAAAAAGAACTCAACATGCAAGAACGACGCTGGCTTGAACTATTGAAAGATTACGATCACACTATTCAATATCATCCCGAAAAGTTTAACGTAGTAGTCGACGATCGAAAGTAGTAAGATCATACGCGTAGTACGAAAAAGCGATATTGTTAATGCAAAGGCCCATTCTGTATGACTTGCAAAGGATGGAGGTAGAATTAAAGACCTGTGGACCCACATGATGATGGCGTAATATATACGTAGAACCCGATTTTAATCGATAAAGTTAAAGTCGCCAAGCTACTTGGATTCGGAGCCGATACGTATATGAAGAAGAAAGTGCAAGAAGGAGCTATTCCGTAAGTTTAGAATCGATGAAGAAGGAATACTTAGATTCAACCTGCACTTTGTGTTCCTAACGATTCTCGACTTGAAGCATAGAATCATGATGGAGGCACACAACACCCCGCTTTGTAATCCATCTCGGGAGTACCAAAATGTATCATGATATTTCACATACATTTTGGTGGAACAATATGAAGAGAGAGATCATGAGTTTATCTCGAGGTGTTTAACTTGTCAACGTAAAGGCGAGCATCAAGTGCCAAAGGGTCCATTACAACCACTTGAGATTTCAAATGGAAGTGGGAACACATTACTATGGATTTCAACATGTGTCTTCCCAAAGTTTCTCAAGGCATAGATGCGATTTGGGTTATTGTTGATAGATTAACCAAGTCTGCCCATTTCTTACCGATACGTGAGACTTATTCCCTTGAACGTCTTGCTCGCATGTACGTGAATGAGATTGTGAGATTGCATGGCATGCCAGTATCCATAGTTTCGGATCGTGACCCAAGATTCACTTCACGATTTTGGGTTAGCTTGCAGAAAGCTATGGGCACGGATTTACGATTCAGTTCAGCATACCATCCTCAAACGGACGGACAATCAGAGAGGACTATTCAAACCCTTGAAGATCTATTAAGACTTTGTGTCCTAGATTTTAAAGGAAGTTGGGATAAGTACTTGCCACTGGTGGAATTCTCCTACAACAACAACAGCTTATCAAGCAAGTATAGGCATGGCTCCATTTGAGGCGCCAGATGGATTTAAAGTGTCGCTCTCCAAAGATGTCGGGACGAGGTGGGGAGAAGAAAACGTTGTTGGGACCGTAATTAGTACGCATGACTACGTAAAAGATCCAAATGATTCGACAACGATACAAACGGCACAAGATCGATAAAAGAGTTATGCGGATCTTCATCGAAAAGACGACGGAATTTAATATTGGGGATCATGTATTGTTACGTGTTGCACCATGGAAGGGAGTTACAAGATTGGGGGAAGAGAGGAAAGCTCAATCCACGCATTTGTTGGTCCATTTGAGATTCTCGACCTAATAGGAAATGTGGCCTATAGACTCAAGATTACCTCCAAGTATGTCTCGTGTTCATAATGTTTTTCACATATCCATGCTTCAGAATATGTGAAAGACCCAACCATATTATTATCAAGTTAGAACCAGACGAGATAGTCAAGATTTAACGCACGACGTAAGAAGTACCGTTAAGATCTTGGATAGAGAAAGAGCATGTCCCACGCACTCAAGGTTATACCACAAGTTAAGGTTTTATGGAGAAACCATGCTATCAAGAAATGACCGGGAGTTGGAATCGTAAATGAAAGCGAGGTATCCTCACCTTTTCAAAAACACTGTGTACGTATGTCAATTTCGAGGACTAAATTTCATAAGGAGGGAGGTTGTAAGACCCCAACTTATTATAAATAAAATCGAATTTCCTCTAATTATATTTGTGAATAATAAGGTATTAATTTGATATAATTCTCTCGTTATGGGTGAAATGTGCAAATTTTGCAAAATATGCAAGTGGTTATAAAATAATCATCATTGTTTGGGAATATTCGCTTGGTCGTGGAATATTCTTGTTGTTTGGGAATATTCGACGATTTACGCAGCTCATTTCAGGGCCCCTATAATAATAATAATCGCTTTGATGAAGAAAATGACAAGTTTGAGTTTTTATAAATAACTACAGAAGTTGTTACCAAGCTAACATCGCTGGAATACCCGGTGGTTAAAAAATACAAAGAATACGCTGTGGATGCACAAAGATTGATGAATTATTGATCCTTACGTAAGAAGGCACTACTCAAATAATTGTTACAAAGAGTTATCGCTCAATATTTTATTTTATTGATTCAATAATTGTCATGCGTTGATATTTTATATTATTGTTGTTTCAATAATTGTCATCGCACAAGATTTCCCATTATCGATCAATAATTCATATTATTTGAATAATATTATTAGATAGCATTATTGGCAATGTCTAGAAAGTTCTCACAAGGAGAGGTTTGGTCACCTAATTGCGCGCCAATAAGGAGAAATTTTATTGAAAGCCCCCTCTTCCCGGAACTACCGTCATTCATAAATGTGTGATTCGTAATATTATTTGTGAATAATTAATTATTGATTCATATGATAAGGAAATATTTATTTTATGTGGATATAAATGTTGGATATATTTATTGTGGTAAAAAAAATGAAGGAGTTAATGTTGAGGTGTTTTATCAAGATTTTTGTTTTGAATGAAGGTATTAAAAATTAAACCAGTTGTTTTTGAGATATATTGTGTGAGTTATAATTTTTAATCCGACCGCTGATCGTTGTAATTTTTGGATATGTTATATATATATAAGTTGAGTATATGTCCACAAATTTTGAACCGTTAAAAATGAACGATGATTTGTTATGAATTTTAAGAGGTGACCGATTCGTAAATTAGGTTTATAAATGATTTTGGTGGAAAATTTAGAATTGAGAGGGCCCCACTTGTGGTTGGTGAAGAAATGTGCTGAATTTATTTCAAAATGTGGTGGGTGGGAATAGTAGTGTAAAGCCATCAAAGTGTCAAGTCAAGTCTCGCTAACATTTTCCTATAAATAGAGGGCTAAGTTAGAATTGAAAATCACACCGTAAACAAGTTTTTCTTCTCTCTCTAGATTATCGAGTGTATTTTGTGAGTATTTAGATACTTTGTGAGTTTCTATTCATCGCTGCAAGTTTCCTTCAAATTTTTTATATACCGATATTCCGATCGTAAGTAATCGATATTTTGAGGTAAGTGGATGTTATTTTCTTCATATATGATATTATTTCTTCAATATCATTATGTCAAGTATTGATCTGAATTTTTATCAAATTTGGACTTTTTTTGTGTTGGGGTTATTATTCACGATATATTAGACTATTCACGATACTGATACACTATTCATTAATATATTCACTATTCCAAAAAATGAAAAATTTTCTTCTTTTGTCCAAGATGTCTATTATGGTTACTATCTTTGATCAGATCCATGTTTTGATCTTTTTTTTTGAATTTCGCTTCAAAATTGGTATTTATGAAGTATTATTGATCTTCGATAAACTCATATATACTTAATCCCTACTATTTGTCCTTCCGCTTCAATCGATTCGCATTTTCTTTTAAAATATTTTTCATCATCCTCACCCTAAATGATGATATTACTAAATATCTTCTACCAGAAAGCAAAAAGATAAATGATTAATCGATGAATATCTTTGGCCCGTAAAAAAAAAGATGAATGTGTGTTGAGATGAATATGACCAATCGGTGATATAAATGAATATCTTTGGCCTCAGAAAAAAAAAGATGAATATTTGATTAAAGATGTATATTGATTGTTGTTACAGGATAAAATATTGATGATGGATTTTTAAATCTTAGAAGATAGTAGAACTCATTCTCTACTGACTCTTCTAATGGATTGTTGTTTCACCGCAGCTTGTTGATCTAAAACTTGTTGGCTATTATATTTTATCGATTTTTTCCTCGTGAAGACTAACGATAATTTGTTGTATATTATCTTAGTCATAATATTCTTTATCGGGCTAGTTGAGCTCACCCTTTTCCTTTTTGTTCCATTTTTCTCGTGAGGTGAGAAATAAAGCAGAACTAGCTGGGGTACTGGAGTGATGGTTCTAGAAAGATGTTTTTTAAAGCCCCTCACTATTTTTCGTAAAATAGTGTTTGAATAATTGTAACGAGGACTTATTTGAGTGTGGATATTGTCTAGAAGACAATATTTGTATTTAAACTCACAAGATGTGTTGTCGATTTTGCACGCACAATTGTATTATTGAAGTTGTAGTTTGCTTTTTCTGCATCATGTATTTGGCACTCGTAATGGGTGTTGTATACCTATTTTTATGAAAACAATCAATTTTAGCATGATGAGTAGTTAACCAATCAATCCCTAGAATCACGTCAAATGCAAGTATTTTTAAAGAAATAAGATCGACATGTAATGTGAGGGTACCGATTTGAACCAAACAAGACTTATAAACGGTGGATGTAATGAAGGTTTCTCCCAACGAAGTTTCAATAGAAAAGTAAAAGTCTGATTTCTCCGAAGTCAAATTTAAACGTTGAGCGCAAGTAGGAGAAATAAAAGAATGGGTAGAACCGGTATCAAATAAGGTATAGACTTTGCTAGAGTTTATGATTAGCTTACCCGTGATCACCTTGTTCAGATTCCTCGCTTTTTGGGAGGTTACGACAAACGCACTCCCTTGAACTACCGATTTTGTCTTGTCTGGGACGGCATTTGATGCCTCCATCCCAGCTGGACTTGACTTCGGTGGACAACAAAATCGGGCTAGGTGACCTTCTCTTCCGCAATTATAACACGCTTTGGTTTGCTGCCTACAGTTTGGACTGATATGTCCCTCCCCTCCGCATTTGTAACATACGATTGGCTGTCGTTCCCCTTCCTTAACAACAGGTGCTGGTGATGATGTCTTTCCATCATTGTTGAATCTCTTCTTCTTGAAATGTCCACTTTTATTGTCTTGGCCATGATTACCATCGAAGTGGTTACCATTTCTGCCATGTTGATTCCCTCCACTTTTGTTGTCACCGCTTTGATAACTGTTACCATTGGTATTATCATTTTGTCAGCTGCTCTCTCTTGGTTGGGTTGACTCGTTATCGCGCTCCAATAACTGAGCCCTATTTACAACATCTGAATACAAACACAGTTTGTGAGAAATTAGGTATTGACGTATCTCGGGTTTCAAACCTCTTAGAAACATCCGCGTCATTCTCTTCTCATTATCAACCAAGTGGGACGCAAACCAAGATAACTCGGCAAACTTAGCTTCGTACTGTGACACGGTCATATTGTTCTACTCCAGCTTGATGAACTCTACCTCTTTCATGTGACGAATACTTTCGGGAAAGTACTTGTCGTTGAACAGTTCTTTGAATTTCTCCCAAGACATCTTCAGTGCGGCATGTTGAGTACACTTTACCGATTCCCACCAATAATCTGTCTCTCCTCGCAACATAAAGGTGGCAAAGGGAACCTTTTGCTCCTCAGAGCATCCCAAGACATCAAATATCTTAGTGATCTGCTTTATCCATGTCTCCGCCTTAAGTGGTTTTGGCTCTCCAATAAACTTCGGTGGTCCCAGCTCCTTGAACTGTTTAGTGGTGACCGTCCGAGAGTTGCCAGTGTTTCCACCTGCATTTTGAACATGAGTTGTTCTCGCCTGATGTTGCATGAATTGCATAAAGCCTCTGAACATCCCATTGTTCATCACTTGGTCAGCTTTGTTGTTTTCCTGATGATTATTGCCATCCTGATGCACATTATCCTGGGTATTGATCGTTGGTGACTCAACGGTCTCATGTGCTTCATTGCTTATCTCAACATTTTCGGATGCCATTATCAAATATCGCCACAAAATAAGGGTTAATTGACATGTCACATATTATCCCTATACTCAATCGACCAATTAAATACCAAATAAACTTAGGTAAGTCATACTAGCAAAGGAATTCCCGTCTCTCCCTCCTAGTTCTTGTCTCACATCTCGCCTAGGATCATATCCCTAAGCTTTGATACCAACTCATGACGCCCCAAAAATAGGTATACATCACCCATCTTGAGTCGCCAAATACATGGTACAAAATTCAAATACAACTTAATAATACAATTTGTTGTGTAACATACGACAAAACATAAATCGAGAGTTTTAATATGAATATTGTCTTCTAGATAATTATTCAACTCAAATGGAGTCCTCAATACATTTATTATCACACTATTTCATAGAATAGTGATGACTACTAATGCTATCATCTGGACCGTCACTCCGTTTCCCGACTAGTCCCAGCTATGTTCTCATTTCCTGAAGAGAACAATGAAAGCAAAAGGGTGAGCTCAACTAGCCCAGTAAGAAATATTATGACTAAGATAATGCATAATAATTTATCGTTAGCCTTCAACAGTGTTATACTGATAAAATATAACAAACATCAACTTTAACTGCAACGGAACGAGCAATCCATTAGAAGAGTCAAGTAGAGCATAAAATCTACTATCTTCTATGATTTAAAAGGTTTTTCATCACTTTTATCGCTGAGACTCAGCTTAATAAATACTTCACATCATCGAATCACCCCTGCACTGCGGCCAAAGATATTCTTTAGTATAGCGACCACAAATTATCCATGCGCTACGGGCCAAGGATATTCGTGCATTCATCAATGGTCATGATTATGCCAACAACTATCCATCAATGCACTATGGGCCAATGAGGACTTTTACCACATCATTTGTAACATTACGGTCATGATTATACCGAATAATCCTGGTCATAATCATACCAAGTCCATCTATGCACTACATGCCCACAGATGACTTTCAACATAATATAAACATGAAGATGATGACAATGATATAAGAATTCAATAAAATAAGTTCAAGGATAAATTTTTAAAGATTTATAATTTAATTTATCCAGAATTCAATATTATCCAAATTGTCAACATGATACTGCTTTATGGAGTAAAATTCAAGAATGATAATGTATCAAAAATTATTTGGACCGAAAAGAAATCAATTTTTGTTATGAATAGTACTCCGGGTGAATAATACCCTGTGAATAGTACTTCGAGAATAGTACTCAGTGAATAGTACTTTATGAATAGTACTCATGAATAGTACTTTGTGAATAGTACTCATGAATAGTACTTTTGTGAATAGTACCGTATAAATGAATAGTACTCATGGACAGTGCTCCGGTATGAAAATTTTAAAATTTAACAAGAATTTGCAGAAAATATCCTTTTCAAGCGATACTAGATGAAGCGCAAATTTTAAGGATATTCTACTAATTTCACGAAATATAGAAGCAATACTTTAACCGAATGATGGTATAATCAGGAATACGAGACGAAATAATATTACTCACATACTACAGAGTATGGAAGAAAATATTATTCTTATGAATACTGAACAAAATAATACCCCTTACCTCAGAAGAAGACTAGATACTGGAATAGCGAGGTAGCAGACTTCTCTTCTACTTTCTCTCTAAAGCTTTTCTCTCTATAAATGCTCTTGTGAGTCTTAGTGAATTGGTGAGAATGAAAGACGAATGAGCTTCTATTTATAGGAAAATATAGTTTTGATAATTGCACGTTTTGAGGCTCGAAATATTACAGTATAATACCTTCATCTTTTTCTTCATTTTTAATTTAGTCCTGCAAGTATTATCAAACTTACACCACCTCCCATAATAGTACATCTTGTGTATCAATAGTACAATCGTGTGAATCAATAGTACAATCATGTGAAAAAAATATTACAGTATAGTACCTTCATCTATACCTCTATTTTTAATTTAGTCATGAAAGTATTATCAATCTTGCACCACCTCCCCTAATAGTACATGCACGTGAATCAATAGTACACACATGTGAAAAAATAGTTATAAACATGTGAATTAATAGCAATTAATTGCTCATTTATCCGATTAATTACCCGATTGGTCAATATAACCTCCAGACATCCATTATTATCGAAATAGATGTCGATTTCCACTAACACTAATAATCCCAACACAATGGAAATATCAATTTCATCTTTAATCAACACGAACTTACTCATCATTAATATTATAACTCACAATATTTAACAACCAGATCATTCCCAGGAAAGAGGGGGCTTTCCGATAAGGATTTCTCCTTATTGGCGCGCAATTAGGTGACCAAACCTCTCCTTGACAGAACTTCTAGACATCGTCAATATTACAAATAATAATATGAATACCTTTGTCATCTCAATTATTGATTTAATAATATAAAATATTATGCAGATGATACTATGACAATAATTGAATCAATAATATGGAAGATATTATGCAGCAATTTCTGTAGCAATAATTGAGTTACTTCTCACGTAAACATCAACAATCAATACCGTGTGCTACTATGCAACCACGCGTATTACTGTACTTTTATCACCGGGTAGTTCAACAGTTTAACGGTAAAACTTTCGCTATTATTTTTATAAAAGATAATTTACATCGTTTTAACTAACTACGACAATACTTTCATCATGGGGTCCACCAATGATTGTGCCATCGTCTGAATATTCCTCATAAAAAACGAATATTCCCCACCAATCGAATATTATATAACCACTTGCTTACTTTGCAAAATTTGTAAATAATACCCACAACTATAACATTATATCAAATCCACACCATAATATTTAAAAATATATTTCGAGAAAAAATAATCTTTATTCATAAAAGTTGGGGTCTTATAACCTCCACTTCTTATGAAATTTTGTCCTCGAAATTAGGGTACGTACCTGGTATGTCGAAGATGTGAGGATACCTTGACTTCATTTCAGATTCTAACTCCCAGGTCATTTCCTCAACATCATGGTTTCTCCACAAAACTTTGACTTGAGGTATAACCTTGGAGTGTAGAATATGATCCTTCTTATCCAAGATTTTAACAGGTACCTCCTCATACGTTAAATCTTCTGCTATCTCGTCTGGTTCAAATTCAATAATGTGGTTCGGGTCTTTCACATATTTAAGTAACATAGATATGTGAAAAAATGTTATGAACACAAGACATACTTGGCGGTAAGGCGAGTCTATAGGCCGCAGTTCCTACTCGATCGAGGATTAAAAATGGGCCAATGAATCGAGGATTGAGCTTTCCTCTATTTCCAAATCTCGTAACTCCTTTCCATAGAGCAACACGTAACAACACATGATCTCCAATATTGAATGTCACGTCTTTTCGATGAAGATCAGCATAACTCTTTTGTCGATCTTGTGAGGTTTTTATACGTTATCGGATCGTTTGAATCTTTTCAGTAGTCATACGTACCAACTCCGATCTTAAAAACGTTGCTTCACCCACCTCATCCCATTATACTGGAGAACAACACTTTCTTCCATACAATGCCTCAAATGGAGTCATGCCAATACTTGCTTGATAACTGTTGTTGTAGGAAAACTCCACCAATGGTAATAACTTGTCCCAACTTCCTTTGAAGTCAAGGACACAGAGTCTTAATAAATCTTCAAGAGTTTGAATAGTCCTCTCCGACTGCCCGTCCGTTTGAGGATGATATGCCGAACTAAATCATAAATTCGTGCCCATAGCTTTTTGCAAACTAACCCAAAATCGTGAAGTGAATCTTGGGTCTCGATCAGAAACTATGGATACTGGCATACCATGCAATCTTACAATCTCATTTATGTACATACGAGCAAGACGTTCAAGTGTATAAGTTTTCAGATATCGGAAGAAATGAGCAGACTTGGTCAATCTATCAACAATGACCCAAATCACATTTATGCCTTGAGAAACCTTGGGAAGACCAGTAACAAAATCCATGGTAATGTGCTCCCACTTCCATTCTGAAATTTCAAGTGGTTGTAATAGACCTTTTGGCACTTGATGCTCCGCCTTGACTCGTTGACAAGTTAGACACCTTGAGATAAACCCCGCTATCTCTCTCTTCATATTGCTCCACCAAAATGTATGTCGAAGATCATGATACATTTTGGTACTCCCGGGATGGATTGCAAACGGTGTGTTGTGCGCCTCCATCATGATTTTATACTTCAAGTCAGAATCGTTAGGAACATAAAGTCTGGAGTTGACTCAAAGTATTCCTTCTTCATCGATTTTGTCTCCCGGAATAGCACATTCTTGTACTTTCTTCCTCATACGCATCAGCTCCAGGTTTGTAGCTTGAGCAGCTTTAACTTTATCGATTAAAATCGGTTCTACTAGTATATTCACCATCATTACATGGGTCCCTGGAGTCTTTAACTCTATCTCCAAACTTTGTAAGTCATACAAAATGGGCCTTTGCGTTCACAATATCATACTCGTACCCGTATATGATCTTCTACTCAATACATCAGCTACTACGTTCGCTTTTCCAGGATGGTATTGAATGGTATGATCATAATCTTTCAATAGCTCAAGCCATCGTCGTTGCCGCATGTTGAGTTCCTTTTGAGTGAAGAAATATTTGAGGCTTTTATGATCAGTATAGATCTCCACCTTCTCTCCATACAGGTAATGCCTCCAAATCTTAAGCGCAAAAATGATAGTTGCCAACTCTAGATCATGAGTAGGATAATTCCTATCATATTCTTTGAGTGGTCGTGAGGCATAGGCTATGACTTTCCCATGTTGCATGAGAACACATCCTAACCCTTTGCCTGAAGCATCACTGTAGATGACAAATCCCTCCGAGCCAGATGGTATTGTCAGAAGAGGTGCTGAAATGAGCCTCCTCTTGAGTTCTTGAAAACTCTTCTCACATTCCTCGCTCCAACCAAACTTTGTATCTTTTCGAGTCAGTTGAGTTAATGGAGTAGCGATTCGAGAAAACCCATCTACGAATCTCCGATAATAACCAGCTAAGACGAGAAAGCTACGTACTTCGGTCACTGACTTAGGTTGCTCCCAGCTTTGAATTGCTTCAATCTTTGTCGGGTCAACAGATATTCCATGATTTGATATTACTTGCCCAAGGAATGCTACTTCCTCAAGCCAGAACTCGCATTTCTTCAACTTGGCATAAAGCTTGTATTCACAAGGCTTTTGGAGTATCAGCCTCAAGTGTTGCTCAAGATCTTCATGGCTTTTGGAATAAATAAGGATGTCATCAATAAAGACGACCACAAAGTGATCCAAATATTCCTTGAATACTCGGTTCATCATATCCATGAAGGCAGCAGGAGCATTAGTCAATCCAAAGGACATGACTAGGAATTCATAATGCCCGTACTGAGTTCTGAAAGCCGTCTTTAGAATGTCATCGGTTTTAATCTTCAATTGGTGATATCCGGAACGAAGAACAATCTTTGAAAAGAATTTGGCTCCTTGCAACTGGTCAAACAGGTCATCAATACGTGGTAATGGGTACCTATTTTTGATGGTGACATGATTCAACTCCCGATAATCAATACAAAGTCGCATACTCCCATCTTTCTTTTTCATGAATAGAACAGGAGCACCCCAAGGAGAAGTACTGGACGAATGAAACCGATGTTCTAACAATTCCTGTAGTTGGGTCTTTAACTCCTAAAGTTCAATAGGAGCCATTCGATATGGGGCTTTGGAAATAGGTTTTGTACCAGGTTCAAGGTCGATACAAAATTCAATTTCATGCTCTGGGGCTAGGCCAGGAAGTTCTTCATGGAATACGTTAGGAAATTCATTAATAATAGAAATATCATTCAAAACTGACGTATTTTTGTTTAGATCTGTGACGTGGGCTAAGAAAGCTTGACATCCGTTTTTCAATAAATGAATAACTTTATGGCTTGAGATGACCGTGATTGATTTTAATGGTTTGGTCGCTTGAATTCGCATAATAGGTTGTTTAGGAATATGAAAGCTAACAACCTTACGAGAACAATCAATTTTAGCATGATGAGTAGTTAACCAATTAATTCCTAGAATCACGTCAAATGCAAGTATTTTAAATGAAATAAGATCGACAGGTAATGTGAGGGTATCGATTTGAACCAAACAAGACTTATAAACAGTGGATGTAATGAAGGTTTCTCCCAACGGAGTTTCTACAGATAAGTCTAAGTCTAATTTCTTTGGAGTCAAATTTAATCGTTGAGCGCAAGTAGGAGAAATAAAAGAATGGGTAGAACCGGTATCAAATAAGGTATAGACTTTGCTAGAGTTTATGATAAGCTTACCCGTGATGACCTCATTCGGGTTCCTTGCTTTCTGGGAGGTCACAACAAACGCTCTCCCTTGCACTACTGGCTTTGACTTTTCTGGGACGGCCTTTGGTGCCTCCATCCTGGCTGGACTTGACTTCGGTGCACAAAAAAATCAGGCTAGGTGACCTTCTCTTCCGCAATTATAACACGCTTTGGTTTGCTGCGTACAGTTCGGACTGATATGTCCCTCCCCTCCGCATTTGTAACATACGATTGGTTGTCGTTCCCCTTCCTTAACAACAGGTCCTGGTGATGATGTCTTTCCATCATTGTTGAATCTCCTCTTCTTGAAATGTCCACTTTTATTGTCTTGGCCATGATTACCACCGAAGTGGTTACCATTTCTGCCATGTTGATCCCCTCCACGTTTGTTGTCACCGCTTCGATAACTGTTACCATTGGTATTATCATTTTGCCGGCTGCTCTCTCTTGGTTGGGTTGACTCGTTATCGGGCTCCAATAACTGAGCCCTATTTACAACATCTAAATACAAACACAGTTTGTGAGAAATTAGATATTGACGTATCTCGGGTTTCAAACCTCTTAGAAACATCCGCGTCATTCTCTCCTCATTATCAACCAAGTGGGACGCAAATCGGGACAACTCGGCAAACTTAGCTTCGTACTGTGACACGGTCATATTGTTCTGCTCCAGCTTGATGAACTTTACCTCTTTCATATGATGAATACTTTCAGGAAAGTACTTGTCGTTGAACAGTTCTTTGAATTTCTCCCAAGACATCTTCAGTACGGTAGGTTGAGTACGCTTTACCAATTCCCACCAATAATCTGCCTCTCCTCGCAATATAAAGGTGACAAAGGGAACCTTTTTCTCCTCGGAGCATCCCAAGACATCAAATATCTTGGTGATCTGCTTTATCCATGTCTCCGCCTTAAGTGGTTTTGGCTCTCCAATAAACTCCGGTGGTCCCAACTCCTTGAACTGTTTAGCGGTGACCGTCCGAGAGTTGTCAGTGTTTCTACCTGCATTTTGAACAGGAGTTGTTCTCGCCTAATGTTGCATGAATTGCATAAAGCCTCTGAACATCCCATCGTTCATCACTTGGTTAGCGTTGTTGTTTTCCTGATGATTATTGCCATCCTGATGCACATTATCCCGGGTATTGATCGTTGGTGACTCAACAGTCTCATGTGCTTCATTGCTTATCTCAACATTTTCGGATGCCATTATCAAATACTGCCATAAAATAAGGGTTAATTGACATGTCACATATTATCCCTATACTCTGATCAACCAATTAAATACCAAATAAACTTAGGTAAGTCATACTAGCGAAGGAATTTCCCGTCTCTCCCCTCCTAGTTCTTGTCTCACATCTCAGCTAGGGATCATATCCCTAAGCTTGATACCAACTGTGACCCCCCCAAAATAGGTATACATCACCCATCTTGAGTCGCCAAATACATGGTACAAAATTCAAATACAACTTAATAATACAATTGTCGTGTAACATACGACAAAATATAAACTGAGAGTTTTAATACGAGTATTGTCTTCTAGACAATATTAAACTCAAATGGAGTCCTCAATACATTTATTATCACACTATTTCATAGAATAGTGAGGACTACTAATGCTATCATCTGGACTGTCACTCCGTTCCCCGACTAGTCCTAGCTACGTTCTCATTTCCTGAAGAGAATAATGAAAGCAAAAGGATGAGCTCAACTAGCCCAGTAAGAAATATTATGACTAAGATAATGCAGAATAATTTATCGTTAGCCTTCAACAGTGTTATACTGATAAAATATAACAAACATCAAGTTTAACTGCAGCAGAACAAGCAATCCATTAGAAGAGTCAAGTAGAGCATAAAATCTATTATCTTCTATGATTTAAAAGGTTTTTCATCACTTTTATCGCTGAGACTCAGCTTAATAAATACTTCACATCATCGAATCACCCCTGCACTACGGCCAAGGATATTCTTTAGTATAACGACCATAAATTATCCATGAGTTACGGGCCAAGGATATTCGTGCATTCATCAATGGTCATGATTATGCCAACAACTGTCCATCAATGTACTATGGGCCAATGAGGACTTTTACCACATCATTTGTAACATTACGGTCATGATTATACCGAATAATCCCTGGTCATAATCATACCAAGTCCATCTATGCACTACAGGCCACAGATGACTTTCAACATAATATAAACATGAGGATGATGACAATGATATAAGAATTCAATAAAAACAAGTTCAAGGATAAATTTTTAAAGATTTATAGTTTAATTTATCCAGAATTCAATATTGTCCAAATTGTCAAAATGATACTGCTTTATGGAGTAAAATTCAAGAATGATAATGTATCAAAAATTATTTGGACCGAAAAAAAATCAATTTTTGTTATGAATAGTACTCCGGGTGAATAGTACCTGAGTGAATAGTACCCCATGAATAGTACTTCGGGAATAGTACTTTATAAATAGTACTCGTGAATAGTACTTTGTGAATAATACTCATGAATAGTACTTTTGTGAATAGTACCGTATAAATGAATAGTACTCATGGACAGTGCTCCGACATGAAAATTTTAAAATTTAACAAGAATTTGCAGAAAATATCCTGGTGAAGCGATACTAGATGAAGCGCAAATTTTAAGGATATTCTACTAATTTCACGGAATATAGAAGCAATACTTTAACCGAATGATGGTATAATTAGGAATACGAGACGAAATAATATTACTCACATACTACAGAGTATGGAAGAAAATATTATTCCTATGAATACTGAACAAAATAATATCCCTTATCTCAGAAGAAGACTGGATACTGCAATAGTGAGTCTTAGTGAATTGGTGAGAATGAAAGAAGAATGAGTTTCTATTTATAGGAAAATATAGTTTCGATAATTGCACGTTTTGGGGCTCGAAATATTACAGTATAATACCTTCATCTTTTTCTTCATTTTTAATTTAGTCCTGCAAGTATTATCAAACTTGCACCACCTCCCCTAATAGTACATCTTGTGTATCAATAGTACAATCATGTGAATCAATAGTACAATCATGTGAAAATAATAATAATTACAGTATAGTACATTCATCTATATCTCCATTTTTAATTTAGTCATGCAAGTATTATCAATCTTGCACCACCTTCCCTAATAGTACATGCATTTGAATCAATAATACACATATATGAACAAATAGTTATAAGCATGTGAATTAATAGCAATTAATTGCTCATTTATTCGATTAATTACTCGATTGGTAAATATAACCTCTAGACATCCATTATTATTGAAATAGATGTCGATTTCCACTAACACTAATAATTTTAACACAATGAAAATATCAATTTCATCTTTAATCAACACGAACTTATTCATCATTAATATTATAACTCACAATATTTAACAACCAGATCATTTCCAAGAAAGAGGGGGCTTTCCGATAAGGATTTCTTCTTATTGGCTCGTAATTAGGTGACCAAACCTCTCCTTGACAGAACTTCTAGACATTGTCAATATTGCAAATAATAATATGAATAACTTTGTCGTCTCAATTATTGATTTAATAATATAAAATATTATGCAGATGATACTGTGACAATAATTGAATCAATAATATGAAAGATATTATGCAGCAGTTCCTGTAGCAATAATTGAGTATAATTGAGTTACTTCTCACGTAGGCATCAACCATTAATACCGTGTGCTACTATGCAACCACGCATATTACTGTACTTTTACCACCGGGTAGTTCAACAGTTTAACGGTAAAACTTTTGCCGTTATTTTTATAAAAAGATAATTCTGTCATTTTCTAACTACGACAATACTTTCGTTGTGGGTTCCACCAATGATTGTGCCGTCGTACGAATATTCCCTGTTAAAACGAATATTCCCCGCCAATCGAATATTATATAACCACTTGCTTACTTTGAAAAATTTGTAAATAATACCCACAACTATAACATTATATCAAATCCACACCATAATATTCAAAAATATATTTCGAAAAAAATTAATCTTTATTCATAAAAGTTGGGGTCTTATACATGCCTTCGCTGGGGTCAATGCCAACGAATTCAATCATCGGGTACTGCTGATGCCTTCACTGGGATCAATGCACATATTACAAGTTTGGTTATCGATAAGAGATTTTGGTCATAATTCTTGTTTTTCTGTCGTTCTAGGCCTAGATTTTTTTGTTTTCCCCATTTTATATCCTCTTAGGGGTTTTCAAGGATTTTAAAGCCTTAAAATGATCCAAACGGATACCTTTCTAGGTGAACACCCTTTTTCAAACCCGAAAGGACACGTTTTGGCCTGCATTTTACCAAAAGGGGAGCTGGGAGGTCCACCATAGTCAGCCATAGATACCCCCGCGACCAGCCATGGCTAGGCTTATACCCTCGGGCAAGCTCATTTTCATTCATTTCAACCAAGCCTTCTTACCTTTTCTCTACAATTTCCGAGCATTCTTCTCAGATCTACTCACTTGGGGCTTGATTTTGAGTATTCCGCCATCGTACAACTTGTTTAGCGCACTTAAGGTAACATATACACTCCTTCTTTTCTCCATAACCAAAACTTTCATATTTAGAGACAATCTAATCGTTACTTAATTACAATAGAACAATTGTTATACATATATTACATTTAATTTCCTCTTTAAGATCAAGAAGATTGACAAAATATGTATAGATTTAATTTAAATAATATTATTAGATATCATTATTGGCAATGTCTAAGGAAGTTTTGTCTAGAAAATAGGTTTGATCACCTAATTGCGCGCCAGTAAGGAGAAATCCTTATCGAAAAGCCCCATCTTTTCTAGGAACGACCTGGTTGTCAATATTATGGTTCTGTAATATTATTTGTGAATAATTAATTATTGATAAAAATGATAAAAAAAATATTTATTTTATGTGTATATAAATGAAGGAATTAATGTTGAGGTATTTTATCAGTATTTTGTCGGAATGGAGGTGTTGAAAATCATCTGTATGTGGATTTCGATCATTTTTCGTTTAGAATTTGGAAAAACTTTCTTCTACAAAGTTTTAGAGATCTAAATTTTCTATGGAATGGACATAAGATTCGTAATTTTATGATAAAAGTGCTATTTATTATGAATTATTGAAGTTCCGAAATATTAGGGCGGAATAGATTTTTGGAGTTATAAATATTTTTTAAAAGAAAAACATTTTTTTAATGTTGGTGGGCCCCACTAGTGTGCTGATGAATTTGGTCGAGGGTGGGCGTGAATTTTTTTTTAAGTAAAATATTATTTTATTAAATTTTCTGCTTTGGTGTTCTAAGCATTTTCTTATAAATAGGATGATTAAGTTAGAATTGAAAATCACATCAGAATCAGAAGTTTCTCTCTCTATAATATCGAGCATATTTTTCTGAGTATTTAAATACTTTTAGTGTTACTATTCAGTGCACGTTTCATTCAGTATTATATCCAATATTTCCGCTAGAAGTACTATTCTTTTGAGGTAAGGGGTGTTATTTTTTCGTAAATGATGTTATTTCTTTCAATATCATTATACCGAAATATTGGTATGAATTTTATTATGAATTTTTTTACCTATTCACATATACGACACTATTCACGTATACGACACTATTCACGTATAAGACACTATTCAAAAAAATGGTACTATTCACGAGTACCATTCACAAAGTATGATTTTTCTTATGAAATTTTTACCTTTTCATGTCGGGGTTACTATTCACATATACGACACTCTTCTAATGGATTGTTGTTTCCGCTGCAGTTGTTGATCTAAAACTTGTTGTCTATTATATTCTATCATATTTTTCCCTGTTGAGTACTAAAGATAATTTATTCTGTATTATCTTAGTCATAATATTCTTTACTAGGCTAGTTGAGCTCACCCTTTTCCTTTTTGTTCCATTTTTCTTCTCAGAAGGCGAGAATATAGCGGGGACTAGTCGTTGTAAGACCCCTACTTATTATAAATAAAAATCGTATTTCCTCTAATTATTATTGTGTATAATAAAGTGTTAATTTGATATAATATTTTGATTATGGGTGAAATGTGCAAATTTTGCAAAATAAGCAAGTGGTTATAAAATATTCATTGTGTCGGGGAATATTCGTTTGGTGGTGGAATATTCTTTTTGTCGGGGAATATTCGTAGGATGGCGTAGCCATTTGTGGGCCCCATAACGGATAACTGTCGGATGAAGAAAACGACAAAGTTTGAGATTTTACAAATAACGGCGTAATTGTTACCGTTAACACTGTTGGAATACCTGGTGGTTAAAATACAGTAATACGCGTGGTTGCACAGTAGCACACGGTATTGCACAATATTGATGAATTATTGATCCTTACGTAAGAAGGCACTACTCAATAATTGTTATAGTAGTTACTGTTCAATATTTTATTTTATTGATTCAATAATTGTTGCGTTGATATTTTATATTATTGTTGTTTCAATAATTGTCCTTTGCACAAGATTTTCCATTATCGGATCAATAATTCATATTATTTGAATAATATTATTAGATAGCATTATTGGCAATGTCTAGAAAGTTCTCATCGAGGAGAGGTTTGGTCACCTAATTGCGGGCGAGAAGGAGAAATCCTTATTGGAAAGCTCCTCTTCCTAGAACTACTGGTTGTCATAAATGTGATTACGTAATATTATTTGTGAATAATTAATTATTGATTCATATGATAAGGAAATATTTCTTTTATGTGGATATAAATGTTGGATATATTTATTATGGTTAAAAATGAAGGAGTTAATGTTGAGGTGTTTTATCAGTATTTTTGTCGGAATGGAGGTATTAAAATTAAACCAGTGTTTTTGAGATATATTGCGTGAGTTATAATTTTTAATCTGACCGTTGGATCGTTGTGATTTTTGGATATGTTATACATATATAAGTTGAGTATATGTCCACAAATTTTGAATCGTTAAAAATGAGCATATGATTTGTTATGAATTTTAAGAGGTGACTGATTCGGAAATTAGGTTTATAAATGATTTTGGTGGAAAAATTCTAGAATTGAGTGGGCCCCACTTGTGTTTGGTGAAGAAATGTGCTGAATTTTATTTCAAATGTGGTGGGTGGCAATAGTAGCAGGTAAAGCCATCAGGTTGCAGGTCAAGTCTACTTCGGCATGCTAACATTTTCCTATAAATAGAGGGCTAAGTTAGAATTGAAAATCACACCAAAAACATAAGCTTTCTCCCTTTCTCTCTCTCTATATTATCGAACGTATTTTGTGAGTTTTTAGATACTTTGTGAGTTTCTATTTGTCAGTACAAGTTTCTGTCAGCACTATATCCGAAATTCAATCAGAAGTATAATTATTTTGAGGTAAGGGATGTTATTTTTTCTTAAATGATATTATTTTCTTCAATATCATTATCTTAGAAATATTGGTCTAAACTTTTATCAAATTTGAAACTTTTTGTGTGGGGGTTACTATTCACGTGATACGACACTTTATTCACTTATCGACACTATTCACCGAAAAATGAAATTTTCTCCTTTTTGTCCAAGATGTCTATTATGATTACTATCTTTGATTGTATCCATGTTTTGATCTTTATTCTTGAATTTTGCTTCTAAATTGGTTATTATGGAGTATTATTGATCTTGGATAAACTGTAATACGAATCCCTACTATTTGTCCTTTCCATCTCCTTTGGATTCATTTTTTTTAAAATATTTTTCATCATCCTCAGTCCTAAATGATGATATTACTAAATATCTTTGGCCTGTAGTGCAAAGCTGAATGACTAACTGATGAATATCTTTGGCCTGTAGTGCAAAGATGAATGATTACCTAATGAATATCTTTGGCCCGTAGTGCAAAGATGAGCAGTGTTGAGATGAACATGACTAATTGGTGATATAAATGAATATCTTTGGCTGTAGTGCAAAGATGAATATTTGATTAAAGATGTATATTGATTGTTGTTCTGAGGATAAAATATTGATGATGGACTTTTAAATCTTAGAAGATAGTAGAACTCATTCTCTAGTGGACTCTTCTAATGGATTGTTGTTTCCGCTGCAGTTGTTGATCTAAAACTTGTTGTCTATTATATTTTATCATATTTTTCCCTATTGAAGACTAATGATAATTTGTTGTATATTATCTTAGTCATAATATTCTTTACTGGGCTAGTTGAGCTCATCCTTTTTCTTTTTGTTCCATTTTTCTTCTCAGGAGGTGAGAACATAGCAAGATCTAGTCGGGGTATGGAGTGATGGTTCTAGAAAGATGTTTTAGTAGTCCTCACTATTTCTATAAAATAGTGTATGAATAATTGTAATGAGGACTTATTTGAGTGTGGATATTGTCTAGAAGACAATATTTGTATTTAAACTCACAGTATGTGTTCTCATATTTTGCACGATAATTGTATTATTGAAGTTGTAGTTTGCTTTTTGTACCATGTATTTGGCGACTCAGAATGGGTGTTGTATACCTATTTTGGGGGCGTCACAGTTGGTATCAAAGCTTAGGTGTAAAACCCCAACTTTTTGAATAAAAATGAATTTTCTATAAATATTATTTTTGAATATTATGGAGTGAAATTGATATAATGTTATAGTTGTGGGTAATATTTATAAATTTTGCAAAGTACACAAGTTGTTATATAATATTCGATTGGTCGGGGAATATTCGTTTTAACAGGGAATATTCGTACAACGGCACAATCATTGGTGGACCCCACAACGGAATTATTGTCGGATTGAGAAAACGACAAAAATACTTCATGAAAATAACAGCGGAAGTTTTACCGTTAACTGTTGAAATACCCGGTGTTAAAAGTACAGTAATACGTGTGGTTGCATAGTAGCACACGATATTAATTATTGATGCTTACGTGATAAGTCACTCAGTTTTGTTGGTATTATTAATGTAATAATACAGAAAATCTTTTTATATAAAACAAAATACTTTTATAAAGTTATTCTATAAATAGAATATATTATATTCTATTATGCATAGTGTTGCATAGTGTCTGCATAGTGTTTTGCATAGTAAAATCTTTTTATATAAAACAGAATACTTTTATAAAGTTATCTATTTTATTAGACAATAATTAGAATATATTATATTTTATTATGTATATAGTGTTTGTATAGGTTCGCATAGTGTTTTGCATAGTAAAATCTTTTATAAAGTTATTCGTTTTATTAGATTATAAATAGAATATATTATATTTTATTTAAAAGATTTTACTTTAAATATGGACCGTCCGATTAAAGTAAATCAATCTGGACCGCTCATGAGTGAGTTATTATGCTGATCCATTTTTCTATAAATAGAAGCTCATTCCTTCATTATTTTCTTATTTAATTCACTTTGAAACTCTGAGAGATAAACTATAAAGAGAAAGAAGAAAGTATTCTCGCTACTTCACTACTTATATATCCAAAGACTTTTCTTCTTAAGGTAGGGAATATTATTTGTTGTGTACTCGTAAGAGGCGTTATTCTTTTGTATTCATGAAGAGAACTTATGTTATTCCATTCTTTATTATTTCATTGGAATAACCTATATACGCTGTGAGTTGCCCTATACTTGGTGATATTCTTCTATTATTCCGTCTTTATTATTTTGTTGGAATATCTTTATGCATGCGTTTTACGCCGGGACGATTAAAATCTTTATTATTTTGTTGGAATATCCTCATGCATGCGTTTAACGGACTGATTCGATTCCGCCCTTATTAGTATTCTCATTGGAATAACTGCCATGGCATGCGAAGTACCGCATACATGGTGATTTTTGTTGTTATTCCATTCTTTATTATTCTGTTGGAACATCCTGTCGGTGCAAATTTCGCCTGACTTGGTTCCGTTATTTAGTATTCTGTTGGAATAACCTGTCTATGCGAAGTACCGCAAGCATGGTGATTTCTTTTGTTATTCCATTCTTTATTATACTCAGTAGGTTAAAGTTTTGACTTCTATACTCCATGAAATTAGTGGAATATCCTTGATATTTGCGCTTCATCCTGTATCTTTTCATGGAAATATTCTTCTGAGCATTCTTGAATTTTACTCTACAAAGCAAAGATCATGTTGACAATTTGGACATTATTAGTTCTCGGATAAATTAATTCTTGAACTTGTTTTATTGAATTCTTATATCATTGTCATCATCCTCATGTTTATATTTTTTTTTGAAAGTCAATACGTGGCTCTGTAGTGCATAGATGGACTTGGTATGATTATGACTAGGGATTATTCGATGTAATCATGACCGTTAATTTAACAATTGATGTGGTAAAAGTCCTCATTGGCCCGTAGTACATTGATGGAAGTTGTTGGCATGATCATGACCATTAATTAATACACAAATATTCTTGGCCCGTAGTGCATGGATAAATGTGGTCGTGATACTAAAGAATATCCTTGGCCGTAGTGCAGGGGTGATTCGATGATGTGGATTACTTATTAAGCTGAGTTCCAGCGATAAAGTGATGAAAACCCTTTTAAATCATAAAAAATAGTATATTTTATTCTCTACTTGACTCTTTTAATGGATTGCTTGTTCCGCTGTAGTTAAACTTGATGTTTGTTATATTGTATCGATCAGTTAACATTGTTTAAGGCTAATGATAATTTATTCTACGCATTATCTTAGTCATAATATTTCTTCTTGGGCTAGTTGAGCTCACCCTTTCTTTCACCGTTCTCTTGTGAAATGAGAATATAGTGAAACGAAGTCGAGGAAGCGGAGTGATGGTCCTAGATGGTGCGTTAATAGTCCTCACTATTCTGTGAAATAGTGTGATAATAATTGTAATGAGGACTCCTTTTGAGTTTGTATACTCTCTAGTAGACAATATTTGTATTCAAACTCACAGTTTATGTTTTGTCGTAATGTACACGACAGTTGTATTATTAAGTTGTATTTGAATTCTGTACCATGTATCTGGCGACTAAAGATGGGTGATATATACCTAATTTTGGGGGCGTCACAGTTGGTATCAAAGCTTAGGGATATGATCCCTGGCTAAGATGTGAGACTAGAACTAGGAGGGGAGAGACGGGGAATTCATTCGCTAGTATGACCTACCTATGTTTATTTGGTATTTAATTGGTCAGTCAAAGTATAGGGATAATATGTTATATGTTAATTAACCTTTGTTTTGTGGTAGTATCTGAAAATGACATCCGAGAATGTTGAGAATAGCAATGGAACACAAGAGACCGTTGAGTCTCCACATATCAATAATCAGGAGAATGTGCATCAGGAAGGCGACAATCCTCATGCAAACAACAAAACTGACCAAATGATGAATGATGGATTGTTCATAGGCTTATTGTAATTCATGCAACATCAGGCGAGAGCGGCTCCTGTCAAAAATGTAGGTGGAAACACTGAAAACTCTCGGACGGTCACCGCTAAACAGTTCAAGAAGCTGGGACCACCAGAGTTTATTGGAGAGCCAAAACCACTTAAGGCGGAAGCATGGATAAAGCAGATCACCAAGATATTTGATGTCTTGGGATGCTCCGAGGAGCAAAGGTTCCTTCGCCACCTTCATGTTATGCGTGAAGAGGCAGATTCATGGTGGGAATCAGAAACGCGTACTGACTGGACGACTCAAGATGTCTTGGGAGAAGTTCCAAGAGCTATTCAACGACAAGCACTTTCCGAGTATTCGTCACATGAAAGAAGTGGAGTTTATCAAATTGGAACAAAACAATATGACCGTGTCACTGTACGAGGCTAAATTTTATGAGTTATCCGTGTTTGCATCCCATTTGGTTGATAATGAGGAGGCGAATGACGCGAATGTTTTTAAGAGGTTTGAAATTGGAGATACATCAATATCTTATTTCTCATAAACCGTGTTTGTACTCGAGATGTTGTAAATAGGGCTTAGTTATTGGAGGCGATGTAAGAACGAGTCAACGAAACTTAGAGAAAGCGGTAAGCAAAGATGAAAATACCGGTGGTATCAGCCATCGAAACGGTGACAACAAACGTGGAGAAAATCAATAATGATGGAAGGACGTTAGCACCAGCACCTGTTGTTAAAGAAGGAGAACGACCACCTATCATATACTTCAAATGCGGAGGGAGGGACATCGGTCAAAAGCTGATGCAATGTCAGTCAAAACATGTTATAATTGTGGAAGAGAAGGTCACTTAGCTCTATTTTGTCGCTCACAGAAGACAAGTTCAGCCAGGATGGAGGCACCAAAAAGTAGTCCCAGAAAAGTCAAATTTAGTAGACAAGTGGAGGGAGGCGTTTGTTGTGACCTCCCAGAAAGCAAGGAACCCAAATGAGGTCATCACAGGTAAGCTTATCATAAACTCTAGCAAAGTCTATACCTTATTTGATACCGGTTCTACCCATTCTTTTATTTCTCCTACTTGCACTCAACGATTAAATTTGACTCCGGAGAAATTAGACTTAGACTTATCTGTAGAAACTCCGTTGGGAGAAACCTTCATTACATCCACTGTTTATAAGTCTTGTTTGGTTCAAATCGATACTCTCACATTACCTGTCGATCTTATTTCATTAAAAATACTTGTATTTGACGTGATTCTAGGAATTGATTGGTTAATTACTCATCATGCTAAAATTGATTTCTTTCGTAAGGTTGTTAGCTTTCATATTCCTAAACAACCTATTATGCGAATTCAAGCGACCAAACCATTAAAATCAATCACGGTCATCTCAAGCCATAAAACTATTCGTTTATTGAAAAACGGATGTCAAGCTTTCTTAGCCCACGTCACAGATCTAAACAAAAATACATCAGTTTTGAATGATATTTCTATTGTTAATGAATTTCCTAACGTATTCCACGAAGAACTTCTCGCCTACCCCAGAGCATGAAATTGAATTTTGTATCGACCTTGAACTCCGGTACAAAACCTATTTCCAAAGCCCCATATCGAATGGCTCTATTGAACTTCGAGGAGTTAAAGACCCAACTACGAGGAATTGTTAGACATCGGTTTCATTGGTCTAGTACATCTCCTTGGGGTGCTCCTGCTCTATTCGTGAAAAAAGAAAGATGAGTATGCGACTTTTGTATTGATTATCGGGAGTTGAATCATGTCACCATCAAAAATAGGTACCAATTGCCACGTATTGATGACCTGTTTGACCAGTTGCAAGGAGCCAAATTCTTTTCAAAGATTGATCTTCGTTCCGGATATCACCGATTGAAGATTAAAACCGATGACATTCCAATGAAGGCTTTCAGAACTCGGTACGGGCATTATGAATTCCTAGTCATGTCCTTTGGATTGACTAATGCTCCTGCTGCCTTCATGGATATGATGAACCGAGTATTCAAGGAATATTTGGATCACTTTGTGGTCGTCTTTATTGATGACTTCCTTATTTATTCCAAAAGCCGTGAAGATCATGAGCAACACTTGAGGCTGATACTCCAAAAGCTTCGTGAATACAAGCTTTATGCCAAGTTGAAGAAATGCGAGTTCTGGCTTGAGGAAGTAGCATTCCTTGGGCACGTGGTATCAAGTAATGGAATATCTGTTGACCCAAAGAAAGATTGAAGCTATTCAAAGCGGGAGCAACCTAAATAAGTAATGAAAGACGTAGCTTTTTCTCGGCCAATTGGTTATTATCGGAGATTCGTAGAAGGGTTTTGTCGAATCGCTACTCCATTAACTCGGTGACTCGAAAAGATACAAAATTGATTGGAGCGAGGAATGTGAGAAGAGTTTTCAAGAACTCAAGAGGAGACTCATTTCAGCACCTGTTTTGACAATACCATCTGGTTCGGAGGGATTTTTCATCTACAGTGATGCTTTAGGCAAAGGGTTAGGATGTGTTCTCATGCAACATGGGAAAGTCATAGCCTATGCCTCACGACAACTCAAAGAATATGAGAGGGATTATCCTACTCATGATCTAGAGTTGGCAGCTGTTGTCTTCGCACTAAAGATTTGGAGGCATTACTTGTATGGGAAAAAAGTGGAGATCCTTACGGATCATAAAAGCCTCAAATATTTCTTCACTCAAAAGGAACTCAACATGCGACAACGACGTTGGCTTGAACTATTGAAAGATTATGATCATACCATCCAATACCATCCTGGAAAAGCGAACGTGGTAGGAAGCCATTTAATTGAGTAGAGAGATCATATGCGGTACGAGTGCAATATTGACAAACAAAAGCCCATTTTGTGTGACTTGCAAAGGATAGAGATAGAGTTAAAGACTCAGGGACCCATGTGATAATGGCGAATATCTGAGTAGAACCGACTTTAATTGATAAAGTTAAAGCTTTCAAGCTACGGCACTGGAGCCGATCGTATGAGGAAGAAAGTGCAAGAAGGTTCTATGCCAGGAAGCAAGAATCGATGAAGAAGGAATATTTCGAGTCAACTCCAGACTTTGTGTTCCTAACGACCCTGATTTAAAGTATAAATTCATGATGGAGGCGCATAACACACCGTTTGCAATCCATCCTGGGACTACCAAAATGTATCATGATATTCGTCATACATTTTGGTGGAGCAATATAAAGAGAGAGATAACGCTGTTTATCTCAAGGTGTCTAACGTGTCAACGAGTCAAGGCAGAGCAACAAGTACCAAAAGGTCCATTGCAACCACTTAAAATTCCAAAATGGAAGTGGGAGCACATTACCATGGATTTCGTTACCGGTCTTCCCAAAGTTTCTCAAGGCATAAATGCGATTTGGGTCATTGCTGATAGATTGACCAAGTCTGCTCATTTTTTTTACCGATACGAGAAACTTATACACTTGAACGTCTTGCTCGTATGTACATAAACGAGATTGTAAGACTGCATGGTATGTAAGTATCCATAGTTTCTGATCGAGACCCAAGATTCACATCACGATTTTGGGTTAGTTTGCAGAAAGTTATGGGCACAGATTTACGATTTAGCTTTCTAAGATATCATCCTCGAGACAGACGGACAAATCGGAGAGGACTATTCAAACTCTTGAAGATCTATTAAGACTATGTGTCCTTGATTTTAAGGGAAGTTGGGACAAGTTCTTACAATTGGTGGAGTTTTCCTACAACAATAGTTATCAAGCAAGTATTGGCATGGCTCCATTCAAGCGTTGTATGGAAGAAAAGTGTCGTTCTCCAAGATCTTTGGAATGAGGTGGGAGAAGAAACGCGTTGTTGGGACCGGAGTTGGTACGTATGACTACAGAAAAGATTCAAACGATCTGGCAACGTATAAAAACCTCACAAGATCGACAAAAGAGTTCTGCTGATCTTCATCGAAAGGATGTGGAATTCGATATAGGAGATCATGTGATGTTACTTGTTGCTCCATGGAAAGGAGTTACGAGATTTGGAAAGAGAGGAAGGCTCAATCCTCGATTCATCGGCCCATTTTTAATCCTCGATCGAGTAGGAACTGTGGCCTATAGACTCGTTTTACCGCCAAGTATGTCTCGTGTTCATAACGTTTTTTACATATCCATGCTACGTAAATATGTGGAAGACCCGAACCACATTATTGAGTTAGAACCGGACGAAATAGCGGAAGATTTGACGTATGAAGAGGTTCCTGTTCAAATCTTGGATAAGAAGGAACATATTCTATGCACCAAGGTTATACCTCAAGTCAAAGTTTTGTGGAGAAACCACGATGTTGAGGAAATGACTTGGGAGTTAGAATCTGAAATGAAATCAAGGTATTCTTACCTCTTTGACATACCAGGTACGTACCTTAATTTCGAGGGCGAAATTTCATAAGAAGGGGAGATTGTAAAACCCCAACTTTTTGAATAAAGATGAATTTTCTATAAATATTATTTTTGAATATTATGGAGTGAAATTGATATAATGTTATAGTTGTGGGTAATATTTATAAATTTTGCAAAGTACGCAAGTTGTTATATAATATTCGATTGGTGGGGAATATTCGTTTTAACAAGGGAATATTCGTACAACAGCACAATCATTGGTGGACCCCACAACGGAATTATTATCGGATTGAAAAAAATGACAAAAAACTTTATAAAATAACGGCGGAAGTTTTACCGTTAACTGTTGAAACACCCGGTGTTAAAAACGATGAATCTGGCGTGGTTGCATAAGAAAGTAGCACCAGTATTAATTATTGATGCTCTTGCGTGATAAGTCACTCAGATTTTGTTGGTATTATTAATGTAATAATACGTAAAATCTTTTTATATAAAATGTAATACTTTTATAAAGTTATTCTATAAATAGAATATATTATATTCTATTATGCATAGTGTTGCATAATGTCTCGCATAGTGTTTTGCATAGTAAAATCTTTTTATATAAAACAAAATACTTTTATAAAGTTATACATTTTATTAGACAATAATTAGAATATATTATATTTTATTATGCATAGTGTTTGCATAGTACTGCATAATATTTGTATAGTAAAATCTTTTATAAAGGTATTCGTTTTATTAAATTATAAATAGAATATATTATATTTTATTTAAAAGATTTTGCTTTAAATATGGACCGCCGATTAAAGTAAATCAATCTGGACCGTTCATAAGTTAGTTACTATCTGATCCATTTTTTCTATAAATAGAAGCTCATTCCTTCATTATTTACTTATTTAATTCTTTGAAACTCTAGAGAGATAAACTATAGAGAGAAAGAAGAAAGTATTCGCTACTTCACTACTTATATATCCAAGACTCTTCTTTTTAAGGTAAGGAATATTATTTATTTTGTACTCGTAAGGGTGTTATTCTTTTGTATTCATGAAGAGAACTTATGTTATTCCATTCTTTATTATTTACATTGGAATAACTTTGTATCATGTGAGCTACACTATACTTGGTGACATTTTTTTATTATTTCGTCTTTATTATTACATGTTGGAATATCGTATACATGCATTTTACTGTAGGACTGATTCATCTTTATTATTCTGGCTGGAATATCACATGTCATGCGTTTTATGCTTGGGACTGGTTAAAATCTTTATTATTATTATTCGCTGGAATATCCTATGCATGCATTTTACTGGGACTGATTAAAATCCTTATTAGTATTCTGTTGGAATAACATGCATCATGCAAGTACCGCATACATGGTGATTTTGTTGTTATTCAATTCTTTATTATTCGTTGGAACATCCCGTCCGGTCTGCAATTTACTTCGACCGGTTCCGTTATTTAGTATTCTGTTGGAATAACTGTCTACGCTGATACCGCATGCATGGTGATTTCTTTTGTTATTCCATTCTTTATTATACTCGGTTGGTTAAAGTTTTGACTTCTATACTCCATGAAATTAGTGGAATATCCTTGATATTTGCGCTTCATCCAAGATCTTTTCATGGAAATATTCTTACGAGCATTCTTGAATTTTACTCTACAAAGCAGTATCATGTTGACAATTTGGACATTATTAGTTCCTGGATAAATTAAATCTTCAACTTGTTTTATTGAATTCTTATATCACTGTCATCATCCTCATGTTTATATTTTTTTGAAAGTCATATATTGCCTGTAGTGCATAGATGGACTTGGTATGATTATGACCAGGGATTATTCGGTGTAATCATGACAGTAATATTACAAATGATGTGGTAAAAGTCCTCATTGGCCCGTAGTGCTTTGATGGATAGTTGTTGGCATGATCATGATCATTAATGAATACACAAATATTCTTGGCCCGTAGTGCATTGATAATTGTGGTCGTGATACTAAAGAATATCCTTGGCCGTAGTGCAGGGGTGATTCGATGATGTGGATTATTTATTAAGCTGAGTTCCAGCGATAAAAGTGATGAAAACCCTTTTAAATCATAAAAAAATAGTAGATTTTATTCTCTACTTGACTCTTTTAATAGATTGCTTGTTCCGCTGCAGTTAAACTTGATGTTTGTTATATTGTATCAATTTAACACTGTTTAAGGCTAATGATAATTTATTCTGCATTATCTTAGTCATAATATTTCTTCTTGGGCTAGTTGAGCTCACCCTTTCTTTCACCGTTTCTTCTTGAAATGAGAATATAGTGGAACGCAGTTGGGGAAGCGGAGTGATGGTCCTAGATGGTGCGTTAGTAGTCCTCACTATTACGTGAAATAGTGTGATAATAATTATAATGAGGACTCCTTTTGAGTTTGTATACTCTATAGTAGACAATATTTGTATTCAAACTCACAGTTTATGTTTTGTCGTATTGTACACGATAGTTGTATTATTAAGTTGTATTTGAATTCTGTACCATGTATCTGGCGACTAAAAGATGGGTGATGTATACCTAATTTTGGGGGAGTCACAGTTGGTATCAAAGCTTAGGGATATGATCCCTGGCTAAGATGTGAGACTAGAACTAGGAGGGGAGAGATGGGGAATTCATTCGCTAGTATGACCAACCTAAGTTTATTTGGTATTTAATTGGTCGATCAAAGTATAGGGATAATATGTTATATGTTAATTAACCTTTGTTTTGTGGCAGTATCTGAAAATGACATCCGAGAATGTTGAGAATAGCAATGGAGCACAAGAGACCGTTGAGTCTCCACATATCAATAATCAAGAGAATGTGCATCAGGAAGGCGACAATCCTCATGAAAACAACAACACTGACCAAATGATGAATGATGGATTGTTCAGAGGCTTTATGCAATTCATGCAACATCAGGCGAGAGCGGCTCCTGTCCAAAATGTAGGTGGAACACTGAAAACTCTCGGACGGTCACCGCTAAGCAGATTCAAGAAAATTTGGGACCACCGGAGTTTATTGGAGAGCCAAAACCACTTAAGGCGGAAGCATGGATAAAGCAGATCACCAAGATATTTGATGTCTTGGGATGCTCCGAGGAGCAAAAGGTTCCCTTCGCCACCTTCATGTTGCGTGAAGAGGCAGATTACTGGTGGGAATCTGTAAAACGTACCCAGCCTGACGCACTCAAGATGTCTTGGGAGAAGTTCCAAGAGCTATTCAACGACAAGTACTTTCCCGAGAGTATTCGTCACATGAAAGAAGTGGAGTTTATCAAATTGGAACAAAACAATATGACCGTGTCGCAATACGAGGCTAAATTTGCGGAGTTATCCCGGTTTACATCCCATTTGGTTGATAATGAGGAGCGAATGACGCGAATATTTTTAAGAGGTTTGAAACCGGAGATACGTCAATATATTATTTCTCATAAACTGTGTTTGTACTCAGATGTTGTAAATAGGGCTCGATTATTGGGCGCTAGTTACTAGATTAACATAACCTAAAGAAAGCGATCGGCGACATGAAAATACCAATGGTATCGATTTATCAAAAACAAGTGACAACAAACGTGGAGGAATCAACATGCCAAAAATGGTAACCACTTCGGTGGTAATCATGGCCAAGATAGTAAAAATGGACATTTCAAGAAAAGGAGATTCAATAATGATGGAAGGGCGTCGATCAAAGACTGTTGTTAAGGAAAGAGAACGACCACCTATCATATGCTTCAAATGCGGAGGGGAGGGACACATCAGTCCAAACTGCGCGATGTCGTCCAAAGCATGTTATAATTGTGGAAGAGAAGGTCACTTAGACCGATTTTCTCGTTCACCGAAGACAAGTTCAGCCAGGATGGAGGCACCAAAGGCCGTCCCAAAAAAGTCAAAGCCGGTAGTGCAAGGGATAGCGTTTGTTGTGACCTCCCAGAAAGCAAGGAACCCGAATGAGGTCATCATGGGTAAGCTTATCATAAACTCTAGCGAAGTCTATACCTTATTTGATACCGGTTCTACCCATTCTTTTATTTCTCCTACTTGCGCTCAACGATTAAATTTGACTCCGGAGAAATTAGACTTAGACTTATCTGTAGAAACTCCGTTGGGAGAAACCTTCATTACATCCACTGTTTATAAGTCTTGTTTGGTTCAAATTGATACCCTCACATTACCTGTCGATCTTATTTCATTAAAAATACTTGCATTTGACGTAATTCTAGGAATTGATTGGTTAACTACTCATCATGCTAAAATTGATTGTTTTCGTAAGGTTGTTAGCTTTCATATTCCTAAACAACCTATTATGCGAATTCAAGTGACCAAACCATTAAAATCAATCACGGTCATCTCAAGCCATAAAGCTATTCGTTTATTGAAAAACGGATGTCAAGCTTTCTTAGCCCACGTCACGAGAACTAAACAAAATACGCCATTTTGAATGATATTTCTATTGTTAATGAATTTCTGACGTATTCACTGAAGAACTTCATGGCCTACCCCCGAGCATGAAATTGAATTTTGTATCGACCTTGAAACCTGGTACAAAACCTATTTCCAAAGCCCCATATCGAATGGCTCTATTGAACTTCGAGGAGTTAAAGACCCAACTACTGAGGAATTGTTAGACATCGGTTTCATTCGTCCCTAGTACTTCTCCTTGGGGTGCCTCATTACAATCTATTCGTGAAAAGAAAGATGGGAGTATGCGACTTTGTATTGATTATCGGGAGTTGAATCATGTCACCATCAAAAAATAGGTACCCATTGCCACGTATTGATGACTGTTTGACCCGATTGCAAGGAGCCAAATTCTTTTCAAAGATTGATCTTCGTTCCGGATATCACCAATTGAAGATTAAAACCGATGACATTCCAAAGACGGCTTTCAGAACTCGGTACGGGCATTATGAATTCCTAGTCATGTCCTTTGGATTGACTAATGCTTGACTAATGCTCCTGCTGCCTTCATGGATATGATGCACCAAGTATTCAAGGAATATTTGGATCACTTTGTGGTCGTCTTTATTAATGACATCCTTATTTATTCCAAAAGTCGTGAAGATCATGAGCAACACTTGAGGCTGATACTCCAAAAGCTTCGTGAATACAAGCTTTATGCCAAGTTGAAGAAATGAGAGTTCTGGCTTGAGGAAGTAGCATTCCTTCGGCACGTGGTATCAAGTAATGGAATATCTGTTGACCCAAAGAAAGATTGAAGCTATTCAAAGCGGGAGCAACCTAAATCGAAATGAAGTCACGTAGCTTTCTCGCTTAATTTGGTTATTATCGGAGATTCGTAGAAGGATTTCTCGAATCGCTACTCCATTAACTTTCGGTGACTCGGAAAGATACAAAATTCGATTGGAGCGAAGAATGTGAGAAGAGTTTTCAAGAACTCAAGAGGAGATTCATTTCAACACCTGTTCTGACAATACCATCTGGTTCGGAGGGATTTGTCATCTACAGTGATGCTTCGGGCAAAGGGTTAGGATGTGTTCTCATGCAACATGGGAAAGTCATAGCTTATGCCTCACGACAACTCAAAGAATATGAGAGGAATTATCCTACTCATGATCTAGAGTTGGCAGTTGTTGTCTTCGCACTAAAGATTTGGAGGCATTACTTGTATGGGAAAAAAGTGGAGATCTTTACGGATCATAAAAGCCTCAAATATTTCTTCACTCAAAAGGAACTCAACATGCGACAACGACGTTGGCTTGAACTGTTGAAAGATTATGATCATACCATCCAATACCATCCTGGAAAAGTGAACGTGGTAGCTGACGCATTGAGTAGGAGATCATATGCGGGTACGAGTGCAATATTGACAACACAAAAGCCCATTTTCCCATTTTGTGTGACTTGCAAAGGATGGAGATAGAGTTAAAGACTCCAGGGACCCATGTGATGATGGAGAATATACGAGTAGAACCGACTTTAATTGATAAAGTTAAAGCTGCTCAAGCTACAGACCTGGAGCTGATGCGTATGAGGAAGAAAGTGCAAGAAGGTTATATGCCGGAAGCAAGAATCGATGAAGAAGGAATACTTCGAGTCAACTCCGGACTTTGTGTTCCTAACGACCCTGATTTAAAGTATAAATTCATGATGGAGGCGCATAACACACCGTTTGCAATCCATCCTGGGACTACCAAAATGTATCATGATATTCGTCATACATTTTGGTGGAGCAATATAAAGAGAGAGATAACGCTGTTTATCTCAAGGTGTCTAACGTGTCAACGAGTCAAGGCAGAGCAACAAGTACCAAAAGGTCCATTGCAACCACTTAAAATTCCAAAATGGAAGTGGGAGCACATTACCATGGATTTCGTTACCGGTCTTCCCAAAGTTTCTCAAGGCATAAATGCGATTTGGGTCATTCTTGATAGATTGACCAAATCGCTCATTTTTTTACTGATCGAGAAACTTATACACTTGAACGTCTTGCTCATCGTATGTACATAAACGAGATTGTAAGACTGCATGGTATGTAAGTATCCATAGTTTCTGATCGAGACCCAAGATTCACATCACGATTTTGGGTTAGTTTGCAGAAAGTTATGGGCACAGATTTACGATTTAGCTCGGCATATCATCCTCAGACGGACGGACAGTCGGAGAGGACTATTCAAACTCTTGAAGATCTATTAAGACTATGTGTCCTTGATTTTAAGGGAAGTTGGGACAAGTTCTTACAATTGGTGGAGTTTTCCTACAACAATAGTTATCAAGCAAGTATTGGCATGGCTCCATTCGAAGCGTTGTATGGAAGAAAGTGTCGTTCTCCAGTATGCTGGAATGAGGTGGGAGAAGCAACGTTATTGGGACCGGAGTTGGTACGTATGACTACAGAAAAGATTCAAACGATCTGGCAACGTATAAAAACCTCACAAGATCGACAAAAGAGTTCTGCTGATCTTCATCGAAAGGATGTGGAATTCGATATAGGAGATCATGTGTTGTTACTTGTTGCTCCATGGAAAGGAGTTACGAGATTTGGAAAGAGAGGAAGGCTCAATCCTCGATTCATTGACCCATTTTAATCCTCGATCGAGTAGGGGCGTGGCCTATAGACTCGTTTTTACCGCCAAGTATGTCTCGTGTTCATAACGTTTTTTACATATCCATGCTACGTAAATATGTGTAAGACCCGAACCACATTATTGAGTTAGAACCGGACGAAATAGCGGAAGATTTGACGTATGAAGAGGTTCCTGTTCAAATCTTGGATAAGAAGGAACATATTCTATGCACCAAGGTTATACCTCAAGTCAAAGTTTTGTGGAGAAACCACGATGTTGAGGAAATGACTTGGGAGTTAGAATCTGAAATGAAATCAAGGTATTCTTACCTCTTTGACATACCAGGTACGTACCTTAATTTCGAGGGCGAAATTTCATAAGAAGGGGAGATTGTAAAACCCCAACTTTTTGAATAAAGATGAATTTTCTATAAATATTATTTTTGAATATTATGGAGTGAAATTGATATAATGTTATAGTTGTGGGTAATATTTATAAATTTTGCAAAGTACACAAGTTGTTATATAATATTCGATTGAATTGGGGAATATTCGTTTTAACGAGGGAATATTAAGACAATGACACAATCATTGGTTGACCTGCCCGGAAACGGAATTATCGGATTGATCGAGAAAATGACAAAAATACTTTATAAAAATAACTTGGCGGAAATTTTACCGTTAATCTGTTGAAACACCCGGTGTTAAAGAAATGCGATGTCTGGCGTGGTTGCATAGTAGCACACGGTATTAATTATTGATGCTTACGTGATAAGTCACTCAGTTTTGTTGGTATTATTAATGTAATAATACGAGAAAATCTTTTATATAAAAAATGTAATACTTTTATAAAGTTATTCTATAAATAGAATATATTATATTCTATTATGCATAGTGTTGCATAAAGTATACGCATAGTGTTTTGCATAGTAAAATCTTTTTATATAAAACAAAATACTTTTATAAAGTTATCTGTTTTATTAGACAATAATTAGAATATATTATATTTTATTATGCATAGTGTTTGCATAGTGTCTGCATAATATTTGTATAGTAAAATCTTTTATAAAGTTATTCGTTTTATTAGATTATAAATAGAATAAATTATATTTTATTTAAAAGATTTTGCTTTAAATATGGACCGTCAGATTAAGGTAAATCAATCTGGACCGTTCATTCCTTCATTATTTACTTACGAATTCACTGAAACTCTAGAGAGATAAACTATAGAGAGAAAGAAGAAAGTATTCTGCTACTTCACTACTTATATTTCCAGTACTCTTCTTCTTAAGGTAGGGAATATTATTTGTTGTACTCGTAAGGGGTGTTATTCTTTTGTATTCATGAAGAAACTTATGTTATTCCATTCTTTATTATTCTGTTGGAATAACCTGTATATGCGGGCTACCCTATACTTGGTGACATTCTTTTATTATTCAATCATTATTATTACATTTGGAATATCACCTCGTCATGCATTTTACTGTGGGACTGATTCCGTCTTTATTATTACATTGGAATATATCAATGCATGCGTTTTCGTCGGACTGATTTAAATCCTTATTAGTATTACTCGTGGAATAACACCATCATCTGAAGTGTCGCATACATGGTGATTTCTGTTGTTATTAGTATTCTGTTGGAATAACCTGTCTATGTTGTTATTTCTCATAAACTGTGTTTGTACTTAGATGTTGTAAATAGGGCTCAGTTATTGGAGCTTGAGAACGAGTCAACATTAACCTAGAGAAAGCGGTGGCAAAGATGAAAATACAAGTGGTATTAGTTATCGAAACGGTGACAACAAACGTGGAGGGAATCAACATGCCAAAAATGGTAACCACTTCGGTGGTAATCATGGCCAAGACAGTAAAAATGGACATTTCAAGAAAAGGAGATTTAATAATGATGGAAGGACGTCGACACAAACTTTTTGTTGTTAAGGAAGGAGAACGACCACCTATCATATGCTTCAAATGCGGAGGGAGGACACATCGGTCCAAACTGCGCGATGTCAGTCAAAACATGTTATAATTGTGGAAGAGAAGGTCACTTAGCTCGATTTTGTCGTTCATAGAAGACAAGTTCACCAGGATGGAGGCACAAAGGTCAGTCCCGGAAAAAATCAAAGTGGTAGTACAAGGGAGAGCGTTTGTTGTGACCTCCCAGAAAGCAAGGAACCCGAATGAGGTCATCACGGGTAAGCTTATCATAAACTCTAGCGAAGTCTATACCTTATTTGATACCAGTTCTACCCATTCTTTTATTTCTCCTACTTGCGCTCAACGATTAAATTTAACTCCGAAGAAATTAGACTTAGACATATCTGTAGAAACTCCGTTGAGAGAAACCTTCATTACATCCACTGTTTATAAGTCTTGTTTGGTTCAAATCGATACCCTCACATTACCTGTCAATCTTATTTCATTAAAAATACTTGCATTTGACGTGATTCTAGGAATTGATTGGTTAACTACTCATCATGCTAAAATTGATTATTTTCGTAAGGTTGTTAGCTTTCATATTCCCAAACAACCTATTATGCGAATTCAAGCGACCAAACCATTAAAATCAATCACGGTCATCTCAAGCCATAAAGCTATTCGTTTATTGAAAAACGGATGTCAAGCTTTCTTAGCCCACGTCACAGATCTAAACAAAAATACGTCAGTTTTGAATGATATTTCTATTGTTAATGAATTTCCTAATGTATTCCCTAAAGAACTTCCTGGCCTACCCCAGAGAATGAAATTGAATTTTGTATCGACCTTGAACCTGGTACAGAACCTATTTCCAAAGCCCCATATCGAATGGCTCCTATTAAACTTCAGGAATTAAAGACCCAACTACAGGAATTGTTAGACATCGGTTTCATTCGTCCTAGTACTTCTCCTTGGGGTGCTCCTGTTCTATTCGTGAAAAAGAAAGATGGGAGTATGCGACTTTGTATTGATTATCGGGAGTTGAATCATGTCACCATCAAAAATAGGTACCCATTGCCACGTATTGATGACCTATTTGACCAGTTGCAAGGAGCCAAATTCTTTTCAAAGATTGATCTTCATTCTGGATATCACCAATTGAAGATTAAAACCGATGACATTCCAAAGACGGCTTTCGGAACTCGGTACGGGCATTATGAATTCCTAGTCATGTCCTTTGGATTGACTAATGCTCCTGCTGCCTTCATGGATATGATGAAATGAGTATTCAAGGAATATTTGGATCACTTTGTGGTCGTCTTTATTAATGACATCCTTATTTATTCCAAAAGTTGTGAAGATCATGAGCAACACTTGAGGCTGATACTCCAAAAGCTTCGTGAATACAAGCTTTATGCCAAGTTGAAAAAATGCGAGTTCTGGCTTGAGGAAGTAGCATTCATTGGGCACGTGGTATCAAGTAATGGAATATCTGTTGACCCAGCAAAGATTGAAGCTATTCAAAGTCGGGAGCAACCTAAATCAATGATCGGAAGACGTAGCTTTCTCGCTTAATTTGGTTATTATCGGAGATTCGTAGAAGGGTTTTCTCGAATCGCTACTCCATTAACTTCGGTGACTCGGAAGATACAAATTCGATTGAGGCGAGGAATGTGAGAAGAGTTTTCAAGAACTCAAAAGGAGATTCATTTCAAAGACTGCTCGATAATACCATCTCGGTTGAAGGATTTATCATCTACAAATGATGCTTGAGCAAAGGGTTAGGATGTGTTCTCATGCAACATGGGAAAGTCACGACTTTATGCCTCACGACAACTCAAAGAATATGAGAGGAATTATCCTACTCATGATCTAGAGTTAGCATTTATTATCTTCGCACTAAAGATTTGGAGGCATTACTTGTATGGGAAAAAGTGGAGATCTTTACGGATCATAAAAGCCTCAAATATTTCTTCACTCAAAAGGAACTCAACATGCGCGACAACGACGTTGGCTTGGCTCATTGAAAGATTATGATCATACCATCCAATACCATCCTGGAAAAGTGAACGTGGTAGCTGACGCATTGAGTAGGAGATCATATGCGGGTACGAGTGCAATATTGACAACACAAAAGCCCATTTTGTGTGACTTGCAAAGGATGGAGATAGAGTTAAAGACTCCAGGAACCCATGTGATGATGGCGAATATACGAGTAGAACCGACTTTAATTGATAAAGTTAAAGCTGCTCAAGCAACAGACCTGGAGCTGATGCGTATGAGGAAGAAAGTCGATGAAGAAGGAATACTTCGAGTCAACTCCGGACTTTGTGTTCCTAACGACCCTGATTTAAAGTATAAAATCATGATGGAGGCGCATAACACACCGTTTACAATCCATGGTGGGACTACCAAAATGTATCATGATATTAAATCATACATTTTGGTGGAGCAATATAAAGAGAGAGATAATATTTGTTTATCTCAAGGTGTCTAACGTGTCAACGAAGTCAAGGCGTAACATCAAGTACCAAAAGGTCCATTGCAACCACTTGAAATTCCAAAATGGAAGTGGGAGCACATTACCATGGATTTCGTTACCGGTCTTCCCAAAGTTTCTCAAGGCAAAAATGCGATTTGGGTCATTATTGATAGATTGACCAAGTCTGCTCATTTCTTACCGATACTAGAAACTTATACACTTGAACGTCTTGCTCGTATGTACATAAACGAGATTGTAAGACTGCATGGTATGCAAGTATCCATAGTTTCTGATCGAGACCCAAGATTCACATCACGATTTTGGGTTAGTTTGCAGAAAGCTATGGGCACAGATTTACAATTTAGCTCGGCATATCATCCTCATACGGATGGACAGTCGGAGAGGACTATTCAAAATCTTAAAGATCTATTAAGACTCCGTGTCCTTGATTTTAAGGGAAGTTGGGACAAGTTCTTACAATTGGTGGAGTTTTCCTATAACAACAGTTATCAAGCAAGTATTGGCATGGCTCCATTCGAAGCGTTGTATGGAAGAAAGTGTCGTTCTCAAAGATCTTTGGAATGAGGTGGGGGAAGAAACAGCGTTGTTGGGACCGGAGTTAATACGTATGACTACGAGAAAAGATTCAAACGATCCGCAACGTATAAAAACCTCACAAGATCGACAAAAGAGTTCTGCTGATCTTCATCGAAAGGATGTGGAATTCGATATAGGAGATCATGTGTTGTTACTTGTTGCTCCATGGAAAGGAGTTACGAGATTTGGAAAGAGAGGAAGGCTCAATCCTTGATTCATCGGCCCATTTTTAATCCTCAATCGAGTAGGAACTGTGGCCTATAGACTCGCTTTACCGTCAAGTATGTCTCGTGTTCATAACGTTTTTCACATATCCATGCTACGTAAATATGTGGAAGACCCGAACCACATTATTGAGTTAGAATCGGACGAAATAGCGGAAGATTTGACGTATGAAGAGGTTCCTGTTCAAATCTTGGATAAGAATGAACATATTCTACGCACCAAGGTTATACCTCAAGTCAAAGTTTTGTGGAGAAACCACGATGTTGAGGAAATGACTTGGGAGTTAGAATCAAGAAATGAAATCAAGGTATTCTTACCTCTTCAACATACCGTGTATCGTACCTTAATTTCGAGGGCTAAATTTCATAAGAAGGAGATTGTAAAACCCCAACTTTTTGAATAAAGATGAATTTTCTATAAATATTATTTTGAATATTATGGAGTGAAATTGATATAATGTTATAGTTGTGGGTAATATTTATAAATTTTGCAAAGTATGCAAGTTGTTATATAATATTCGATTGGTGGGGAATATTCATTTTAATGGGAATATTAAATACAATGGCACAATCATTGGTGGACCCCTACAAATGTAATTATTATCGGATTGAGAAAATGACAAAAATACTTTATAAAAATAACGGCGGAAGTTTTACCGTTAAGCTGTTGAATCACCCGGTGTTAAAAAGTAAAGAATGTCTGGCGTGGTTGCATAGTAGCACACGATATTAATTATTGATGCTTACGTGATAAGTCACTCGGTTTTGTTGGTATTATTAATGTAATAATACGTGAGAAAATCTTTTATATAAAATGAATACTTTTATAAAGTTATTCTATAAATAGAATATATTATATTCTATTATGCATAGTGTTGCATAAAGGTGCGTAGTGTTTTGCATAGTAAAATCTTTTTATATAAAACAAAATACTTTTATAAAGTTATCATTTTATTAGAAAATAATTAGAATATATTATATTTTATTATGCATAGTGTTTTGCATAAGGTTACTGCATAGTATTTGTATAGTAAAATCTTTTATAAAGTTATTCGTTTTATTAGATTATAAATAGAATATATTATATTTTATTTAAAAGATTTTGCTTTAAATATGGACCGTCGATTAAAAGTAAATCAATCTGGACCGTTCATGAGTTAGTTACTATCGCAGTCCATTTTTCTATAAATAGAAGCTCATTCCTTCATTATTTACTAACGAATTCAATTGAAACTCTGAGAGATAAACTATAGAGAGAAAGAAGAAAGTATTCTCTTACTTCACTACTTATATATCCAAAGACTCTTCTTCTTAAGGTAGGGAATATTATTTGTTGTACTTTCGTAAGGGGTGTTATTCTTTTGTATTCATGAAGAGAACTTATGTTATTCCATTCTTTATTATTCTGTTGGAATAACCTCAGATATGTCTGCTACCCTATACTTGGTGACATTCTTTTATTATTCCGTCTTTATTATTATTACATTGGAATATCCACATCATGCATTTTACGCCGGACCGATTCCGTCTTTATTATTCATTGGAATATCCTGCTCATGAGTTTTATGCTTGGGACTGGTTCCGCTTCTTTATTATTATTCGTTGGAATATCTCATGCTACATGCATTTTACATGGGACTGATTAAAATCTTATTAGTATTACATTTGAATAACCTTGTCTGTCTATCCAAGTACCGCATACATGGTGATTTCTTTTGTTATTCCATTCTTTATTATTCTCGTTGGAACATCCTCGCTTGCGGTCTTGAATTTCGCTTTGACTTGGTTCCGTTATTTAGTATTCGTTGGAATAACTGTACATGGAAATACCGCATGCATGGTGATTTCTTTTGTTATTCCATTCTTTATTATACTCGGTTGGTTAAAGTTTTGACTTCTATACTCCATGAAATTAGTGGAATATCCTTGATATTTGCGCTTCATCGATATCTTTTCATGGAAATATTCTTACGAGCATTCTTGAATTTTTACTCTACAAAGCGGTATCATGTTGACAATTTGGACATTATTAGTTCCTGGATAAATTAAATCTTGAACTTGTTTTCTTGAATTCTTATATCATTGTCATCATCCTCATGTTTATATTTTTTTGAAAGTCATATATTTTTCTGTAGTGCATAGATGGACTTGGTATGATTATGACGAGGATTATTGATTGTAATCATGGACCGTAATATTACAAATGATGTGGTAAAAGTCCTCATTGGCCCGTAGTGCATTGATGGATGAGTTGTTGGCATGATCATGACCATTAATGAATACACAAATATTCTTGGCCCGTAGTGCATGGATAATTGTGGTCGTGATACTAAAGAATATCCTTGGTCAGTAGTAAAGGGTGATTCGATGATGTGGATTATTTATTGTCGATTTCGGTGATAAAAGTGATGAAAACCCTTTTAAATCATAAAAAATAGTATATTTTATTCTCTACTTGACTCTTTTAATGGATTGCTTGTTCCACCGCAGTTAAACTTGATGTTTGTTATATTGTATCGTTTAACTTTTTGTTTTAAGGCTAATGATAATTTATTACGCATTATCTTAGTCATAATATTTCTTCTTGGGCTAGTTGAGCTCACCCTTTCTTTCTTTGTTCTCTTGTGAAATGAGAATATATTTGGAACGAAGTCGGGAAGCGGGTGATGGTCCTAGATGGTGCGTTAGTAGTCCTCACTATTCTGTGAAATAGTGTGATAATAATTGTAATGAGGACTCCTTTTGAGTTTGTATACTCTATAGTAGACAATATTTGTATTCAAACTCACAGTTTATGTTTTGTCGTATTGTACACGACAGTTGTATTATTAAGTTGTATTTGAATTCTGTACCTTGTATCTGGCGACTAAAGATGGGTGATGTATACCTAATTTTGGGGGCGTCACAGTTGGTATCAAAGCTTAGGGATATGATCCCTGGCTAAGATGTGAGACTAGAACTAGGAGGGGAGAGACGGGGAATTCATTCACTAGTATGACCTACCTAAGTTTATTTGGTATTTAATTGGTCGGTCAAAGTATAGGGATAATATGTTATATGTTAATTAACCTTTGTTTTGTGGCAGTATCTGAAAATGACATCCGAGAATGTTGAGAATAGCAATGGAGCACAAGAGACCGTTGAGTCTCCACATATCAATAATCAGGAGAATGTGCATCAGAAGGCAACAATCCTCATGCAAACAACAACATCGACCAAATGATGAATGATGGATTGTTCAGGAGGCTTTATGCAATTCATGCAACATCAAAGTAGAGCGGCTCTGTCCAAAATGTAGGTGGAAACATCGAAAACTCTCGGACGGGCCACCGCTAAATGATTCAAGAAGCTGGGACCACCGGAGTTTATTGGAGAGCCAAAACCACTTAAGGCGGAAGCATGGATGAAGCAGATCACTAAGATATTTGATGTCTTGGGATACCCAGGAGCAAAAGGTTCCTTCGCCACCTTCATGTTATTGCGTGAAGAGGCGGATTCTTGGTGGGAATCAGTAAACGCATCTACCGACTGGCCTGACTCAAGATGTCTTGGGAGAAGTTCCAAGAGCTATTCAACGACAAGTACTTTTCCAAGAGTATTCGTCACATGAAAGAAGTGGAGTTTATCAAATTGGAACAAAACAATATGACCGTGTCGCAATACGAGGCTAAATTTGCAGAGTTATCCTGGTTTGCATCCCATTTGGTTGATAATGAGGAGTGAATGACGCGAATGTTTTTAAGAGGTTTGAAACCGAAAATACGTCAATATCTTATTTCTCATAAACTGTGTTTGTACTCAGATGTTGTAAATAGGGCTCGATTATTGGAGCTGATAACGAGTCAACGAACCTAGAGAAAGCAAACGTGACATGAAAATACCCGGTGGTATCGGTTATCAAAACGGTGACAACAAACGTGGAGGAATCAACATGCTAAAAATGGTAACCACTTTCGTGGTAATCATGGCCAAGACGGTAAAAATGGACATTTCAAGAAAGGAGATTCAATAATGATGGAAGGACGTCAACACCTTTTGTTGTTAAGGAAGGAGAGCGACCACCTATCATATGCTTCAAATGCGGAGGGGAGGGACACATCAGTCCAAACTACGCGATGCCGTCCAAAGCATGTTATAATTATGGAAGAGAAGGTCACTTAGCTCTATTTTGTCGTACACCGAAGACAAGTTCAGCCAGGATGGAGGCACCAAAGGCCGTCCTAGAAAAGTCAAAGCCGGTAGTGCAAGGGAGAGCGTTTGTTGTGACCTCCCAGAAAGCAAGGAACCCGAATGAGGTCATCACGGGTAAGCTTATCATAAACTCTAGCGAAGTTTATACCTTATTTGATACCGGTTCTACCCATTCTTTTATTTCTCCTACTTGTGTGCTCAACAAATGAAATTTGACTCCGGAGAAATTAGACTTAGACTTATCTGTAGAAACTCCGTTGGGAGAAACCTTCATTACATCCACTGTTTATAAGTCTTGTTTGGTTCAAATTGATACCCTCACATTACCTGTCGATCTTATTTCATTAAAAATACTTGCATTTGACGTGATTCTAGGAATTGATTGGTTAACTACTCATCATGCTAAAATTGATTGTTTTCGTAAGGTTGTTAGCTTTCATATTCCTAAACAACCTATTATGCGAATTTAAGCGACCAAACCATTAAAATCAATCATGGTCATCTCAAGCCATAAAGCTATTCGTTTATTGAAAAACGGATGTCAAGCTTTCTTAGCCCACGTCACAGATCTAAACAAAAATACGTCAGTTTTGAATGATATTTCTATTGTTAATGAATTTCCTGACGTATTCCCTGAAGAACTTCATGGCATACCCCTAGAGCATGAAATTGAATTTTGTATCGACCTTGAACCTGGTACAAAACCTATTTCCAAAGCCCCATATCGAATGGCTCCTATTGAACTTCAGGAGTTAAAGACCCAACTACAGGAATTGTTAGACATCGGTTTCATTCGTCCTAGTACTTCTCCTTGGGGTGCCCCTGTTCTATTCGTGAAAAAGAAAGATGGGAGTATGCGACTTTGTATTGATTATCGGGAGTTGAATCATGTCACCATCAAAAATAGGTACCCATTGCCACGTATTGATGACCTGTTTGACCAGTTGCAAGGAGCCAAATTCTTTTCAAAGATTGATCTTCGTTCCGGATATCACCAATTGAAGATTAAAACCGATGACATTCCAAAGACGGCTTTCAGAACTCGGTACGGGCATTATGAATTCCTAGTCATGTCCTTTGGATTGACTAATGCTCCTGCTGCCTTCATGGATATGATGCACCAAGTATTCAAGGAATATTTGGATCACTTTGTGGTCGTCTTTATTAATGACATCCTTATTTATTCCAAAAGTCGTGAAGATCATGAGCAACACTTGAGGCTGATACTCCAAAAGCTTCGTGAATACAAGCTTTATGCCAAGTTGAAGAAATGCGAGTTCGGCTTGAGGAAGTAGCATTCCTTGGGCACGTGGTATCAAGTAATGGAATATCATTGACCCAAGAAAGATTGAAGCTATTCAAAGTGGGAGCAACCAAAATCGATGGATCGAAGTACGTAGCTTTCTCGGCTTATTTGGTTATTATCTGAGATTAAGTAGAAGGGTTTTCTCGAATCGCTACTCCATTAACTTCGGTGACTCGGAAAGATACAAAATTGATTGGAGCGAGGAATGTGAGAAGAGTTTTCAAGAACTCAAGAGGAGACTCATTTCAAAGACTGTTACGACAATACCATCCGCTCGGAGGATTTGTCATCTCTGATGATGATGCTTGAAAGCAAAAGGTTGGGATGTGTCCCCCATGCAACATGGGAAAGTCATAGCCTATGCCTCAAGACAACTCAAAGAATATGAGAGGAATTATCCTACTCATTATCTAGAGTTAGCAAATTTGTTGTCTTCAAGACTTAAAATTTAGAGGCATTACTTGTATGGGGAGAAAGTGGAGATCTTTACGGATCATAAAAAGCCTCAAATATTTCTTCACTCAAAAGGAACTCAACATGCGACAACGACTTTGGCTTGAACTGTTGAAAGATTATGATCATATCATCCAATACCATCCTGCAAAAGTGAACGTGGTAGCTGACGCATTGAGTAGGAGATCATATGCGGGTACGAGTGCAATATTGACAACACAAAAGCCCATTTTGTGTGACTTGCAAAGGATGGAGATAGAGTTAAAGACTCCAGGGACCCATGTGATGATGGAGAATATACGAGTAGAACCAGACTTTAATTGATAAAGTTAAAGTCGCTTTCAAGCTACTGCACTGGTGATGCGTATGAGGAAGAAAGTGCAAGAAGGTTCTATCTAGGAAGCAAGAATCGATGAAGAAGGAATACTTCGAGTCAACTCCAGACTTTGTGTTCCTAACGACCCTCATTTAAAGTATAAAATCATGATGGAGGCGCATAACACACTGTTTGCAATCCATCCTGGGACTACCAAAATGTATCATGATATTCGTCATATATTTTGGTGGAGCAATATGAAGAGACAGATAACGCTGTTTATCTCAAGGTGTCTAACGTGTCAACGAGTCAAGGCAGAACATCAAGTACCAAAAGGTCCATTGCAACCACTTGAAATTCCAAAATGGAAGTGGGAGCACATTACCATGGATTTCGTTACCGGTCTTCCCAAAGTTTCTCAAGGCAAAAATGCGATTTGGGTCATTATTGATAGATTGACCAAGTCTGCTCATTTCTTACCGATACTAGAAACTTATACACTTGAACGTCTTGCTCGTATGTACATAAACGAGATTGTAAGACTGCATGGTATGCAAGTATCCATAGTTTCTGATCGAGACCCAAGATTCACATCCCGATTTTTGGGTTAGTTTGCGAAAGCTATGGGCACAGATTCTGATTTAGCTTCTAAGATATCATCCTCGACCAGACGAATGACGATGGAGAGGACTATTCAAACTCTTGAAGATCTATTAAGACTCTGTGTCCTTGATTTTAAGGGAAGTTGGGACAAGTTCTTACCATTGGTGAAGTTTTCCTACAACAACAGTTATCAAGCAAGTATTGGCATGGCTCCATTCGAAGCGTTGTATGGAAGAAAGTTTCGTTCTCTAGTATGCTGGGACGAGGTGGGAGAAGCAACATTGTTGGGACCGGAGTTGGTACGTATGACTACAGAAAAGATTCAAACGATCTGGCAACGTATAAAAACCTCACAAGATCGACAAAAGAGTTCTGCTGATCTTCATCGAAAGGATGTGGAATTCGATATAGGAGATCATGTGTTGATACGTGTTGCTCCATGGAAAGGAGTTACGAGATTTGGAAAGAGAGGAAGGCTCAATCCTCGATTCATCGGCCCATTTTTAATTCTCGATCGAGTAGGAACTGTGGCCTATAGACTCGCTTTACCGCCAAATATGTCTCGTGTTCATAACGTTTTTCACATATCCATGCTACGTAAATATGTGGAAGACCCGAACCACATTATTGAGTTCGAACCGGACGAAATAGCGGAAGATTTGACATATGAAGAGGTTCCTGTTCAAATCTTGGATAAGAAGGAACATATTCTACGCACCAAGGTTATACATCAAGTCAAAGTTTTGTGGAGAAACCACGATGTTGAGGAAATGACTTGGGAGTTAGAATCTGAAATAAATCAAGGTATTCTTACCTCTTCGACATACCAGGTACGTACCCTAATTTCGAGGGTGAATTTTCATAAGAAGGGGAGATTGTAAAACCCCAACTTTTTGAATAAAGATAAATTTTCTATAAATATTATTTTTGAATATTATGGAGTGAAATTGATATAATTTTATAGTTGTGGGTAATATTTATAAATTTTACAAAGTACGCAAGTTGTTATATAATATTCGATTGGTCGGGGAATATTCATTTTAACAGGGAATATTCATACAACGGCACAATCATTGGTGGACCCCACAACGGAATTATTGTCGGATTGAGAAAATGACAAAAATACTTTATGAAAATAACAGCAGAAGTTTTACCGTTAACTGTTGAAACACCTTTGTTAGTTAAAAAATACGATGTCTGGCGTAGTTGCATAGTACACCAGATTAATTATTGATGCTTACTTGATAAGTCACTCGAGTTTTGTTGGTATTATTAATGTAATAATACGTAAAATCTTTTATATAAAAGCAGAATACTTTTATAAAGTTATTCTATAAATAGAATATATAATATTCTATTATGCATAGTGTTGTATAGTGTATGCATAGTGTTTTGCATAGTAAAATCTTTTTATATAAAACAGAATACTTTTATAAAGTTATCTATTTTATTAGACAATAATTCAAATATATTATATTTTATTATGCATAGTGTTTGTATAGTGCCTGCATAGTATTTGCATAGTAATCTTTTATAAAGTTATTCGTTTTATTAGATTATAAATAGAATATATTATATTTTATTTAAAAGATTTTGCTTTAAATATGGACTGTCAAATTAAAGTAAATCAATCTGGACCGTTCATGAGTTAGTTATTATGCAATCTATTTTTCTATAAATAGAAGCTCATTCCTTCATTATTTACTTACGAATTCACTGAAACTCTAGAGAGATAAATTATAGAGAGAAAGAAGAAAGTATTCTGCTACTTTACTACTTATATATCCAGTACTCTTCTTCTTAAGGTAGGGAATATTATTTGTTGTACTCGTAAGGGGTGTTATTCTTTTATATTCATTAAGAGAACTTATGTTATTCTATTCTTTATTATTTCGCATTGGAATAACTTTTGTATATCATGGCTACCCTATACTTGGTGACATTCTTTTATTATTCCGTCTTTATTATTCATTTGGAATATCTGTGCATGCATGCATTTTACATGGGACTGATTGATTCTTTATTATTACATTGGAATATCACATGCATGCGTTTTATCTTTAATTCGTTAAAATCTTTATTATTATTCTCGCTGGAATATCTCATACATGCATTTTCTGTACCGGACCGATTCCGCCCTTATTAGTATTCTGTTGGAATAACTCGTCTACATAAGATACCGCATACATGGTGATTTCTGTTGTTATTCCATTCTTTATTATTCTGTTGGAACATCACGCTCGGTGCGTAATTTACTTTGACCAGTTCCGATTATTTAGTATTCTGTTGGAATAACTTTATACATCGGCAATACCGCATGCATGGTGATTTCTTTTATTATTCCATTCTTTATTATACTCGGTTGGTTAAAGTTTTGACTTTATACTCCATGAAATTAGTGGAATATCCTTGATATTTGTGTTTCATCGAAGATCTTTTCATGGAAATATTCTTACGAGCATTCTTGAATTTTACTCTACAAAGCAGAGATCATGTTGACAATTTGGACATTATTAGTTCCTGGATAAATTAATTCTTGAACTTGTTTTATTGAATTCTTATATCATTGTCATCATCCTCATGTTTATATTTTTTTGAAAGTCATATGTGGCCTGTAGTGCATAGATGGACTTGGTATGATTATGACTAGGGATTATTCGGTGTAATCATGACCGTAATGTTACAAATGATGTGGTAAAAGTCCTCATTGGCCCGTAGTGCATTGATGGACAGTTGTTGGCATGATCATGACCATTAATGAATACACAAATATTCTTAGCCCGTAGTGCATGGATAATTGTGGTCGTGATACTAAAGAATATCCTTGGGTCGTAGTACACGTAAGGGTGATTCGATGATGTGGATTATTTATTGTTTGAGTTCCAGTGATAAAAGTGATGAAAACCTTTTAAATCATAAAAGATAGTTGATTTTATTCTCTACTTGACTCTTTTAATGGATTTCTTGTTCCGCTGCAGTTAAACTTGATGTTTGTTATATTGTATCAATTTAACACTGCTTAAGGCTAATGATAATTTATTCTGCATTATCTTAGTCATAATATTTCTTACTGGGCTAGTTGAGCTCACCCTTTATTTCACCGTTTTCTCTTGAGAAATGAGAATATAAATGGAATGAGTCTGGGAATGAGTGATGGTCCTAGATGGTGCGTTAGTAGTCCTCACTATTCTGTGAAATAGTGTGATAATAATTGTAATGAGGACTCCTTTTGAGTTTGTATACTCTCTAGTAGACAATATTTGTATTCAAACTCACAGTTTATGTTTTGTCGTATTGTACACCACAGTTGTATTATTAAGTTGTATTTGAATTTTGTACCATGTATCTGGCGACTAAAGATGGGTGATGTATACCTAATTTTGGGGGCGTCACATTAGGGATATGATCCCTGGCTGAGATGTGAGACAAGAACTAGGAGGGGAGAGATGGGGAATTCCTACGCTAGTATGACCTGAGTAAGTTTATTTGGTATTTATTTGTTCGGTCAGAGTATAGGGATAATATGTTAATTTGTTTAATTAACCCTTGTTTCATGGCAGTATTTAAGAATGGCAGCGGGAAATATTAACGATGGAGTGAATGAGACAGTGGAGACACCTTTAATCACCACCCAGGGGAATGTGCAACAGGAAGGCAATATTCCTCCTGTAAACAACACTACCGAACAAATGATGAATGATGGGTTGTTTAGAAGTTTTTTGCAATTCATGCAAAATCAGATGAGGGAGACTCGTGTACAAAATACGGGTGGAAATGACTGCAACGCGCGGCTTGTTACCGCTAAGAAGTTTAAGGAGCTAGGACCACCGGAGTTTTTGGGAAAGCCAGAACCACTTACGGCAGAGACGTGGATAAAGCATATCACTAAGATATTTGATGTCTTGGGATGTTCCGAGGAGCAAAGGTTCCTTTGCCACCTTTATGTTGCAGGAGAGGCGATTCATTTGGTGGGAATCGGTAAAAGCGTACTCAACTTGCCGACTGAATATGTCTTGGGAGAAGTTCCAAGAATTGTTCAACGACAAGTACTTTCCCGAAAGTATTCGTCACATGAAGGAGGTTGAGTTCATCAAACTGGAGAAAAACAATATGAACATGTCGCAGTACGAAGCTAAGTTTGCCGAGTTGTCCCGATTTGCATCCCATTTGGTTGATAATGAGGAGAGAATGACGCGAATGTTTCTGCGAGGTTTGAAACCCGAAATACGTCAATACCTCATTTCTCACAAACTTTGTTTATATTCAGATGTAGTGAATAGGGCTCAGTTATTGGAGCGCGATAATGAGCCAAATAGCAAACCAAGGAGGATAACGAGCAACAACAACACGATAATAATCGCGTCTAATGGTAATCATCATGAACAATGATAACCATCGTGGAGGAAATTATCATGCCAGAAATGGTAACCACTTCGGTGGTAATCATGGCCAAGATAATAGAAGAAATGATTCAAGTGGAAATTTTAAGAAGAGAAGGTTTAACGATGATGGAAGACGCGTCAAGAATGAGACCAAAGACCAAAGAACAAATTCTAGGGGAGGAGAACGACCGCCAGTTAGATGCTACAGATGCGGAGAGGAGGGACATATAAGTCCAAACTGTTCACAACTTTCCAAGATATGTTTTAGTTGTGGAAAATATGGTCACATAGCTCGATTTTGTCCTGTAGCAAAATCAAGTCCAGTTGGGACGGTGGCACCAAAGGTGGATACGGACAAAACAAAGTCGGTGGTTTCAGGAAGAGCGTTTTTCGTGACTTCTCAAAGAGCGAGTAACTCGAACGAAGTTAGCACGGGTTAGTTAATTATAAATTCTTTCGAAGTCTATATCTTATTAGATACCGGTTCTACCCACTCTTTTATTTCTCTTGTTTGTGCTCAACGTTTAAACTTGACTCCGGAGAAATTAGACTTTGACTTATCTGTGGAGACTCCGTTAGGAGAAACTTTTATCATATCCACTGTTTATAAATCTTGTTTGATCCAAGTGGGCACAATCACATTACCTGTTGATCTTATCTCTTTAAAGATACTTGCTTTTTATGTGATTTTAGGGATTGATTGGTTAACCACTCATCATGCCAAAATTGATTATTTTCGTAAGGTTGTTAGTTTTCATATTCCTAACCAACCTGTTATGCGAATTCAAGCAACCAAAACCATTGAAGTTAAACACTTTCATATCAAGCCATTAAGCCATTCGTTTATTGAAAAACGGATGTCAAGCTTTCTTAGCCCATTTCATGGATTTAAACAAAAATACGTCAGATTTGAATGATATTTCTGTTGTTAATGAATTTCCTGACGTATTTCTGAAGGACTTCTTAGCCTACCCCTAGAGCGTGAAATCGAATTTTGTATTGACCTCAGTACAAAACCCATATCTAAAACCCTTAAATATTTCTTCAACCAAAATGAACGATAATGCGCAAAAAAACGTTGGCTCGAAAGTCATTGAAGATTACGATCGTACCATTCAATACCATCGTGGGAAAGCGAACGTGGTAGCTGACGCGTTGAGTAGAAGATCATATGCGTTTACGAGTGCGACGTTGTTAAACACAAAAACCCATTTCGTATAACTTATAAATGATGAAGATATAGTTAAAGACTCTAGGGACCCACGTGAAGATAACGAATATACGAGTAGAATCGACTTTAATCGATAAAGTTAAAACCGCTCAAGCTACACACCGGAGCTGATGAATATAAAGAAGAAGGTGCAAGAATGCGTTATTCTAGAAGTAGGAGTCAGTGAAGAGTAGAAAGCTCAAGCCTTCGATTTATTTGAAATCCTCGATCGAGTAGGAACTGTGGCCTATAGACTCGCCTTAACGCTAAGTATGTCGCGTGTTCATAATATTTTTCACGTATCGATGTTACGTAAATATGTGGACGACCCAAACCACATTATTGCGTTAGAACTAGACGAGATAGCCGAAGATTTAACATACGAGGAGGTACCTGTCAAGATATTGGATAGGAAAGAGCATGTCCTACGAACAAAGGTTATACCACAAGTTAAAGTTTTGTGGAGGAATCATGCTATTGAAGAAATGACTTGGGAGTTTGAATCAGAAATGAAGTGAGGTACCCTCACCTTTTCGAAACACCAAGTACGTACGTCAATTTCGAGGACGAAATTTCATAAGAAGACCCCAACTTATTATAAATAAAAATTAAATTTCCTCTAATTATTATTGTGTATAATAAAGTGTTAATTTGATAAAATGCTTTGGTTATAGGTGAAATGTGCAAATTTTGCAAAATAAGCAAGTGGTTATAAAATATTCATTGTGTCGGGGAATATTCATTTGGTCGTGGAATATTCTTTACGTAAAAGGAAATACTTCGTGATAATGGCGGTGACCATTTCAGGGCCCCATAACGGATAACTGTCGGATGAAGAAAATGACAAAGTTTGAGTTTTTACAAATAACGGCGTAATTGTTACCGTTAACACTGTTGGAATATCTGGTGGTTAAAATACTGAATGTCTGGCATTGGTTGCAGAAGATAGTACACAGTATTGCAGTATTGATGAATTATTGATCCTTACGTGAAGGCACTACTTAATAATTATTCTGATGAGTTCTCGTTCAATATTTTATTTTATTGATTCAATAATTGTTGCGTTTATATTTTATATTATTGTTGCTTCAATAATTGTCACCGCATGCATGATTTCCATTATCGGATCAATAATTCATATTATTTGAATAATATTATTAGATAGCATTATTGGCAATGTCTAGAAAGTTCTGTCAAGGAGAGGTTTGGTCACCTAATTGCGCGCCAGTAAGGAGAAATCCTTATTGGAAAGCCCCTTCTTTCCTGGGAACGGCTTGGTTGTCATAAATGTGATTCTGTAATATTATTTGTGAATAATTAATTATTGATTCATATGATAAAGAAATATTTATTTTATGTGGATATAAATGTTGGATATATTTATTGTGGTTAAAAATGAAGGAGTTAATGTTGAGGTGTTTTATCAGTATTTTTGTCGGAATGGAGGTATTAAAAATTAAACCAGTGTTTTTGAGATATATTGCATGAGTTATAATTTTTAATCCGACCGTTGGATCGTTGTGATTTTTGGATATGTTATACATATATAAGTTGAGTATATGTCCACAAATTTTGAACCGTTAAAAATGAACGTATGATTTTTTATGAATTTTAAGAGGTGACTGATTCGGAAATTAGGTTTATAAATGATTTTGGTAGAAAATTCTAGAATTGAGTGGGCCCCATTTGTGGTTGCTGAAGAAATATGCTGAATTTTATTTCAAATGTGGTGGGTGGCAATAGTAGCAGGTAAAACCATCAGGTTGCAGGTCAAGTCTGCTTCGGCGTGCTAACATTTTCCTATAAATAGAGGGCTAAGTTAGAATTGAAAATCACACCAGAAACATAAGCTTTCTCTCTTTCTCTCTCTCTATATTATCGAGCGTATTTTGTGAGTATTTAGATACTTTGTGAGTTTCTATTTTTCAGTACAAGTTTCTGTCAGCACTATATCCGAAATTCAGTCAGAGGTACGGTTATTTTGAGGTAAGGGATGTTATTTCTTCTTAAATGATATTATTTTCTTCAATATCATTATGCCAAATATTGGTCTGAACTTTTTATCAAATTTGGAACTTTTTGTGTCGGGGTTACTTATTCACGTATACGACCCTATTTACGTATACGACACTATTCACGAATACGGCATTATTCACCGAAAAATGAAATTTTCTCTTTTTTGTCCAAGATGTCTATTATGATTACTATCTTTGATTATATCCATGTTTTGATCTTTATTCTTGAATTTTTCTTCTAAATTGGTTATTATGGAGTATTATTGATCTTGGATAAACTATAATACGAATCCCTACTATTTGTCCTTCTGTCTCACTGGATTTGTTTTCTTTAAAATATTTTTTATCATCCTTAGTCCTAAATGATGATATTATAGAATATCTTTGGCCTGTAGTGCAAAGATGAATGATTAACTGATGAATATATTTGGCCTGTAGTGCAAAGATGAATGATTACCTAATGAATATCTTTGGCCCGTAGTGCAAAGATGAACAGGTGTTGAGATGAACATGACCAACTGGTGATACAAATGAATATCTTTGGCCTGTAGTGCAAAGATAAATATTTGATTAAAGATGTATATTGATTGTTGTTATAGGGATAAAATATTGATGATGGACTTTTAAATCTTAGAAGATAGTAGAACTCATTCTCTACTTGACTCTTCTAATGGATTGTTGTTTCCGCTGCAGTTGTTGATCTAAAACTTGTTGTCTATTATATTTTATCATATTTTTCCCTGTTGAAGACTAATGATAATTTGTTGTATATTATCTTAGTCATAATATTCTTTTCTTGGGCTAGTTGAGCTCACCCTTTTTCTTTTTGTTCTATTTTTCTTCTCGTGGAGGTGAGAACATAGCGAGGATCTAGTCTGGGTATGGAGTGATGGTTCTAGAAAGATGTTTTAGCAGTCCTCACTATTTACGTAAAATAGTGTATGAATAATTGTAATGAGGACTTATTTGAGTGTGGATATTGTCTAGAAGACAATATTTGTATTTAAACTCACAGATATGTGTTGTCGTATTTTGCATGGTTGTATTATTGAAGTTGTAGTTTGCTTTCTGTACCATGTATTTGGCACTCGAGAATGGGTGTTGTATACCTATTTGGGGGGGCATAAATCGGGGTGTGGAGTGATGGTTCAAGACAGTTGTTCTTGCAGTCCTCACTATTTTGTAAAATAGTGTTTCAATAATTTTAATGAGAACTTTATTTGAGTTTGGATATTGTCTAGAAGACAATATTTGTATTAAATAATTATTTTTAAATAATAAAGTGTTGATTTAATATAATGCTTTAGTTATGCGTGAAATGTACAAATTTTGCAAAGTAGGCAAATGGTAATAAAATATTCATTGTTGTCAGGGAATATTAATTTGGTCATGGAATATTCTTGTTCTCGGGGAATATTCGTACGACGACGCAACCATTTGTGGGCCCCATAACGGAAAAATGTCGGAAACGACACGAATGAGTTTTTTAATAATAACAGCGTAACGGTTACCGTTAAAACTATTGGAATACCCGGTGGGTAAAGTAAAGTAATACGCGTTGTTGCACAGTAGCACACAGTATTGCACAGTATTTTTGGATTATTAATTCTTATATAAGAAGTCACCACTCAATAATTGTTACAATAATTATTGTTCAATATTTTATTTTATTGATTCAATAATTGCTACGTTGATATTTTATATTATTGATTCAATAATTGTCACTACACAGTATTTCACATTATCAGATCAATAATTTATATTATTGGAATAATATTATTAGATAGCATTATTGGCAATGTCTAAGGAAGTTCTGTCTAGGAAAGGGGTTTGATCACCTAATTGTACGCCAGTAAGGAGAAATCCTTATCGGAAAGCCCTATCTTTCCTTGGAACGACATGGTTGTCAATATTGTGGTTCTGTAATATTATTTGTGAATAATTAATTATTAATAAAAATGATAAGAAAATATTTATTTTATGTGGATATAAATGAAGGAATTAATGCTGAGGTGTTTTATCAGTATTTTGTCGGAATGGAGGTGTTGAAAATCATCCGTATGTGAATTTCGGTCATTTTTTGTTTAGAATTTGGAAAAACTTTCTTCTACAAAGTTATAGAGAATTAAATTTCCTATGGAATGGACATAAGATTCGTATTTTTCTGATAAAATGGCTATTTATTATGAATGATTGAAGTTCTAAAATATTGGGGCGGAATAGTTTTTTGGAATTATAAATATTTTTTAAAAGAAAAACATTTTTTTATGTTGGTGGGCCCCACCGGTGTGCTGATGAATTTGGTCAAGGGTGGGCGTGAAATTTTTTAAATAAAATATAATTTTATTAAATTTTCTGCTTTGGTGTTCTAAGCATTTTCCTATAAATAGGATGCTTAAGTTAGAATTGAAAATCACACCAGAATCAGAAGTTTCTCTCTCTATAATATCGAGCGTATTTTTTTGAATATTTAAATACTTTGAGTGTTACTATTTAGTGCAAGTTTTCTTCAGTATTATATCTAAAATTCCAGCTAGAAGTACTATTCTTTTGAGGTAAGGGATGCTATTTTATTCGTAAATGATGTTATTTCTTTCAATATCATTATACTGAAATATTGGTATGAATTTTATTATTAAATTTTTACCTTTTTCATGTCGAGGTTACTATTCACGTATACGACATTATTCAAGTATACGACACTATTCACGAATACAGTACTATTCACGAGTACTATTCATGAAGTATGATTTTTCTTATGAAATTTTTACCTTTTCATGTCGGGTTACTATTCACGTATACGGCACTATTCACGAATACGACACTATTCACCGAAAAATTAAATTTTTTTTTCTTTGTCCAAGTTGTCTATTATGGTTACTATCTTTGATTGTATCCATGTTTTGATCTTTATTCTTGAATTTTACTCCACAATTGATTATTATGGAGTATTTTTTAACTTGGATAAACTGAATGTACGAATCCCTAATCTTTGTCCTTTTATCTCATTAGATTCATTTTCTTTAAAATATTTTTCATCATCCTCAGTCCTAAATGGTGATATAACTGAATATCTTTGGCATGTAGTGCAAATATGAATGATTACCTGATGAATATCTTTAGCCCGTAATGCAAAGATGGACATGTGTTGAGATGAACATGTGACCACTGGTGATACTAACGAATATCATTGGCCCTTAGTGCATGGATAATTCGTTGAATTAAAATATTTATTGAATAATGTTACAAAGATTAAATATTGATGATGAACTTTTAAATTATAGAAGATAGTAGATTTCATGTTCAACTTGACTATTCTAATGGATTGATGTTTCCGATGCAGTTGTTGATCTAAAATTTGTTGTCTATAATATTCTATCAGATTTTTGCCTGTTGAGTACTAAAGATAATTTTTTTCTACATTATCTTAGTCATAATACTCTTTACTGGACTAGTTAAGCTCACATTTTTTTCTTTTTGTTCCATTTTTTTTCTCATGAGGCCAGAATATAGCGGGGACTAGTTGGGGTGTGGAGTGATGGTTCAAGACAGTTGTTCTAGCAGTCCTCAATATTTTGTAAAATAGTGTATCAATAATTATAATGAGGACTTTATTTGAGTTTGGATATTTTCTAGAAGATAATTTTGTATTAAAACTCACAACATATGTGTTGTCGTATTTTGCACGACAGCTGAATTAATGAAGTTTGTATTTAGTTTATGTACCATGTATTTGGCGACTAAGAATTGGTTGGATGGATTGGACCTATTTTGGGGGCGTCACAAATTCGCACATGATATAATTCTCAATCTTCTGCTCTTTTTTATTTTAATGTCATAGAATTCACTAATTAGATTTTTATTTTAAATACTCCATATTATTTAAAAGAGAACCCCTTATGAAAATAAAGAAAGGAAACTTGCAAATTAATATTCTCTTCCCAACTTTCTATACCTCTAAATATAGAAGTTCTTCAGCTCTGGTAACTTGCCTTATAACACTCAAAAGATTTTGAAATGATTTTGAGTGTTGTAAAGCAAGTTACTGGTGATGAAGAACTTTCATATTTAGAGGTAATCTAGTCGTTACTTAATTTGAATGGAACAATTGATATACATATATTACATTTAATTTCTTCTTCAAAAACAAGATTGAGAAAATATGTGTAGATTTTGCTAGGGAATATTTCGATTTAATTTCTAAGCATATTTCGCACATGATATAATTCTCAATTTTCTGCTCTTTTTATTTTATTTTAATGTTATAGAGCTCACTAATTAGATTGAACGTTAAATACTCCATTTTATTTGAAAGGGAACCCCTTGTGAAAAAATAGAAATGAAACCTGTAAATTAATCTCCTGTTCCTAACTTTATATACCTCTAAATATAAAAGTTTTTAGTTCTGGTAACTTGCCTTACCACACTCAAAAGATTTTTAAATAATTTTGAGTGTTGTAAAGCAAGTTACCGGTGCTGAAGAATTTTCATATTTAGAGGCAATCTGGCCGTTACTTAATTTTAATGGAACAATTGATATATATTACATTTAATGTAAGACCCCAATCTTTTATGAATAAAAATTTAATTTTTCTAATTAATATTTTTGAATAATAAGGTGTTGATTTAATATAATACTTTAGTTATGGGTGAAATGTATAAATTTTGCAAAGTAAGCAATTGGTCATAAAGTATTCATTGTTGTCGAAGAATATTCGTTTGGTCGTGGAATATTTTTATTGTCGGGGAATATTTATTACATTTAATGTAAGACCCCAACCTTTTATGAATAAAAATTTAATTTCCCTAATTATTATTTTTGAATAATAAGGTGTTGATTTAATATAATGATTTAGTTATGGGTGAAATGTGTAAATTTTATAAACTAAGCAAGTGGTCATAAAATATTCATTGTTGTCGGGAAATATTCGTACGACGGCGCAGCCATTTGTGGGGCCCATAACGGAAAACTGTCGGATGAAGAAAACGACATGAATGAGTTTTTTTAATAATAACGACATAACGGTTACCATTAAAACTGTTGGAATACCCGATGGGTAAAGTAAAGTAATACTCGTTGTTGCACAGTAGCACAAGGTATTGCACAGTATTTTTAGATTATTGATTCTTATATAAGAAGTCACTACTCAATAATTGTCACAGTAATTACTGTTCAATATTTTATTTTATTGATTCAATAATTGCTACGTTGATATTTTATATTATTGATTCAATAATTGTCACTACACATTATTTCACATTATCATATCAATAATTTATATTATTTGAATAATATTATTAGATAGCATTATTGGTAATGTCTAAGAAAGTTCTGTCTAGGAAAGGGGTTTGGTCACCTAATTGCGCGCCTGTAAGGAGAAATCCTTATCGGAAAACCTCATATTTCTTGGGAACGATCTGGTTGTCAATATTGTGGTTTTGTAATATTATTTGTGAATAATTAATTATTGATAAAAATGATAAGGAAATATTTATTTTATGTGGATATAAATGAAGTAATTAATGCTGAGATATTTTATCGGAATGGAGGTGTTGAAAATCATCCGTATATGAATTTCGGTCATTTTCTATTTATAATTTGGAAAAATTTTCTTCTAAAAAGTTGTAAAGAATTAAATTTTCTGTAGAATGGACGTAAGATTCGTATTTTTCTGATAAAAGAGCTATTTATTATGAATTATTGAAGTTCTAAAATATTGGGGCAGAATAGATTTTTGGAATTATTAAATTTTGCTTTGATTTGGCATTAATTGCTTTAAGTTATCAAAGAAGTGCATGGGCAAAAATTTGAATTCACTAATTAGATTGAACGTTAATTAAATACTCCATATTATTTGAAAGGGAACCCCTTGTGAAAATAAAGAAAGGAAACCTGCAAATTAATCTCCTCTTCCTAACTTTATATACCTCTAAATATAAAAGTTTTTTAGTTCTGGTAACTTGCCTTACCACACTCAAAAGATTTTAAAATAATTTTGAGTGTTGTAAAGCAAGTTATCGGTGCCGAAGAATTTTCATATTTAAAGGCAATCTGGCCGTTACTTAATTTTAATGGAACAATTGATATATATTACATTTAATTTCTTTTTCAAGATCAAGAAGATTAAGAAAATCTGTGTAGATTTTGCTAGAGGATATTTTGATTTAATTTTTAAACATAAATTCTCTCACCAAATCTTTATGTCTTCTGATCGTTGTGCAACTTGCAAGTATCTACGAAAGAGATGCCTTTCAAATTATATTTTCTCTCCTTATTTGCCTTCAAATAATCATAAGAGATTTTCTTGTGTTCATAGAATCTATGGTGTTGACGACTCTATGATAGGTCTCCAAGTTTTTAGTATTTTGATGACAACAATTATTGGTAATATAATCTTCTATTAAGTTTCTAATTTAATCATTTTGTATGTTATATTATTTATTTTAATATTATTTTTTATATTTGAATTAAGATTTATTGACATTGATGATTTAAATATTAAGTGTTAAATAAATTGATTCATATAAAAAATTCCATGACAAGAAGAACCTATTTTCTTTTAAACTTACAAAACAAAATTGGGCAAAAAGATTTCTTGCATGCATGAATATATATAATCATATATATAAGTTTTATATATGGGTCTCCATCCACAGCAACCGGTTGTTGGGAGCAACCCTTATTCCGGTTGGCTACAACTGTCAGAAGCTTATATAAAAAACTAAGTAACAAGCCACTACAGGTTGTAGCGGCTGGGCCAAAAGGGGTTGCTCCCAAACAACCGGTTGCTGTGGATGGAATCCCTTTATATATATACATATGTAGCCGTGTTTGTGTATGCAAACACTTAGTCATTTGGTGACACTCTTTATGGGACACGGTTATTTTTGACATGCTTTGACCGAACTTTTAAGAGATGTTGAATTTGGCTTTGATTTAGCATTAATTGCTTTAAGTTATCAAAGAAGTGCATCGGCAAATAATTGAATTCCTTGCTTTTGACAATCTGTATGCTTTATTTACATCCGAATCATTAGAATAAAATTGAAGCAATCTCATCCATTGATTTCAAAAATAGATTTCAAAATTATCATTTTGCCCCCGACCTCAAAAATTCTATAAATAGGGAGTCTTTCATTCATTTGATTTTTGACACTTCAAGTAAAAAGAAAAGCTTACTCTCCTTGCCTACATACTCTCTCTGAAGCTTTATATTTCTTCTTACCAAAATTTTGATTATTTGTGAAGAGGATATTGGTCCAAATAATTGAGATAGGTCATTTGATTTAACTTAGTTGAATTATTTCTTACTTATTTTAAATTTATAGATATACGAATATAAATTATTATACACAATTTTATATATCTATATTTCATCTAGTTATCAAATAAAAAATTATACTTAGACGCCGAAAGGCTACGGAGATATTCCCCAAAGGTGAGGAAATCGAATTACCGTACGATTCCTTATAGTACTAAGTAACTTTTTATTGATATCAATTATATAAATATTGTAAAATAGATATACACTTAATAGTTCAAAACGACACTGAGATATTCCTCCAAAAAGAGTTAATCATCCGAACTGAATTTGAAAATCTAAGTGATCTATTCAAAATATTTATATAAATATCAATTGTGAAAGTATAAATTTTGTCATACTTAGACCGCAGAAGGCTACGGAGATATTCCTCTTAAGTGAGTGAATCGAACTGTACGATTCCTTATAGTAATAAATGACTTTATTTATAAATCACATAATAGATAAAATATTATTATATATTATTTGAGTTAAACAAGTATATCTGTTATATCAAGTAGTGCTTAACTAATTAAATTATTATACTTGATAATTATCATTTAAATTGATTTATTCTTTTAATCACAAGTATTTGAACACAAAGTCATTCATATAATACTTGTTAGAGAATATATGAGAAACAAGTCTTTTTGATCCATAGAAAATACTATTTATTATAAAGAATAAATAATTCTTTATAAAATTGTATTAAAATTATTTATCTACTTATGAAACATCTTTGAGTTAAAGAAAAAATTTACTTATTTGCTTATTCAAGAAGTACTTTTTACACAAAATATAAAAGTAATTTAAAATTTTATAACAGTGCATAAATTTACATATTTGCTTACATAAAAGCATTATTTGATCTAAGCACAAATTATTATTTGCTTACAAAGAAGCATATTTTCTCAAGTATAAAAGTCTTTAAACTTTTATAAATATATTTGCTCTTTAATTGATATCTGATTATTTGAGAAGTATCAATATGTACTAAATTTTATCTGCTTATTTAAGAAGCAAACTGTTGTAAATTTTATTGTAAAAAGGGAAAATGGTAGAGTTAGTTTATTTTATGTACATGTGAGAAAGACGAATAATTCTTCGACCAAGACTATAGTCTTAAAGATGTCAGCTGAAAGTTGAGTCTCTAGTGAACTTGTGAGGTGAGGAAGAGACTTTTGTTTCAAGACCAGTTCATAGAATAGAACTAAACTCAACATAAGAAACAATTAAGCTTGAGGAGGGAGCTGGGAGCTTGCTGTCCAATATAGATTAGTTGAGAATAATTAGAAATTTGTCCATAAAATTTTGTAAAGGCTCCTCCGCCTGTTGAAGTAGTATTATTAATGATGGTAATATGATCTCAAGTTTTAAATAGAAACTTGAGACTGGACGTATCAATATACCAGGGTGTATGTTGTGAACCAGATAAATCTCGGTGCATTATGTAATTGTATTAATTTCTAACATTGCAAATTAATTATCAAAAAAAATTCAAAAATGCCTAAGATAATTTTTTATCTATAATAATCTATTCAAACCCCATTTTAGATTATTATTGGACTTTCACTCTACATCATTATAAATTAATTTGCACATGATATAATTCTCATTCTTCTGCTCTTTTTTATTTTATTTTATTTTAATGTCATAGAATTCACTAATTAGATTGAAAGTTAAATACTCCATATTATTTGAAAGGGACCCCTTGTAAAAATAAAGAAAGGAAACCTTCAAATTAATCTCCTCTTCTCAACTTTCTATGTCTCTAAATATGAAAGTTTTTCAGCTCTGGTAACTTGCCTTACAACACTCAAAAGATTTTAAAATGATTTTGAGTGTTGTAAAGCAGTTGAAAAACTTTCCTATTTAGAGGCAATCTGGTCGTAACTTAATTTGAACGGAACAATTGATATACATATATTACATTTAATTTCTTCTTCAAGATCAAGAAGATTGAGAAAATCTGTGTGTAGATTTTGCTAGAGGAAGGATATATTCTCTCACCAAATGTTCATGCCTTCTGCCCGTTGTGCAACTTGCAATTATTTAAGAAGGAGATGCCCTTCAGATTGTATTTTCTCTTCTTATTTCCCTTCAAATAATCCTCATAGATTTTGTTTGTGTTCATAGAATCTATGATGCAAGCAATATTGGAAAGATGCTCCAGGTAATATATAAAAAATTAATAAAGTATTTATTATATTATGGTTATTCTATTTTGTACATCTACTAGCGGTGTCCCGTGCCTCCAGCACTATATGGACGGTGTGATTTATCCGAAACTTTAAACGATCCAGATGATTTATTAGGTGAGCGGAAAATTCAAAATCAGTATTTTATTATATAGATATGTGGTTATAGAACGTTACTTCTTAATTGTTGATAATTATTTCTTTCATTGACTATTATTGTTTATATTTGAATTTTACCGGTATATTGTAATGTAATAAATATGTTCATGTGACAATATATATTAATACTATTGGATTTCATCTTTGTAAATTTTGTGTAAATATTCAATACAATAGTTATAACGGATCTGGATCCTCTATGAGGATTTCTCTGTGAGGATCTTGTGAGGGTTTTGTTGTGGAGTTGACAACACATCAAAAAAAGATCCAATAGATCACAACTCATTTCCTGGTCTGTGTATCAAAACGACGTCGTTTTGATAGGATTTTTTTTTTACAAGTTGACAGAAAATTGAAAGTCACCAAACGCCGTTTACTTCGTTTGTTTGCTTCGTTTTTCTGTTTTCTTCTCCTTTCCTTCTTTGTTTCGTTTCTTATTCTTCCAAGAGCACGCCAAAGTTTAGGATTAGCCAAATTTCAATTGTTTTTTTTCTTCTCTTTATTCAAATTTTCCCCAGATTGTTTACCCCAATTTATTTTCTTTAATTTTTTTCAATTGGATTAAAGAATCACAATGGAAACTCAATTTTTTTAATAGGATAAAAATTGTCTGTTGGATTTATTTTTTTGAAGAGTAAAGAATAATATTATTAGTCTTTGACAAAGATACAAACATTAATAACCCTATCGATTCCAAAGCACCAAAAAAAATGATTAATAAAACGTCCCAACTAGATTAACACACAACCCATTACAATCATGAAAAAAGTAATGCCGCTCATAACTAACAAGAATTAGCAAACAAACGAAGTCAACTTGTAAAAAAAAATGTCAAAACGACGCCATTTTGATACACATACAAGGAAAGGAGTTGTGAGCCATTGAATCTTCTTTTTAATGTATTGTCAACCCCACAACAAAACTCTCACAAAATCGTCACAGAAAAATCTCATAGAGGATCCGAATCCAGTTATAACACCCTATTGTTATCCGTGTGTCAATAATTTCTGTCACATTATATGTTTATTTTTTATTGTTCCAGAATTACTTTATTATTATGGACAACGATATGATGAGTTTCACTTGTTTTTGTGTAATCATTATCAATGTGATGATTTATTTTTAAAAAAATCATTTTTAACCCAAAAAAGTATGGAATATTATGGAGAATTAATTGTTTTTTGGTGGCTTCATTTTCTACTAAACAACAACTTCCAGTCCATCTACGAGCAGAGGCTGCAGATTCACTCTACTACGAAGCACAATGTCGAATCAAAAACCCTGTCTACGGCTGCGTTGGAATCATAACAAGTTTGCATTAACAAATAAATAACGCACAGATCAAATTAGGCAAAGTACAAGCCGATATCGCCTTTCCCTATTACTCACAGGAGTCAGCAGGAGGAGGAGTACCTCAACATGATCAGCATCATCAACAACTTCTTTATATAGTATAGGACAACCATTGTCACTTTAAGTGATAAGTTGAGTAGTACTCTTATTATGATGATTTTGAAACTTTAGCTGTAAAGTGTTGGTCATTTATTATGAAGGCCTGCACCCCCTTCTCTTCCTAGTGTTTTTAATTTTTTTAGGAAGGCACCACTACCAGAAAATCGAGCTATAGCGACGGTCAGACCGTCTCCAGAAAACTCCACAAAAACGTGCTTAAAGTTTTTTACCGACGGTCAAAAAATAGTATAGCGACGGTCATGACCGTCGCTACAAAAGATTTGGTGCGAAAAATGACTGAGATCTACTACGACGGTCGCTGACCGTCGCTATAGGTGAGATTTGGCGCGGATGTGAGGTGTATTGCGACGGTCGTGGCCGTCGCTATAGGTGTTTGGCGCCAAAAAAATTTAACTTTTAGCAACGGTTCTGACTGTGGTTATATCTTTTCCAAATTTTTAAAGAATTATTCAATACACTATTTCTTATTTATTTTACCTGTTAAGAAGCATAACTACATTCAACCATCCAGTCTGAATATAACATTTACAACTAAAAGAACAAAAAAAATAAAGTCTATTAATGTATAATATCATCTAAATATACATAACCATCCAAAATACTGTTACTATGTATCAAAACAGTACATAACCAGTAGCACAATTAACATATTTTCAGTATCACATCTAACAAATTTTCATCCAAAATAGTGTTACATCTAACAAATTTCCAGCAGCACATGTAACATATCTCTCTAGCAGCACGAGACATGTCACAGGTCCTCTATAGGATTATTTGATCCATTAATATCACCATTATCTCCTTCTATGGATCGATCCTACAAATTAATTATCAAGTGAACTTGTTAATCCATACAAATAGAGTGATATAGCAAAAATTTTAAGTATAAGTAGCGTGAGAGAGCAACATCTGATTGTTGGAATGAGCATTTGGAACTGATGACTTCTTCATAAATTATGTCATCATTGATAATAGTTCATCCACTTTCCTTGCAGTATCGTCTCCTTTTTCTCGCACCTTTTTCAACTCAGCTTTCAATTCTTGATTCTCACGTTGTACCTCATTATTTGTGTCACGAGGCCCCCAAGTGTTTGTAGTTGTGGCACCAACTCCACCTTGTCGAAGTCTATCATGTCGCTCTGGTCCAAGAACTTGTGCAAGTATATCATTCCGTCCTGTACTACTACTTTCACCAGTCGATTCTTGAGTTTTCTTTAACTCAATAATTTTTTCTTGTGAAAATATACAATGCAAAATATACATAACTTAAATATACAAGGCAGTTCAACATAACTTAAAGAAGAGTAGCAAATAATTTTTTCCCAAGGCTGTATCCAAGCTTGTTTGCTTAGTCTTTGTCAGGATTCAAGTTAATTTGCAAATAAGACTCATGTTTTATTGGATCGGAAAAGAAACAAATATGATAATTAATAGTATTTTTTAAATTTAGGTTACAATAGTTATTTATTGTATCAAAATTGTGGGCCCAAGTGCAAATTAGGGTTCACGTACGACCTAAAGAATTAAATGACAAATAGAAAGGGCAGAAATGAATGTGCGAGACCCGAGAGAAGCCTCCACGTGTCCCAAGGCAGAAGACTCGTGGAGGCGACTCATTTTGGGAATTGATTGAGGGATTGGATTGGTGGCTAGAAGAGCAGGACGATCTGGGCATTACTCTGATGACTAAGGGTAAAATTGGAATTTCCCCGAGGTTCCAGAAAATCCTATAAATACCCCATCCACTCTATTGAGAAGGGACCTCACTTTTGACTCTTGGACCTTGTGGAGATTCTATCTCAACCCGAAGACTCAAGAAGGCTCTCTGAATCCTTGCTACCCTAACCAGGTTCTTGGATTCTAAGAGTTCTGCTACGTGTCATTGGAGTAATCGCTCACCTGTTCTTCTCCCCTCTTCAATCAGTCAATCAATTCCGTACTTTTTGTGGATTTTTCTCCTCCTCAGTCAATACAAAACTCTAACCCTAGCAAGGTACGATTTCCTTTCCCACATTTCTTTGGCGACTCTGCTGGGGGTGTAAAATTCGTGAAGGGTATGCCCACAACTCGAAGTGGGAGAACTACTGGAAGAGTGTCACTGACAACGAGCATTACTTCACCGGATCCAGTTCCAAGGCAAGAAAAACAAGCTCTCCAAGGCGTTAATCTAGATCTCGATCAACCCGTCCTTGAAGACACCTCGGAAGGAAGTTCAACATCATCATACATGGCTGATCAACAACCAATGAATGTCAGGCAGACAGGCGCGGGAAGGCATGTCGAGGAAGCAAGTGGAGAGCAGACGAATGATGTGCAATTGGAGATGCTGAAGGCATTGAAGGAAGCACGGGAAGGACAAGGAATGATGATGGCTATGATGCTAGAGATGCAAAAGAAGCAAGAAGAAATGGGGAATTTTCGCCAACAGTTGATGCAAATCCCCACTTTCAAGGCCATGTTTCCAAGCAGTTCGCAGGAGGAACGAGCAGGAGTGGAGGACAACAAAAATAACAATAAAGGAGAGAATCAGACTGTACCTCCATTAACGGAGAATCAGTCGGTTCCAATCATCAACTTGGAACCCCAAAACAGTGATGACATGCCACGACCCAAACTGGAAGCAAGCCATTCTCAGACAAACATTATCACGACCACTCTCCCCATATTTTCACAAGTGCAGATACCAACCATCCCAAGCCACGTCCAACGAACGAGCCAACAAGCACAACCAATGCAAGCTTTGCACGATGAAAGTATGCATCAACCAATTTCTTTGCCATACACACCGCCAATGCAACAATACGTCACAACACCACATAGAGTCCATGCCACGAGCCAATACGTGACGAAGGATGATATGATCGATGTGATCAATCAATTTCACAGGCAGACATCCCGACCTTTGGAATTAGACTTCACTCCACCTTACCCGACATATATTCGGAGACAACCTTACCCGACATGGTATATCGAGCATCCCTCGCAGTTTCCAAAATACAACGGGGAGAAAGAAAATGCCAGAGAACATATTGCCATGTTCGTAGAGTCGATGTCTCCGTGGCTGGGATATGATGAAGTGAATAACCACAACTTGTTGATGCGGGAATTCAACAAAACCTCGATTGGATAGTGCCTTGATTGGTACTACAATTTGGAGAAGGGGTCAGTCCATGATTGGGATGACCTAAAATTACAATTTTTTAAGAAATTTTTTTATGTGCAAAAACAGGTAACCATTGTAGAACTCATGCGGTTCAAACAGAAGCTGAATGAGGAGCTATCAAATTACGTGGACAGGTTCAGGGCCCAGGCACAGAAGTGCGCAGAGCCGATTGAAGAAAAGAACCTGGTTAGCATTTACAATAATGGTGCCTTAGATTCCTTCAAGCCTCACCTCATTACCAAGGCTTGTGATTCCTTCGCGACTCTCTCATATTTTGCACAAGACTTGGGAGGAATCATGACATTTCCCACCAGCCATGCGATGGTTACATGGAAGGGCAAGAGGACAACAACTGTAGCTTTAGCGGAATTTTAGTCAAAACCACAAGGGGGCAAGAGGGAGAAGAATGAGAAATTTGAACAAAACAAAGGAAAGCATGGGGACAAGTATACCAGAATGCCAGTTCCGGAGGCTATCACATGCAGTGAGAAGGCATTCAGGGGCCTGTACGAACAATGGGTCGTGCACGGAGTGGTGAAGCCTCCAAGGCCCCGGTTGATTGTGACGGAAGAGATGAAAAGAAGGTCGGACTTCTGTGTATACCATCAATACACAGGACATTCCACTATGGACTGTTACAGTTTGCAGAGGATATACCATGAGAAGCTAGCGGCCAGAGAGATTGAACTAGAAAAGGAAACGTGCAACACTATCACTCATGGTGCAGTCCCGGAAGTCAAGATGATGGACAACCCAAATACTGGCTCTACCATCGAAAGAGCTCTAAACTATAGATACAAGAATTGACGAATTAAAAATTCACCCAAGATGGTGGTCCACCAAAAATGGTGGTTCAAGTCCTCAGGAGTACTATCTTTTGCCAAGTAATTGGATGACCAAGGGAGAAGGCACAAGAATTGACGAAATAAAAAAATTCACACAAGATGGTGGTTCACTCTAAATGGTGGTCAAGTCCTCGTAGACTGCACTTGCCAAGAAATTGGACGACCCAAGTGACGAGACACTCGATTTCAAGTCCTCGTAGACTGCACTTGCCAAGAAATTGGATGACCCAAGTGACGAGGCACCCGATTTTAGGTCCTCGTAGACCGCACTTGCCAAGAAATTGGACGACCCAAGTGACGAGGCACCCGAGTGTTACACTTTATCATCAAAAGTGAATGAGGCACCTGACTATAAGTCCTCGTAAGTTATACTTTCAACTTCAAAAGTAATCGAGGCACCTAACTATAAGTCCTCGAAAGTTACACTTTCAACTTTAAAAGTGATTGAGGCACTTGAGTATAAGCCCTCAACCTCCGAAAAAAAATTTACACTTTATCTCTAAAAGTGGTGAACGTTATGTTTTTTCCGATAAAAACAAGATTTGTTATATAAAATGTTATGTTTTTCATTAATAAAAGCAATTTGATTATCAATAAATTTGTCAAACTTTCACTTATACTTGAATATTTTTTCTGATTTATTAAAAAGAAAAGTATAGATTCGAGTGTTGGTTTGCATAAAATCAAAAAAACAAAAAAAAACAAACATGTTTTCTCTTTAACAAAATTTATGTTTGTTGTTTTATGAGGCTTATTGTTGTCTTGGAGTATTAATTTGAATGACTAAAGATTCAATGTTAAATATTGAATTTTAAGGAATCATTCAAATTAAAGGCAATTAATAGGGATAAAAAAACTCTATTTTGATAAATGAAATATATGTAAATGAGTTTCTGATACAGGAAAAGGAAAAGACTACAAAAAAAATCATGATCTAAAGGCCAAGACATATCAAGTTGAAGAGGGGGCATAGCTAAAGCCTCAAAGTAAGCAATGGTGGTCTCATGAATCTTAAGATTTACCACTCTCAGCTCCCTAACCTCTTGGGTAGTTGACTATATATAAGTCTCGTCGCTGGCACTCTACATCCCGAAGCTTGGACTCTAGATCCCAAGACTTGGCCTTCAATTTTTTTGTAGCTTCGTCAAGATCTGAGAGTTATAGTGAAAATCAGTCATCCTCAAACTTGCGTATAGCAACCTCCAAATGAAGTGCAACAATATAAAAATTTAACTTGAGAAGATTCAGCCTAGCACGAAAAGGAGACATATCAACACCCACGGCTGCAAGGTCGTCTACATCATCGCTAAATTGCTTCAAGTCCTCGACTCGCAAAGAGCCCAATGGAAACATTATCATCCTCTTCATCGACATTGGCCTTCTCGACGACTTCTTGATTTTGAAGAAGCGAGAAATTTCAAGAGAGAATAAGAATGATTAGATTGAAGATTTTCTAAGATATCCAAGGAGAGCTCCTCTAGGGCTCGTCCTCCTAGGGTTTCCCCCTAGAGGTTCCCTCTCATAAGACTTTCGTTTTCGAGACTTACAACAAAAAAAACAAAACAAAACAAAAAAAAAATCAATCACGCTCCGCGAATTGTTTAGAAACTTGAATCAAGACTTCAACACTTGAAACATTTTGCGCAATCATCCCACCAAAGGCGTGACTCACGCGCAGGGGGCAAATACTTACTGGTAGATGGTATAGACATCCTCCAGATTAGGGGCACTTAATTCCTCCCAAGAAGTGACCAATGTGCACGTAGAGGAGCACCAAAGTGAAAACAACATGATAAGAGTATCATGGTTCTGTTGGCCGGGAAAGTCCTTGTATAGTTGAATACAACAAAGAGGCCCTTCCCCAATCATTGAGAAACGGCGCCTCCTTGGTTGTTCCCAAGTCTGCAGAATGTTCAACGGGGAGGGTCTGTAAGAAAAAAAGAATTCAACATAAGGGATTTAAAGAGCACAAGCATTAGGAGACATTCAAATAAAGATAGGGTAAAGGAAGAACGGGAAAATGTGAAGGAGGAGACCATTAGGTTGGTTCCCCTAAGGGTTGGCCCGTAGGGTTTAGCCACCTAAGGAGCTCTCCCCTCTTACATTTAACTTCTCCTTACTCGTTGAATCAACTAATTGGAATAAATGCTACTTCATCGGAATATCCGAGCCAAGATCCTTGTTAAGGTGAAATGGCCCGGAATAGATGCTTCCTCCCTGCGATGTTCCCTGTTTTAAGAATATCCGAGCCAAAATCCTTGTTAAGGTGAAATGGCCCGGAACAGATGCTTCCTCATTGCGATTTTTCCTTTTCTTTGTGAATGTCCGAGCCAAGATCCTTGTTAAGGTGAAATGGCCCGGAATAGATGCTTCCTCCCTGCGATGTTGCTTGTTTTAAGAATATCCGAGCCAAAATCCTTGTTGAGGTGAAATGGCCCGGAACAGATGCTTCCTCATTGCGGTTTTTCCTTTTCTTTGTGAATGTCCGAGCCAAGATCCTTGTTAAGGTGAAATGGACCGGAATTGATGATTCCTCCTTATGGTGTCGATTTTTCTTTGAATATCTGAGCCAAGATCCTTGTTAAGGTGAAATGGCCCGGAATGGAGGCTTCCTCATTGTGGTGTTGCCTTTTCTTTAAGAATATCCGAGTCAAGATCCTTGTTAAGGTGAAATGGCCCAAAATAAACTCTTCCTCGTTGCGGTGTTGCCTCTTTTCTTTGAGAATATCCGAGCCAAGAACCTTGTTAGGATGAAATGGCCCGAAATAGATGCCTCCCCGCTGTGGTACTGTTGCCTTTTTTTCTTTGTGAATATCCGAGCCAAGATCCTTGTTAAAGTAAAATGGCCCGGAATAGATGTTTCATCGTTGCGTTATTGTTTATACTACGATTACCTGAAAAGAAAAGAAATAGAAGAAATAATCACGAAGCATCAACCAAACGGTGTCCGCATGGACCAACTAACGGTATCTACTAATATTATTTGGGTTTATCATATTAAAGTATGAGAGCTTTAATTTTTAGTGGCTTATGGTGGATGTCTTCAAACCACAATTAGACTTTGTTTGAATAAAATATCGCAAGACCCAAGAATCTGGTGGCCGGGAATATCAATGGAGTATACTGTTCAAATATAACCATGGATGAAAGAGATAACCCTTTGACCCGATTCAAAGTACTTGGAATTTTGAGGTCTGCAGTAGATACATGAGGCACCAAGATTAACGATAAATTGTTTATAGAAGTTTGCATACAGAGAGGAATTTAAAATTTTGAAGTACACGCAAACATGATTCTTTGTGGTATCTGTGAAGCTTATTGCAAAAGATAAATCGTCTCTCCAATCAGTGTCAAGCATTGGACCTGACATGGACTTGGAGTACGTGATCTGCACAAGTTTGGGTTAAATTTGGAATAATTAATGGGTTCCTTCCGTTACAATTTCATGCAGCCATCTAGCCTAATCAAGTATCTATACAAGTGTGTGAATTAAACTTTGGTGATTAATATCCATGGGTGCATTCACATTGCAAATAAAAAGTACCTAATCAACGTGGCAACAGGATTTACAATGCTAATTCGGATGGTGGGGGCAGCAGTTAAGTTTTGGGTAAGCTGTGCAATAGAATATGGTTAATTATCAAGCATAGTACCCAAAATTAGAATAGCTGACAATTATAATTCACCCCCTTTTATCTCTACTACTCTCTCTTATCCCTATTTTCTCTATTCAAATTTTAAACTAATTATTTAAATTATTAAATGCATCGTGCGTAACTATATATATATGGATATTAAAAAAAATAGAAACAAATATTCTATTTTCTAAATATGAATGATTTGATTTTGTTTCCAAAATATAAGGAAGGATTTGATTTTATTTGACAAATATATAATTTATCTTGATTTAGTTTCAAATTGCTTCCTAATTTTATTTTATTTTCCAATTTTTGCACTTCAATGACGGATGCACAAATCTCCACAAGATCATTTTCTCTCCATTTTACCATATTACTAATTTGAACTTGCAAATTCTTCATCCATTCTTTTTGTATCAATTATTTTGATATATCAATTCTTTTTTTTAGGCATTCATGAACTTACCTATCATATTAATTATACTTGCCTTGTACCACCTTCATGGGATATATATATATATATATTATGAAAACAAATATTCTATTTTTCTAAATAGAAATGATTTTATTTTATTTTTTCAAAATATAAGGAAGAATTTGATTTTATTTCCAAAATCATATAAGATTTTATGTTATATAATTTATCTTGATTTTGTTTCCACGTTTCCAAAAAATAAGGAAGGATTTGATTTTATTTTCAAAATAAAATAAGATTTAATTTTATTTGGTAATATATGTAATTTCTAAATTTAATTTGATTTGTCTCAATTTTAGTTTTCAAAAAAAAAATAAAGGGAAAAACAAATTGAGCAAGATTTGAAAAAAATAAATTCCAAGAAATTTTGGGAGAGCTCCCATTGGGTTCCTTCTCCTAGAATTTTTTTCATTTTTCAAGGCTTGCAAGATCAGAGTTCGCGGATCAGGAAAACTATACTTTTACTGTTGGCTATCATGAATTGAGTGGATCAAAGGTGCCTCTGAAGAAGCCATTTTTGGTGATGAAGAAAGTAAAACACTCCGATGCTAACAACAATGATGATCTTAATTCATATAGGGTTGGTGCTGTACAAGACACTGAAACTAAATGACATGGAAGTTGTAGCAGTACTAACTTGAGTCTTCTAGTCGACTTACATGCTGCAGCAGTACTAAGTTATAGGATATAGTGAAATGAATATAAGACAAGACTGCTCTAACAATTTGAAAAGGAACATCAGCAACCCATACCACATAACAAAAGCATAATGCAATTTGAATAAATGAACTTTTTCAAGGAATTAAAGAAACAGTATAGAAAGCATAATATAGAAAGCTGCACAGATTGGTGCAACTTCTAGTACAGATCACCCATCATTCCTAGAAAGCTTTGGATTGAAGTGCAGTAACAGTCAATTCTTGTTTAGGTATATATATACTTGTCCCTTCAGCACAAGCTGATCAAATATTTCACCTAAATCACAGACAGGATCAAGTATAAGTGTAGATATATGCATGGTACCTTCAGCATTCTCATGAATGCTTTCCTCCTTTGCATGTGGTTCATCGGCATGGATCTCATTATCATTAATTTCCGGGTCATCTTCCCTGTTAGCACAAGATCTATATACATCAGAGGCCGACGGTCAGACTGTGACCTAAACTTTTAAAATCTTTAAAAGTCTATACCGACGGTCAGACGGGGACCTTCAGAGGCCTATACCGACGGTCAGACTGTGACCTATACCGACGGTCAGACTGTGAAGGTATACCTTCAGAGGCCTATACCGACGGTCAGACTGTGACCGTCGCTATATACATCTATTGCGACGGTTCCGTCCCGACCGTCGCTAAATCCCGTCGCTATAGATTGATTTTCTAGTGTGCACACAAGGAAATTGGTAGAATAGAGAAAAAGAGTGTCTGAATTATGCATACTAGCAGGTCTTTTTACATTAAATATTTATCTTTCAAATTATCTGGGTTGTGTTTTATAATCATCTGTGTGCCGATTTAATATATTCTATATTTTCCAAGTTTTTTTTTCTTTAAGTTCCATTGCTTATCATTTATTTTATTTTTAATTCTAAGGTCCACTGGCAATTAATGCCAGAGGCAGGTTTGTTCCTGTCATAATACACGATATTGTTGGAACCACCATTCTGTAATGGCATTATTTTACTCCTGTAATATTGTTTTGGACTTTTGGGAAGTGTTACCTACGGTTGTTGAACTGGTTGATTAGTCAGGAATAAACTTAAATGGCTTAACTTGCCCTTTCTGCGTGTTTAGGTGATTATGGTCAATAACATATATATGCATATAAATGTGTTTGCTGATGTCTGAAAAAAATTATATTGATAACTTTGCTATATATCTGTGAACATTCAGGATTGAAGTCTTGAAGTCTTGAAGTCATTCATCTATCAGATTCAAATAGAGTTGTGCACAACTCATGAAGTATGTCATTCTAATAAAATATTTTGTGCCCACTCGTATGTAGTGCTTTTCATTTTGTTAATTTCATGGTCAGAGTTATGAGTTTTACGATCTCTTCTAATAAAATTTCTTCTAATACCTCAAAAAATATTCTTAGTTTTCTAATTTTTATTTCTGTGCATGTGTTTCTTTTTAGTTGAAAATAATGCATTATGCCAGCCAATAGATTTCCATTTGGTAGCTTTTCAAACAAGGGAAAACCAGATATTTTTCCATAAAGTTCTGGAAATTGATATCATATTAGTATATCACAACCATATATCTCCAACTTCGTCATTTTTTATGTAAACAATTGTTGTTTTTTCTCCTTTTCAACTGAGATTCTCAGAGTCGAGAGGCTAAAAATGCATCTTTCTGTTCTTTTATTTTTGCACTTTCTAATGATGCATGCATGCATGCACAATAACTGTTGTTCTCTCTTCTTATCCGTCGTTTGCTTTAACTTTTGAAGGATTATTGGCAAATTCATGCAGAAGTCACAGTCCTTGATCCGCCAGATGCCATACAACATGTATAAAATCGCCAGTCCATGCTCCAGGATGTCGCTGATCTAAACTTGTCTGATGCCTATGATAATTCATTTATTTTTCAGTATAATTTTTTGGAATTATAAATCTAAAAACTTAACTTTATTCTGTCAGGCCCTGAGTGTATATTAATAATTTTAGTACGACATATTGGTGGTTTGTAGTTCACTATATTCAGTAATTTCTATCAGAATTAATGGTCATTTTCATGTGTTAAACTATTATGCAGGCAAAGTTGGTGTTCCGAGGCCATTGGTGATTAAAAAAGACCCCTCATCTATTACTGACGCAGTTAGTTAAGCTGGTCTGATGTTACCGCTTGGTATGTTCACATCTCGCAAATTGTTTTCAAAAATTCACTCTGTGCTTTCCCTTTATTGTTCGTCTTGTGTGGCCTATATAATATTCCTCTGCCATTCTGCCTCAATGTTTTGCAAAGTGATCAGAATTTAAACTTTTTATGATGATCTTTTCGTATTGAGTTTAGATTCCCGTGCTTGTTTCAGTTGCAAAGCCTCTGGTTATAGATGGAAGTGCCAAGTCACGTCAGCTGTCACTGGCTTATGATCAGTACTCTTTCCAGATGCTAGAACCCCGACTTGTTCTTCAGGAATTCGTTAACCATGGTATGCTGCTGTGTGTAGTTGTACTTAATGACATGCTTAGCACCTTGTCTATGTTTAGAAAGAGACATCTTGAAACTCTAATGTGTTTGGTTCGTTGGTTATAGGAGGTATTCTCTTCAAGGTTTATATTGTTGGGGAAGCAATCAAGGTACTGTGGAGCTTCTCTTTGCCTGATGTTAGCGAATGTGAGTTGTCCAAAAATGCTGGTGTATTCCAATTTCCATTGGTTTCTTGTGCCATGACATCTGCAGATGATGCCGATCTAGACCCATCCGTTGCTGGTTAGGCAATCCTCTTTAAGAAAACAACCCTCTCCCCCAACCACCCAGTTCTTGTATGCCTCATCTGTCAGTTTGTTTAGATACTTAGTTTTACTTACTGCATTAGTGTAGTTTTTAGGTGAACAAGGATTTAGCCTTCCACCCACTGCCTCCTTTTTTGCCTGTTATTAAGCACAAAGGTAATTATTCCTCTCAAGGCATTGACATTGACTATTTGTCACATATGATGAGGTCTTGAGATCTTTGCATGGTCATAGTTTTAAAACTGACTGGTTGACTACATTAAATCTCTTTTATTTTCAGAGCTTCCTCCACGGCCTCTACTCGAGAGACTTGCTCGGGAACTTCGTCTATTTTCCCGGTAAGGATCCATTTCAGGAAATATCATGCCATTCCATTCACTAATTTTTATCGATTGTGTTTGGGAAGCCATTCAAGGGATTTGGTATAACATGGTTCTGGATATATTATTCAGGGTTTGGGAAAATGCCAGAATATGAGCACGTATTTACGGACTTCCTTCTCAGCCAGGTGCAAAGCAAGCACTGTTAGGAATAAGAGAATTGAACAACCATTAATTTCTACGGGAAACTAATTCATAGAAGACAGAGGCTGGTGGTGCACACACAGCCACACCCTTTTACATTCACTAAATAGCCTTTATATAGGCTAATACATCACACATACACGATTTAATAAACTCCAACAGACTCCTAATAACTAGGTAGGGAGACTCCAAAGAGCATTACCAACAGACCCCTAATAGATAGGAACTACCTAACACATGCAAAATACATATTTAATTTCTCAACAAGCACAAGAAACGTTCCTCCTGAAGAGCCTTGGATATACAGAAGTGGTTCACAATTCTGAAAGGTATCAACATCAGCGTTACAGTCCATGCAAGAAAAGAGCTGGTATGCTTATTTTGGCAGTATATTTGTGCAGTCTTGAAAAACCCTATTGGGACTACGTGCTGATGGACGAGGATGAAGAAGCAAAACATTAACCTGCAGATGCAAGAGGTTCTAGGCTTTTGTGTTATTGATGTTCACTAAGGAGGAGGATACAATACCATCAGAAACTACTGTCCTGTTCTATTACTTTTGTATTTTTCGTATTCATTTTCTTTCTAGTTTCTAACTTCTGTTTGTTGCTGTTACTTGGGGGCCTGTGTCTCTTGTAAACATTTGATCCATACGGCTGGGTGTCACTCCACAATTTGTATCTAATTACAAGAGTGTGAGTGAAGGCACCTTGTACATCCTTTTATAGCTTGCTAATCTAGAATGCCAGTCTTAATTTTCACCAATCTCAATTTACTTCACTTTGTTGTAATTTTCCTTTCACTGCACACATTCAATATGTTGTTTGGGTGACAGACCTAGATCTTGCTTCATGCTCTTCTCGTGTTGTATTCCTGACCCCTCTTGTGCTACGTTTGGATTGAAAGAATGTAATGAAGAGCGGAACGATTCATTCCATTCTAGTTGACACAAAGTTTTTTCATTCCATTCCCTCTCTCATTCCACCAATCTAAACGTAGAGTTGGTGTTTTATTATTGCCTCCTAGCTCAAAGGGTGATCATCTTTGTAATATAATCAGTCTCATTTTCAACCCACAGAGTTGAAACACGAAAATAAAAAATAAAAAATCACACGCAAGTGAAAAAATGTTTTCAATTGAAAATTCTCAAAATTTTATGAATCCCACATAACCTTACGTTGTGCAAATATTAAGATATTGTTCAACACTTGGCTTTTGCATAAGAATCAAAATGCTTATAATCTATCTCATGCATGAACAAATAGAAGGGGCTATAAACCCGACTCATAGCCAACATTTTGTTTCGGTAAATCGGAGTTGAAGAAGTTTGTTGGTTCAAGTCGTTGCTGATCATGTTGAGGTACTTCTCCTCCTCCTCCTGGCTCCTGTGAGTGATTGCGAAAGGCGATATCGACTTGTACTTTGGCTAATTCCATCTGTGTGTTATTTATTTGTTCATGTAAACTTGTTATGATTCCAACGCAGCCGTATGCAGGGTTTTCGATTCGACATTGTGCTTCGTAGTAGAGTGAATCTGCAGCCTCTGCTCGTAGATGGACTGGAAGTTGCTGTTTAGTAGAAAATAATTTATGATTTATAGAGGTACAAAATAGAATAACCACAATATAGAGGTACAAAATAGAATAACCACAATATAGAGGTACAAAATAGAATAAATAATTTATGATTTTTTTTATATAATACCTGGAGCATCTTTCCAATATTGCTTGCGCCATAGATTCTATGAACACAAGCAAATCTCTTGGATTATTTGAAGGGAAATAAGGAGTGAAAATGCAATCCGAAGGACATCTCCTTCTTAGATACTTGCAAGCTGCGCAACGAGTAGAATGCATGAAGATTTAGTGAGAGATTATATGTTAAATCTAAATATCCTCTAGTAAAATCTATACAAATTTTCACAATCTTCTTGATTTTGAAGAATAGATTAAATGTATTATTATGTATATTAATTGTTTCATTCAAATTCAAATTAAAAAACGGCTATATCATTTTTTTTCAAAATCTTTTGAATGATAGAAGGTAAGTTACCGGTGTTCAAAAACTTTCTTTATTTAGAGATAATGAAAGTTGGGAAGAGGAGAATAATTTGCAGGTTTCCATTCTTTCTTTTCACAATAATTAGTGAATTCTACGACATGAAAATAAATTAAAAAGAGAGAGCAGAAGATTGAGAATTATATCATTTGCGAGTTCGATCAATTCTATCTTTCTCTTGTATCTTATTTTAACCTGATTCTGTCATTATTATGAAAATTATACTCACTTTGGCAAACATGTTTGCAGATATTATAAACTTATTTAGTTGGTTGGACTTATTGGGTAAAGATATACTCCAATAATCTTATCTATGTAAAATAGTCCATGCTTTTCAATAGTTTATACAGAATGACCGTGTAGTGGGTGGCAATATTTGCAACAACCAAAAGAGAGCAGTACAAGTCTAATTTCACTTGCTCCTCACAAGTGCTGTATGAAACCTCTCATCAGACTATAAAGCAATGCCCCAGAAGTCTGGTGGTTCTCAGTTATGCACAACTAAAGAGGGAGGAGCTTCTCCACAAAGCTGCAATTATCATACACTAGATTCGTCATTGATATCTTCATTCTTAACAGCTTCGTTGAACGAGGCAGCCAGGTACTCGGCCAGACTTGGTTGACATTTAGAAGCACTTGAAGCTTCTGCAGCTTTGGCGCTCTTCGTGCTAATGGGCCAAGACTTCAGATAGTCGGGGCGAGAATCTTCTATCTTCCAAATAACAGGTTTCAAGAACTTCCATGGATCTTCCACCATTGACTTGTTGTAATATAAATCTGGTCTAAGCTCTGCTGAAACATTATCATGAGAGCCTCTTCCTCTCCCGCCACTCCATCCTGAACCAGGACTATTGCTGTTGCCTAACCATCGACCGCCGCCTCTTCCTGAATTAAGACCAGGGCTGTTTCCACAACCTGAATCAGGGTTTGAACTGTTTCTGAACCAGTTCCCTCTGCCTTGTCCAGAATTTAAACTAGATCTACCTCCCTGTACGAAACTAGGGCTGCCTCCACATCCTGAACCAGGGCTAGGACTGTTATTGGACCAGTACCCTCTGCCTTGTCCAGAATTATAATTAGGTCTACCTTCCTGCCCAAAGCCAGGGCTTCGTCCATACATAGCCAGGTCCTGGGCTCGGACTGTTATCGGACCAATACCTTCTACCTTGTTCAGAATTAAAACTAGGTCCGCCCTCCTGTCTAAAGCCAGGGATGCCTCCATGTACTGAGTTAGGGCCAGGAGGCCCAGGACTGTTGCTGAACCAGTGCCCTCTGCCCTGTCCAGAATTAAATATAGGGCTACCTCCCTGTACAAAGCCAGGGCTGGCAGGGTTCAGAAAATTACCCCCTCTTGGTGAATTAGATGGAAAATAGTAACCAGGCGTGCGACCAGAACCATTCCAGGCACCACGAGGTGTTCCCGGCTGCATGTCAAAAGGGTGGGGCATGCCAGTTGGACTACAAATGGGTTCTTGTGGTTGATGCTTTCCCAGTTCCATTGAATAGTTAATTTGGCTTGGAAGTGCCGGAGGGGGAGTCACTAGAGTGTTCTGTGGTCCTGCCAGACCAAAAGGTAAATATATAAGTAAGAAAGGAAAAAAACTTCTTTTTGCTAGCGTGCACATTAAACAGAGGTTTCATGATACCCACAAGACCATGTAATGCGAGTCCAATAAAGAAGTGGCACTTTTCTTGGCAAGTTTCAAAAAGTAGCATTAGTCAGCTTTTTTAAAGTTCAAGCATTTAATGTAGTTAGAGAGAAAAAAAATTATAGATAAAGGCTACAAAAAGACGAGGGAAAAAAAAGCAATGTTCTAAAAGGCGCTAGGCGGGCGGCCTAGGGGGCCTACGCGGGGCTTAAGCGAGATTTTTTATTTTAAACCAATTTTAATATTTTATCTTACATTTATCTAAACAAAACAATAATATAAAGCAAAACAATCTATAATAAAAATAATAAAGACATTTGCTTAAAGTTCAAGCACATCCATATTGCTAATGTCAAAGTTCAAACACAAACATGCAATTGTTCAAAGTTCAAACATATTTTTAAAGTATTAGTTTTATTCATAAACAAGATTGCTATTAAATAATAAAATTTAAAATTTCAAGAATTTAATTCGATATTAAACTTAAGAAACTAAACATAAATTTAAGAATTATATTGAATTAAACTAAATATTATAAATGTATCGTCATTTATATAATTTGAAATTGGTACAAGTTCAAAAAATTACAACTATAATAAAATTATCCATTTTGACTTGATATAACACTTCTTGTTGTGATTTGATATGCTGCAACTTGTATTATGAGTATGGTAAATCAGTAGAAAAATAAATATATCAAAATTTGATTTGGGTAGTTATTAAAAAAAAAAAACTCTGCTAAAACCCCGCTTAGGTCCCGCCTAATTTCTTGAAAGGAATTTTTTGCCGCCTTGGACTAGGTGAGACGCCAGGGAGGCCTGGCGCTTAGGAGAGGCACCAAGGGGAGAACTAGCGCCTAGATGGGGCGCCTAGGCGGAGATTTTTAGAACACTAAAAAAGAGGAGATGCTTATTCATGCTTCTTTTTTCCCCCTTGAACTGAAGCTCTTCTTCCGATAACATGAATCTAGGTGACATCCATTACATGCCTTGAGAGAGTTATTCGCTCTCCTAATTCCTCCACCTGTCATCTTTCTTTGATCCATAAATGAACAAAAGTGTGGATCTAGAAAAAAATCTCTCCTACCCTCTGGCATCCCCCAACCAATAGTGTGCAAGTTTCACCAAAATTCAAAAAAATAAAAAATATCTTCCCCAACTCTTCTAACACATGAAGCCTATATTGTAATTTTTTGTTTGATTAGAGCCCAACACAACACAATTAATTGAAACTTGCAAAAAACCATTTGATTATCAGTTATCACTATATTCAGTGATTCTCTGATTCTCATATTAAAGTTTTTGTAGTCATGTTGATGGGGACGGGGTTTTTTTGGGACAAAGGGTTAATATGACACAGACAATTCTCACGCAAAACTAAATCAATTAATCAATCAATGTCTCCAAATAATGAAGTAAATCACTATTTATAATATTCCTAAACAACTTTCTTAACCTAAATTGGACTCTAATACGATAACTACAAATTAAATAAACTAATTAAAATACAACTTCTAATTTTTTTTGGTTTCCAAACCCTTTTATATTGTTCAAACAAACTTTCACGGACTCGTTCTACATCATTTCTCCTCCGCTGAAAAAAATTCGACTCCGTCGAGTTTTCAACACAAGAACAATCACGTCGGATCACCAAAGAAGTCTTTGCAAACATCAAATTTTGGCATGTTGAGAGCACAGGAGTGAATTTGGTATTGCGTGACGATCCCATAGCCATTTACGCCCTAAGATAATGTGACAAACTTTAAGGAGTAGAACATCACACATAACTGTATCCTTAAGCTTACCAAAGGAAAATGCAACCACCCCTCTGGGTAACCTGCAACTTTGTATTAGTAATCCATGCAACATCATACGGCTCTGAGTGAGGCTCAACTTTTAACCCAAGTTTCTTAACTGCTTCCTCAGAAATAACATCCTTATAACCAGTATCAATCACAAGAGAGCACACCTGTCCTGCACATGACTCTCGTCTGAAAAATTTGCCCACGATGGATTTTAGGATCATCCTTATGTTGTTGTGCAACAAGTAAAGATCGAAGAACCCCTAAACATACTTCCAAATGAGCATCAACTTCTAAATCTTGCTCATCGAGCTCATATTCGTCGTCTATTGGCTTGCAAACTTCTTCGTTTAAGTCGGCTTTTCTGCACACTTTGTCAACAATAGCAACTTAGCAAGTTGCCTAGAGGGAGAAGAGGCAACATTCATCTTTGGGGAAGGACACTCAAAAGACGTGACCAAAATCACGACAATTATAGCACCTAAAGGAATTGTTGTTGCTAGCATTTTAGAAGAACCTGGGGTACGATTAGGCCTGCTAGTAGCTGAAGGGCTGATGATCTTTCCATTGGCCTATTTAAAACAGGCTCCACAAATGTACGCTCTCTCCGAGTTTGGACTTGTATTGGAGGCCTAACAGAATTCCTTTTCAAATTATCCTCTATTTGGATGGCAACTTGAACAACATCATCCAAGAGCAAGAGTTTACATGTAACTACACCACCTGCAATCTCTAGATTCAATCCTCAACGGTACATGGAGATTAAAACTTCTTCAACCCAAGAAAATTCAGACCGTGTAACCAAACTGTAGAACATTAAAGTATACTCGTCTACAGATTTACTTCCTTGTACCAACTCAGTTAACTGCAAAAATGCTCGTTGCTTATAATCTAAAGGTACAAAACATCGGGTCAATGCAGCATTCATATCTTCCCATCTTCTCGTAGCTGTATACAAATTTCATTGATGTTGATCCCACCAAATCCGAGTTGTTCCTTTCAACTTCGCTTCAGCAAAGAAAAGTTTCCTTTTATCGGATAATTCATACCAACGAAAAAAGCTCTCCAAACTATAAATCCAATCGAAGAATGTCTCAGGACCATTATACATGTTTAAAATCTCAACATCTAATTTTGCTCCTCTATCCACTGCATTCATCCTAGGATCTGGAACATAATGATTAACTCATGGATTAGGGCCATGTTGTAGTCTCAGATGATTAATATCCAGGATGGGGTCTTAAAAATTTTTAGGAGCATCTTCTTGTCCCTTATCTATGCGTTCCGTGAGTACATCAACTTTTACTGTAAGTGTTGTAATAGAGGCCTGAACATTTACAGTAAGTGTTGTGATTGAGTCTTCAATCCTCTTGAGACGCTCATCTTGTTGTAACATATAGTTATCAAGTTTGGCGCTCCAGCGCTAACCATGGTTCTTGCGAATGAAAATATAGATTTTTTTTCTTCCTAGGGACTTAAGTGCAAGAAGTATAAAATGTGAGGGGTTGAATGAAGCGGTTGAAGCTACTTTGAAACTTTAGAAATTTGAAAAAAAAAAAAAAAAGAAACTACGAGAAACATGTTATGTAAACTTTCAGGGGTATTTTGAAATTTAAGAAAACTTGAGGGATTAAACTAGAGAACTATAAAAATTATGGGGTACCTAACTATAAATTTCCAGTAAATATTTTAAATAACCAGATCTGGTATATGGTCTCTTCGCTTTATGTTATTACGTGACTTTGTTAAGCAAGTAAGCAACATATGAAAGGCAAAAGATGGAGATGATTCAGTTTTTCGTTCTCTCATCTTCTACCTTTTTATTTTGTTTGTTTTGAAACTGAAAAGATGGGCTCCAATCTTGAGTTCCTTGATTTGGATGGGGGCAGAAATTTGGGGATTATGAAGGTTAACGATTGGAGATGAGGTTATTACAGTGATTTTGTGACTATTGTAACAGTAAGGAGGGATATGACACGATATGATGAATTGGACGAAGAAGCGCATGCACGGATGAACAAGGAACTCTCATGGTGTAAGCTTGTTGTAGGTGATGATTTAGGTTTTGCATAAGGTTTCGTTTTGGCTGACAGTTTTCTTATTTATGATGATGATGATGATGATGATGATGATGATGATGGGATGATGATGGTGGGACGCCAGCAGAAGGTGGTTTGTGGTTGGGCTTTGATACCAAAAATGAAAGGGACGGGAGTTTGGGGACAAAGGGTTAATATCACACAAACAATTTTCACGCAAAACTCAATCAATTAATAACTCAATGTCTCCAAATAATGAAGTACATCACTATTTATAATATTCCTAAACAACTTTCCTAACCTAAATTGGACTCTAATACGATAACTACAAATTAAAGATACTAATTAAAATATAACTTCTAATTCATATTGGTTTCCAAAGCCTTTTATATTGTTCTAACCAACTTTCATGGACTCGTCCTACATCACATGTTGTGATAAGAGAGCATTAGGAAGAAGTATATGAAATACAAGAGATGTGCTTAGTTACTTATTATTTTTAATCCAACAAGTTCACTTCTCCATCCATGCTATTGAACATTTCTAATCCATTCATGCCTAGACACATATAAATTCTTACAAAAAAATATAAAAAAAAATAGGAAACTCACTGTGCTGTATGTGCATCACTACTCTCTTTTTCCTATGTACTCGACTTTTTCAAAAGTATTTTACTGCTTGTATTTTTTATTTTTAAATTATTTATATCAGACGTAGTATGATTGATTTTCTTCTTCAACAACACTCACTAAATTTAGTTCTTCTATTACCCCCAATGGCCACTGATGTTGTTGCACCGCAGACATTACCTTCACAAGAGGACTCGTGTAAGGAACTATCATGCTTTCTTACAGAGTACACAGCAATGTTGACCTACTGACACTTAAATGTAGATCACTGGTGTTCTATTTGCCCCTAACCTAACCCCCTCTGCCATAGTACACTTTCAAAACTAATATAAGATGAAGTTATACAGCTAAAATGATGTCTACAGATCCAACGAGCTTGAAAAAATTAACTGTTGCACCCTGCTGGCACCTTTTAGTGCATTTCTTAGTCCATCAGATATATATACCTATATTAAACTAAATATGTAAATGGTATTTACCTATTTCTTATTAATCTTATGATGAGCACCAATATACCAAAATCAAAAGATAAACAGTTGTGGTTCAGCGCAAATGAACAAAAAACAAGGACAAAGTGGCTGAGTTGCATAATACCCAATAAGTTAGGCCCCTAAATAAATGAAAAATGTCACGAAGAAAGAATATATTATTACTTGGGAGGTGTGAAATGTTCTTGTGAAATATTCTGGCTGACCTTGCCCCTCTTATTTCCGGTGAATGCCGACATTGGATCTGTGTAGTAAACAAACCTCTGAGGAGCACTTGACTCTTGGTGTGTTGTAGAGGTTTCAATCAATGGGTTGGATAGGCCATGAGATACTGTTAAATTCTTAACATCATTATTAACTTCACCTTGAGCAGCTTCCATGCGCATTGCTTTCAGTCTTTCCCTTCTTTTTTCTGATTCCTCCATTTAATCTGAATATCAGAATAAGCAATTCAATTCATTATGAACCAGGCCTAGTGCAAATATGACAATATTGCAGAATGATGAGCATATTCACATAATTCCAACTATTACTCCCTAGTCCTACATCCCGTCCCAAAAAGGATGTCATAGTAAAATTGGGACATATTTTATAGAAAAACAAGAGTTAAACTGTATCAAAACCCCTCCCTCCCTTTAGTTCGCTAATAAATTCAAGAAACATTAATGTTGGGTTCCACAAACTCTTTTTTTCCCCAAATTTGCAGACGGTTAATACAATCCATTCCAATTATAATTGCATTGGATCACTAAAAGTGACAGCTTTTTGGAAAGTACCAAAATGGACTGAAATGCAAAACTGACCCCCCCTATTTGTAGCTTTCTTACAAACCCCTTCCTCAAACTTTTTTTTTGACATAACTCACCCCCAAGTTGTATAAGTACTAAAAAAAGACCCTATTGACTTTTTTAAAAAAAGAGTGACGGACTATTATCGACTTTGGATGGAAAAATCAATCATGTGCATGACACGTGTGCAATAAGAGGGCAACAAAGTAATTAGACAATAAAAATATATAAAGTAAACAACATTTCACTTTTTCATCCCAATCTAGCACATTCTAGCTAGGACTTTTCTTCCTAGGAGTGTAAGCCAAGCCGAGTAGCTCGGTACTCGATTCGAGATCGGTTCGAAAATATGATTTAAAGCTCGAATTCGAAGTTGATTCGAGCCGAATCTAATCCATACTCGTTTTCTGTTTAATGATACACGAGTCGAATTCGAATATACCAGTATTCGCTCAGATTAGGGTTCGAGTATTTCAATTTAGTATTAAATTATGTAAGCTTGTACTTGAATAAATCAATAAACTGGTTGTCAATTTGTATTAGATTCTTTGTAATCTATTTACATAAATAAAAGTAAAAAACTTTTATACATAAACATTAGTTCAATAATCAATTTAGTAATTTAGTATGTAGTGGTTCAGTATTAAGTGAAATGGTTCATATTCGAAACTCGATTGAAGGCTCGTGAGTAACTCGTTTGTAAATGGATCAAGTACTAACGAGCCGAGTAGATCGGAGTAATGATCTGAGTTGAATTTGGCGCAAAATTAAAAATTTCTTATCGAATTCGAGCTCAATTTTTTCGAGCCGAGCCGAATTTGAACATTGCCGAGATTTGACTAGTTTACACCCTTATTTCTTCCCGTTGAAAACTCATTCCCCATCATCCCGTGCAAAAAGATCTCAGCGAAATCAACAAACAAAAAGAAAAGTTAACCATAATCCTCATTGCTTCCAAACAATAGCAAATCATCCTATAGATCAAATTAACCCAAAATCAACACACCCATGTACTCGAAGTTCAAATCTAACAAATTTAGTTTTCGGCTAGAAACCAATTAAGAACCTTTTCAGACCCAAATTCTTCCCGCTATGAGCGATTGAATATCAATATTTACCCATCACAAGCGGCGATTTCAAGAGATCTGATTTATGTGGCTCATCGGCGTCTAGGATGATCATCACCAAAATGGAACCATACGTGGTTGTCACAGAGGTGAAGGTGATTTAGTAGTACTATAAGAAATTTAACAAAACTCAAAATGAGACCGGGTACCAAAACCAAACAAAGAAAATAAAAAAAAGAGAGGAAAATTATTACCGTTCATCCTCACTTTCTTCAACTTCAAAGCCCCATCTTCTCGCTGGAAATTTGTCAAAAACTGTTAGGGTTTGCAGAAGGTGGGTCGCGACTTAGCAGGTTAGGTTTTCCGATCATAGAAGGTTAGCTTTTCCGATCTCCCCCGCCATCTCTATCATCACGATGTTGTTCTTAATTTTAAGAATTAATGCTCAAATTGGAAGAAGGTTCTTGTTAATTAGCAAATGTTTTGGCTGATTTCATGCCAATCGGTGGTGTGGGGCAGTAGATTAAAAATGATTCATAGCATTTGCTTTTCCTCTTTCTAGGTTAACGATTTATTTTGGGGATGGATATTAGAACGGTGTGGGAATATTTAACACTGGCCGGGTCTTGTGACTCTGACACTGTATGAACGGTAGAATTTATATTAAATTTTAAACGGTCTACATAATTTATTGAGTGAGCGAAAAATTCAAAATTATTTATATTTTATTAAATAAATTTAGTTATTTATTTGTATAATTACTTTATTGTCCTCAATGTTGCACATGTGTCATGCACATGGTGGGCTCCCATCACTTTTTTTTAACATATAAACATTAATAGGGTCTTCTTTTTAGTATTTATACAAGGGTGAGTAATGCCAAAAAAAAGTTTTTAAGGAAGGGGTTTATAAAAAAGCTACAAATAAGAGTGTCAAATTTTCATTTCAATCTATCAAAATGGAAAGTATGACATCCATCTATGAAACATTATTATGGATGCGGTACATTCAACTCAGATCATTACTCGGATCCGAAAAATCAATTCGTTATCCGTATCCGGTATCTGGCGGATTTTAAAAATATTATCCGTATTCTAATTATTAGGAAAAATATTAGAATACGGATAATATCCGATACTGCTTATTTTATCCAGAATAGATAAATTATTAGGATATTGAATATCCGAATTCGTTTATCAGTAACCTAATACAAAATTCATTCAAAATATTTACGAAAAAAAAAAATTAAAGTTTAAATCATACATATTAATTAAACACAATTTAATATTTAAACCATACATATTAATTAAACATCCTAATCATAAGGGAAGGAAAATGTCGAACACATCATCATAAATGAATGCTTTAGTGATTAATTAATGAATGTAAGTTATTAATATACACACACATATATATATATATATATAAGTTATTAACTAATTAATGTAAGTTATTAATATATATATATATATATATATATATATATTAATAACTTATATAAATGAATGTAAATTATTAATATATATGTGTATATATATATATATATAAATATATATTAATAGCTTATATAAATGAATGTTAGTGATTAATATATATGTGTGTGTATATTGTATATATATATATATATATATATATATATATATATATATATATATATATATATATAACTTGCATTAATTAATTAATAACTTACATATATATATATATATAATAACTTATATATATAAATGTATATATAAGTTATTAATTAATGAATATAAGTTAAAGTGATTAAATTAATGAATATAAGTTAAAGTGATTAATTAATAAATATAAGTTAAAGTGATTAATTAATGAATCTAAGTTATAATTTATTAATATATATATATATACACACACACGTATATATTAATAACTTATATAAATGAATGTAAGTGATTAATCAATGAATGTAAGTTATTAATAAATACATATATATTATATATATATGTATATATTAAATTATTAACAACTTATATATGTAAATTATTAATTAATAATTTACATTAATTAATAACTTAATTAATGTAAATATTAAGTGTGTGTGTGTGTGTGTATATATATATAAGTTATTATATATATATATATATATATATATATATATATATATATATATAATATAATATATATATATATCAGTCAGATCAAGAAGCATTCTCCTTAAATAGCATTAGCCTTAAATAACATTCTTTTATTAAAACTACGTGCGTTTTGAGGAGGGGCGGTGACATTTTGTAAATACAATGCCACTAGCGTATTTACAAAAAATGTCATCGCTATTCCTCCACAACTACGTCGTTTGATAAAAGAATGATATTTAAGCGGAATGCTATTTAAGCGAATGCTCTTGATCTCACTGTATATATATATATATATATATATATATATATATATATATATATATATATATATATATAAGTTATTAGGATACAGATTAGGATATCGGAATCCGGATATCCGTATCGCTTGAATATATTTACGGATGAATGTTAATCGAATACGAATACGCTTTATATCCGTATTCGTATCCGTTTATTTAGAGATACCTTTAAACTGAATACAGATATATCCGTTTTTTTCGAATGCGAATAATATCCGCTTTTTTTGAATACGGATGCGGACGAATACGAATTTTCCGGTTACCATTTACAGCCCTAACTATGGATGTGGTACACAATATTGAACATGAAGTTTTCCAAAGAATAGGATACATTGGAGGATAGGATTAATTTTATATATATTTAATAAATATAAATGTATTTCTACAATAAATAAGTTGATAAAGACCAAGTAAAATACTGAGAAACACAATCAACTCATACAATAATAAAATAACTCCAAGTCCAGCATTTGCACTCATAAGTTCAACATAGACAAATTTAAAGTCAAGAATATCACTACAACATTTTGTGATCATATATTCATATACTCCCTCCGTCCCAGGATAAAGTCATTATTACTATTTTGAGTAATCTCATGTTAAATGTCCACTTCCCTTTAATAACCAAATTTTTACACAAATTTTCTTATTATACCCTTACACAGTAAATATCTTATATTTTTCTTATTCTAATTATGTCTCCATATTCAATAAGTATAATTAGTTATATGCGTGAAAAGTTCACCAGAACTTTTATCTTGGACGGAAGGAGTATAATTAAAACTCCCATTTTACAGATGCAATAATAATCCAGAACACATACCAAATAGATTAAAGCACTTTGTTAAGCATTTTAGCAAAACAAAACTACAAATAAGAAACACTTGGACCAGTGGTGGATGGTGATTGCAGTAATACCGAATTCCATAATAAGGAAATAATATTATTAAACATACTAATCACTTATTACTTACAAGAAAACCCATATTAAATAAATTAATAAACATACCTATAACTTACCAGCAAAAACAGATTATTCGGTACAACATCAAAAAAAGAGGGAACTAAAAGAAGAAAAACAAAAAAAAATACTCAACAAGGGAACAAACGTTGATTTTGTAGACCAGAAAGAACCACCAATTTCTAGGTTTACTACAAATAACCACTGTGGAGGCCGAATATGAGAGCAGGTTCTTTAATTAAAACTCCGGTCGGAAAGAGAGGTGAGAGATTGTCGATAGGGCTGGAAAATTCGCCACTTGAAAATAGAGGGATGAGCGTGTTGAGAGCAAGGTTTTCAGACCCGAACCGTTCATCGAATCGAAAAAGGTACCGGGTGAATGGGTCCAATGTTCTAAAAGGCGCTAGGTGGAAGGCGGACGACCAAAGCACCTGGGCGGAATTTTTTATTTTAAGCCAATTTTAATATTTTATCTTACATTTATCCAAATAAAACGATAATATAAAGCAAAACAATTTATAATAAAGATAATAAAGGTCTTTGCTTAAAGTTCAAACACATATCCATATTGTTAATGTCAAAGTGAAAGTAGTATACATATACAAGTCAATCATGTATGATGATAAAGCATATACTTTGTAAATAATCTTATTCATTTATTAATAAAAGGTTATCTGTAAGGGGGTTGAATAGATATTTGAAAATCTTTTCTATTTTAAACTTGTTTTTAGATAAGTGATTAAAACTTAATGAATTAGTATTTGTTTTAATCTTCTTAACCAAGTTAAATGGAGTTAAGAGAGTAAGTAGCTTATATAGCAGATATATATAGCTTATATAGCAGCTTATATATAGATGACACAGCTTGTTTTTAAGTGGTTCAGAGCACTCAAAGCTCCTAGTCCACTCTTCTACTCAACGAAAGTAGGATATCCACTAAGGATGTCTTTTACAATCTTCCAATCACATGATTCCTTCTGCATCAGTTAGCCTAGAACTTCTAGTTCACTTGAACTCTTCAAGTCCAAAGCAGACTTCGCTTTCTTATAGCTTCACTATTTAACTCTTCAAGTCCAAAGCAGACTTGGTACTCTTCTTCGCTTGATCGATGGTTGTTGTTGTCATGCTCAAGGTTGCTACTCGCTTTGTCGTAAGCACCGGTTCGTTAAGAATCGAGTAAATGAAAGCAAGCTTTTCAATATCTCGATCGTAGAGTCGAGCCTCAGAGAATTCTTCACGCTGAATGTTTGATTGATTGCTTGTTTTTTTCTCTCTCATCCGTCTCGATTCAGATATACGTGATGTTGAAAACTATCCGCTGATCCATCCGCTGTGGCATTAAATGCTTCAACTTTCTCTGCGTCGCGATGGAGACATTTTCGCACATCTCTCAATTTCGTGATTCGCTCACCGACACGCGCAGTCGCTTTTCACCTACCACCGAAAAGGTGTTTTGTCCTCTTATCCATAAGACTATCCTTAGCTTCTTCAATACGCTTCTTTGTTGTGATACTAAGGATATTTCATATATTCGGGACCGATGAAGACCGCAAAGATTCGGGATCCATTCCTCGATGTTGAATTAACAACTCACGAGGCTCGACGCTTTTCTCGACACGAGATGATGATGCTCTACGATCGATCGTGATGTTCTATTTGCTAAGATCGTAGTGGCTTTGACTTGCATACTACGATGCTATCAATGAGAACACTACGATTTCTCTTAAACTTTCACGCACTACGATCTTCTTCTCTGCGTCGTGTTGTCGACTCTACGCTCCTCGAGAGCACACTACGATCGCCGACTTATAAACTTCACGCTTCCTTCAAAGACACCACGATCGTGGAGTTAGCTTCAGTGAACGCTAGGACCACTCTACGATTTTCAAGAGTCCCTTTCAAGGCGCAGCACACCACGCATCTTCGTGCTCTACGCTTTTTCGCCTTCGACTTCGCAATGTCGATCGATCGATGCACTACGATTTCTTCAAGACTAATCTATTACATCTCAAGATCAACCTAACAGCTTTTGATCTTTTCTATCTATACATTCTGTAATGTAATGATACACGCTGAAAGCTTAGATCAACCTAACAATTTTGATCTATCACTAAGTCTCAGACATATATTCTTTAAAGGACCTTACAAATAATCATGAACACATGCATTAAAACATCAAATCATAATATGCATTCTCCCAACAATCTCCCCTATTTGATGTCGACATAACCAAGGAGATTTGTTGTCATGATTATTAGTGACTAGATGCATTTGCAGCAGAATTTAAATACGACTTAGTATTTCAAATGGAAGAAATTAAATTTCTAGAGAATAAGTATGAATTTATTGATGATCGTAAGATATTACAATATAGCATTACATCAATAAAACATTAAACTCTTAACTTATCTCTTTTTTGGTCTCTCGTGGAGGTGGATTTGCATACTCCCTCATTTCTCTCTCTTCCTTTCGAGCTTCCTCATTTTTCGCTAACTCTTCCAAATTTCACTTAGACTTAGAATCGGATTCTCTTCATGTTTCATGCATGAATGCAGGATCTCCAATTGGCATTCTGACGCATACAAGAGTCACGCTCTCATGAAGCTAGAGTCGGGCTCTCACGACTCGCAGGAATACCGATATAATCGTCACGAATTGATCGCTGAGTCCGATGATGTGATGGTCTCTGCAGAGGGCTTCCCTTTCTTGAATCGATGACCTCCTCCGCCTCCCGCTTCGCTTCCTCGATCTCCTTTCCTTTCTTATTCTCCCCTTTATGTCAAAGATCAAGGGTTCAATATCGCAGACAACCTATTTACTCCTGGACAAGCTCGCTCGCTGAGTGGCTTTGAGTTCGAGCAATGTCCTCCCTATTCTCCTCGATCTGCTTTTTCAACTCTAGCTTTCTTTGTTTTGGAGGATCGTAAGAATCAGATCATTATGCTTCTCCCGATTGGCATAAGATTTCGGAAGTCATAAATGTAAGCTTTCAGTCGAGAATATTGTCCAAAGATAATTTGATGTCGACGATCTTGGTTTTTTCAGATCTCAAGCATAGCCTCTCTTTGTTTGGCAAAGAACTCGAAATGGATCTCATCTCTCGTCTCGATATACTCTTCGTAATTTTTCGATAATTTCCCTTAGCTTCAGAGTGAGCTCAAGATTCATCAGATTAGGAATTTGTTTCATACAGTTGTATCATTTGATTCAATGGATGTTCGTATAAGGTCGAGTGAGATTCCGTGCTTGCTTTCGATGGACTTGATCATTTGCTCAAGTTTTTTTTCAGATCATCCTCGTGGGCAGGCCGGGAAAGTATCACTTGATCGAGGATTGTCCATTCGAGGGGTTCTCGTGGAGATTGAGCTCTCAAGTCAGACAAAGCAAGATCAAGATCAAATAAGTCGCAAGGAGGAGGAGGATGGTATATCACTGGAGGAGCTGGGTTTCGACATTTGGGATTGGTGACTCTACGATTTCAATGTTCGATTTCACGATTTGGCTTCGAGTCCCGAATCGTAGAGTTGGTTATTCGAGGGAGCAGGTAAGGTTGATTTTTTCGGTTCTTCGCCATGTAATTTTGGGATTCTCAGAATCGAAACCGATTGAATGGGTTAAGAATCACTTCCACCATTTAGGAAATTCATAGAATCGCTAAACGAAGATGATGGCAGTGATTAACTCTAAAGCTTGTAGGATACCAATACCTCGTGTTCGCATTTGATGAGGAATGGTCTCAGAATCGCCTTTTTGGCTTAAGATGACTTTCTCGAAACTGTGGAGCCGAAATCGTGATCGGCCGGATATTCCTCAAGCTCCGTAACACGTGGTCCCATGATTTCGTAATTTGAGCTCGATGGTATGCCATCACGGGTAGGTAAGAGAATATCCGATGTAAAGATAGCTTCTATATCCATCCTTGCCCTCATAAATGATTTGTAGGTCATCATCATCTTCTTCCTCTTCACTATCTCCATTCGAGGATTCCATTATCTCAATGGCCTCGAATGTTTGGCATCGTTCATCTTCATCTCAACAAGGACCTCTTCTTCAAATTTATCGATATTGTGAGGCTCCCCTCAATATGATCATCTTCTTCGAGGTTTAGAAACTCCCCTCACCGGTACATCTTCTTCTATGTTCGTAAAGTCCCTTTCACTAGAACCTCTTCTTCATCAAGAGGTTTCTCCCCTCACCGGTGTATACTCAATCATGAGAATTTCAGAGTTCTCCCCTCACCGGAGCATTTTCCTCTTCTATTGTTTGGGGCGCTTCTACTTTTGTACCATGCTTCTTGGCTTCCTTCTTCAAGATTTTCTCATTCTCAAGAATATACTTCGACCAAATTTTCTCTTTGCTTTCACCGGTTTTAGTCACCACTCGACTCTCTCGAGTCTTTGTTTTGCCTCGCTGATCGCCCACTTTCCTCAAGCAGCCTTCCTCCATTTCGCCACACTTGGCCTGCTTTTCAGAGAAAAAGAGAGTCTCTACGATCAAGACATCGTTGGTCTTTTGGACTTTACGACCTACCTTGTTCTTTTTACGATTTGTGAAATGGTGGCTTGATCTTCTTCACCTTCTTCATTGTCAGATCTTCCTTAGCCTCCTTAGAGTCTCTATGTCGAGGACTCGCAGAATGTTAGTTGTCGATCCTCGAGGCTCTTCAACTTGTCTCGCTTCTCGCCTTCCTTTTTGCCTTGCTTTTTCTCGCAAGTGGCAGAGGGTTCTCCTCGTTCGCTTCTCCTTCTTCTTCAACTTCTCCGACAAATGACATTCCTCCTCTGAAAGCCTCGCTTTTTTGTTCCTCGATCTCCCACTGACTGGCCATCATTCGAACGAACTCAAGCAGGTTCCTTTCCCGCTTTTTGAACAACTCATGGTCATTCTTCTATTGGGTTGATGGCTTCTCCTTCATTATCCCCAATTTTGTCACCCAATGCAGATTGCAGAATGATGCTAATGAACCTCCCATACAAAGATCTTTGGGGTGCTCTTTGATTTCTTCGAGCTTACGATCCACTTCACGATCCATTCGAGCAATACACAACCCCATAGTTGAGTCGAGTTCCATATACTATAGTTGCCATGAGCTTAAGTCGAGCCTCATTTATCGAAGTCATGACCGAGAGCTCTCGCAGCAGATGCATTTCCCAATAATGTCACCAAAAATTCATACCTCCGAGGAACTCCTTCTTTTGTAGCCTTTCACAGAGGGGTTCTTCTCAGGATGCATCTTCTTCATCCCTCTTGAAATCTTATGCTATTTAGAAATGGATGCCCCACATTCTCAAAACCTAGGGCCGATCGACGCCTTCTTCCCCTAGCTTTATTTCAACTCCTCTCTAACTCGTGTGGTGATGGTGTTGTTTTCAGACACTCCATTTTTGTAGAACTCCTTCACCAATTTAGATAGATGAGTGTATCGTTGTCGAAAGCGCCTTCTTCGAGACCGCCTTTCTTTAGTAAGGCTAAGATCTTGTGAAACTTTGGTGGAAATTTTGAATTCACAAAACAGAGTCTCAGAGTCTCAAATCACATTGAAGCAGCCCATCGATTCTTTAGTTGGAAGAGAGATATCACGAGCTTTTTGTCCGAAAGTTAGGGTTTTGCTTTGAGAGAGAGAGAGAGAGAGAGAATGAGAGATAATCTTTTGAACTTCAGATTTCAAAATCACGGCTCCAATTTGTACTCAGTAGCTTCCCTCTCTTTTTCGACTTAGTGGGATGTGTGTCAGATTTTGCTTGGCTCTCACGATTTTGATCTATTTAGGAATGTACCGATTTGCCCTTCGAGTCTTCAAAGGCCGAGATGTCCTCGTGGATGACTACGATCGTAGAGAGTAGTCTTCCGATTGTTGAGTCTGCTCTCCATTCAGAGAGTCCGTCCCACGATCGCCGAGTCCGTCTCGGCAGCTTGTTGAGTCCGATCAAGATTCGTAGAGAGTCCGAGTCCGTCCAGCAATCGCTGAGTCCGTCCGATTTGTAGATCAAGATTTGTAGAGTCCGCCCCACGATCGCCAAGTCTCCTCCCCACGATCGCCCCACGAATCGAGTCCGTCTCGATCCTAGTGATGAGTTTTTTTTCGACTAAGCATTCGGTAACTCGTAGAAAGGCCAACCTTCGTGTGTTTCAAGGGTTAGTTTGTCCTCGAGGCACCTCTTCGAGAGATTGCTTTTTGTTATAAAGCTTGTCATCACAGATTCACTTTGCTTGTTGAAAGGGCTTTTGGTCATCGCCGAGTCTCGCACTTATGAAAGTCGAGTCTTTGTCATGCGATCGCTGAGGTAGTTGATCGCTCAAATTTCACGATCGTGATCTTTCCTTTATCATGTCTACGATTTTGAGTGCAGCCTTTATATCCGCCATGGTTAAAGACAATCTAGAGCATAGATTCAAGGTCAAGATTTAGCATGCCTAGCTCACTTATTAACTTGTTAAACTGGATTCATCTAATGGTTTAGTAAAAACATCGCAAGTTGATTTTCAAGAGGGATATATTGTAAAGAAATAGTTCCATTTTGCACATGATCCCTAATGAAGTGATACCTTATCTCTATATGCTTGGTTCTCTGTAATGCATAATGTGATTATGAAGTTATTACATGGCACTTCAGATTATCACAAAGGTATAGGTATAGACTTGAAATCAAACCCATAGTCATACTAAATGATTTTCATCCAAAGGATCTCGAAAGCACACGTTAGCCTTCCAAAGAAGAATGTATTCACTTCGCAACAAGTGGACATCGAAGTTTTGCTTTTTTGTCAACCAAGACACAAGTCTGTTTCCTAGTAATCGACAAGTGCCACCGGTACTTTTTCTATCTATTTTCAGATCCCGCAAAGTCAAGATCCGTGGTATCCTATTAGTTCAAAAGAGGATTCCTGGGATACCACAACCCCAAAGTAGGTGTACCCTTAAGATAATTCAAGATCCTCTTTACAAGCAGCATAAATGTGACTTTTTAGGGTTAGCCTAAAATCTAGCACATATGCATGTTGCAAACATTTATATCCGGTCTCATCGTAGCTAGTATAAAAAGAGAACCTATCATACTCAGATTGAAGTTATATCAACACGCTTACCATTCTCATCCTTGTCAAGCTTGGTCAGGAGCAAATGGAGTTTTTATGGGAGAGGCCGATTCCATGCCATACTTCTTTAATAAGTCTTTGATGTATTTGGCTTGGTTGATGAATATTCCTTCATCACCGCTTCACTCATACCCAAGGAAGAAATTCAAATTTCACCCATCACGCTCATTTCAAACTTGCTCAGATTAGCTTAGAGAATCTCTTACATAACTTTTCGTCAAGAGAACCAAAAATGATATCATCAACATATATTTGAACTAATAAGACTTTTTGTCCTTATGCTTTCTAAGAAACAATGTGGTATCTACTCTACCTCTAAGTGAACCCATTTTCTATTAAGAAGTTAGTCGTTGTTTCATACCATGCTCTAGTGCTTGTTTAAGACCATATAAAGCTTTATCTAATCTATGTATATAATTGGAAAGAGATGGATCGATGAAACCCGGAGGTTGTTTCTACGTAGACTTCTTCTTCAAGCTTCCATTTAGGAATGCACTCTCGACATCCATCCGAAAGACTTTGAACTTCATGTGAGCAAAGAAAGGCAAGAAAGATTCTCGATATTTTTAGTCCCGCAACAGTAAATGTCTCATCATAGTCAATGCCTTCTTCTCGAGAATAGCCCTTGCCACTAATCTTGCCTTGTTTTTGTAATGACCCCATCTTCATCCATTTTGTTCCTCAAGACCCACTTGGTTCCTATGACAGACGACTCTTTTGGTCTTGGTACCAATCTCCACACTTTGCTTCGCTCAAATTGGTCGAGTTCTTCCCGCACGGCTTCTATCCAACCGAGTCTTCCATAGCATCTTCTATCTTCTTTCGCTCTATCTCGTGACAGAAGTTTCAGTAGTAAGCATTCATTCGAGAAAGTAATTTTGTTTTGACTTCTCAGACTCCTGGATCTCCAATGATTAGATCCCCGAGTGATCTCTCGCCCATCCTGCTCCCTTGCTGGGACATCCTGCTCGATGCCTTCCCGCCTTAAGTCTTCAAGGTCTCATCTCTTCTTCTTGGAGTGGAGGCTCATTGCCTTGAATGGACCTCTCTACGATCTCATTATCACGCCTCACGATTTCACTATCCGCACTACGATCGTAGTGTTTAGCTCGACGACTTCATTCAGAAGGTCTCCGTGACCATCTGTCCGTAGTGTCTTCGAGGCATCGCTTTTGTCTAAGCATTTCATCAAAGATGATATGTGATTGAGACTTCGACACTCAAAGGTCTTCGTTGAACACTGTAAGCTTTCATTGTTCTGTGGCATATCCAAGAAAGATCCCTTCATCCGACTTCAATGGAATTTTGTCGACATCGCTTCCGTTTGTTGAGAATATAGCATGACACAACCAAAGACATGGAAATAGCCGACACTGGCTTTCTTCCTTTCCACACGCTCAGTAGGGTGTCTTCGATCGTAGAGAGTGAATTAATGATCTATGCTGTGTGCAGAAGATGCAAGTGTCGATGCCTTTCCGCCGTAAGTATTCAGTGCAGGGTCATCGCTAAGAGAGTCCTTCCAAATTTCTATCGTGGTTTCGTTTTTTTCTTTCAAAGAACTCCATTTTGTCGAGGAGTTCGTGGAGTCGGAAGGCGATCGATGCCATTGTTCGTTCGCAGAATCGATCCATTTCGAGAAATCGAATTCTCCGCCATGATCACTCCTTATGGCCTTGATTTTCTCCTTTTTCGCTCATCACCATCAACATCTTGATTAATTTGAGTCTTGTCTCATCCTTTGAAGTTGGGGAAGAATACCCACGTGAATCTGTGTAGTCGATCATCACACCAGAGAGTATCTTTTTCCTCCAAGACCGGTTCATTGGATTGGCCCAAAGAGATCCATGTGGAGCAACCGCAGGGTTTGTCAATGGAGTCAGCGCCTTGTTTCGAATGAGCTTTCTCGTTTGCTTTCCAAGTCAAGTCAAGGTGCATCGTATGGCCTTTCCTTCACAAAGTTGAACTGGGTAGTATCAAACCATTTAGATCCTTTTGATGCGCATTGACATGCTTTTGAAGTTTAAGGGATGTTTTCTACGCCATAGCCATAATTTCATTTCTGATGTTTTTGCCGTAAAACATATTGTTTCATCAGAGCTTAGTCGACCAAGGTCTATAGATAAACATTTCCTTCTCTTGTTCCTAAGTTAGCTTTTACGGCGTATGTCTTCAGATCTCCGACTTGACATCGATTGTTGAGAAATGTTACTTGATGACCTTGTCGCAGAGTCATCGATGCTTGTAAGGTTGTGTCAAGTCCTTCCACATAAAGCTACTTTGTCGAAAAGATATTGCACCATGCCAAGCAGAGCCATATCCTCTTGTCTTCGCCCGAGCCGTTATCTCCAAAGATGACCGAGGGACCTCCTTTTCTACATAGTTAGATAAAGAGCTTTGTTCTCGTCATATGCCTCGAGCATCCACCGCCTAGATACCATGTCGAGGTCGTGGAGCTCTTTTTCTCACAAAACATTTTAACCTTCATTTTGGTACCCATATTTGCATGGGTCCTTTCTGTAGTTAAGGTTTTTGGGAACCCAAACTTGTCTAGTCTTGGGTCTCACATGCATGGAGTTATAATAACACTTTGTAGCTTTATGACCATATTTTATCACATACGACACATCTATTATGATGTATGCTTGTGTGTGTGTGATTCATCCTCCACTGGACTTGTGTGGTCCTTCCTTAGTTAGCCTTCGCTGAATCGATTTCTTTCTTCCACGTGTCCTTAGGTTTCATAAATAGTGATGAGTGAGCCTTACACTTCATCTGCATCTTCCCAAAGAGATTCGAGAGTTAGTTTTGCTTGACTTCACGATTCTTCGAGGTGGTAGTAGAGGTCAGTTACTCTTTCCTTTATGAAACCTGCATCAATTGCGGTGATCCTTTACTTCTCGAGTATAACTAGAATCAAGAGAACAAGGTCGAAATGGTTCTTCCAATCGTGAGGATTTAACAAAAGCAATGCCTCTACTAAAGCCCGAGACATTACCCAGAGCTAGTTTCCATTATCTTTTCCACACTTAGCTCGAGATGGATTCCCCAAAGCCTAAGCCTCGTTCTCGTCGAATGTGCTTTCCGACCAGAGAGAAAAAAGCCCATGGATGATGAGGATTTATTCCACGCAGAGATAGTCTTCTAGATCCTCAATTTTAGAGGTTAGCTTTTAGACTCTCTTTCAGTGCATGATGTGTGTTTGTTCGCTTTTAAAGTTTCATTCTCACTTCAAGCTTCGAGAGAAAATCAAGATTTTGTAAGGGTCGTTTCAAGCTCTTCTTGAACTTTCTTCTTCTCTCTCAAGAAGTGAATGATCCTCGACAACACTCGAACCACTTCATGTATTGATGTAGATCATCGGGTTATGCCACGCAAAGGCAGCTTCTTAAGTCATTCATATCTACATCGTGAGTTGAAATCAAATACCTCATCGAGATTTACATTGTGAAATGTCGAGGCTTTGTTTGTTCTTTCAGATGTTTGGCCATTAAGCACGATTGGCCATTTGTGGTTCTTCTTCATCTCCAGAGTCAAGATTTGAATCATTATCCTAATCACCCACGATCCTCCAACTACTGTGCCTTTCATTCTCTTTTACGAGGCCTCTTGCTTCCTTTCAGATTCTTCTTTCCATGTCGCTTTCTTCTTTAGTTCTTCTCTTAGGGTTTGTTGTAGCTTGGCAAATGAAATGCCCAGCTTCTTCGCAGCTTGTAAGATAGATCATTTATTTGCTTCCTCGCTATCATCAGAGTCACGACCTTCTTTTTTTTTTCACGGGCGGCCTCGACGCATTTAACCTTCTTAGTTTTCTTACCATCATGGCAAGATCGCCATCATCGCCTTCATCATCGCCGATTCAATCTCGTTGATGACTTTTGATACACTTTCGCTTGCTTTTGAGAGCAACACCCTTTCCTTCCTTCTTCCTTCCGAAAGGGTTTCAAGACGTTGGTCACCTCCATCAGATATGTCGAGATTGCCATATAGCTTGTTGAATCGTCATCTCGTTAAGATTCTTTCGACTTTCTTATCGCAGTTGGTCTTCGCATCCCACTTGCTTTAGAGAGGGCTCTCATGAACTTTATGGTCGATCTTTGTTAGATAGATCTTTCCATACGCCGTAGAGAGTCGAAAGCGTAATGTCAATCTTTCATAAGTGGCGCTTACATTTTCGCCTTCGCATACATGAGCAAACATCTCGCATCGCCGTGTTAAGAGATCGCTTTTGTTCTCTAACTTCTTTCGGGGCCTTCGCATGATCGCAGTTGCTTCCTGCACTTCCTCGGTCGCTTTTGCGCTTTACAACATTGTCAAACAGATCGTCCTCCAAGGATTGGAACAGATGTTCTTAGCTTTTTTGTCAAGTCGACCGCTTTCTTTCTCGTGGTTCCGCCCATTCTTCTTTCACTTTGATTTGTACTTTGTTCGCTCACAATGGTGGTGCAAGCTTTGTTGGTATATAGGGCCCATTAAGAACAGCCTCAAATAGATCTTCATCTATCGAGTCCATGTAAGCTTGCATTCTAACTTTCCAGCTTAGCAAATTTATCCTTGTTGCACATCGTGGCTTCACGCCTCCCCTGGCCCCGGATTCGCTTGCACGAAAGTGCCATTTCGATCTACTAAAGTGTGTAAGTCAGAAAATGTAACCCGCTTCCGATACCAATTGTTAGTTCTTAGTAGTACAAGTTATCTGTATGGGGGGTGAATAGATATTTGAAAATCTTTTCTATTTTAAACTTGTTTTAGATAGTGATTAAAACTTAATTTAATTAGTATTTGTTTTAATCTTCTTAACCAAGCAATGGAGTTATGAGAAATAGTAAGGCAAGCTTATATAGTAATATATATATATATATATATATATAGTATATAGATGACACAGCTTGTTTTTAAGTGGTTCAGAGCACTCAAAGCTCCTAGTCCACTCTCTTCTACTCAACGCAGTAGGATATCCACTAAGGATGTCTTTTACAATCTTCCTAATCACACAGATTCCTTCTGCATGTTAGCCAGAACTTCTAGTTCACTTGAACTCTTCAAGTCAAAGCAGATTTGGCTTTCTTACGCTTCACTATTTAACTCTTCAAGTCCAAAGCAGATTTCGTACTCTTCTTCTTCATTGATCGATGGTTGTTGTTGTTGTGCTCAAGGTGCTACTCGCTTTTATTGTGTAAGCACCGGTTCGTTAAGAATCGAGTAAATGAGCAAGCTTTTCAATATCTCGATCGTAGAGTCGAGCCTTCAGAGAATTCTTCACGTTGAATGTTTGATCGTTGCTTGTTTTTTTTTCTCTCATCCGTCTCGATCAGATATACGTGATGTTGAAAACTATCCGTTGATCCATCCGCTGTGGCATTAAATGCTTCAACTTTTTGTGTCGCGATGGAGACATTTCGCACACATCTCAATTTCGTGATTCGCTCACCGACATCGCAGTCGCTTTTCACCTACCACCAAAAAAGGTGTTTTGTCCTCTTATCCATAAGACTATCCTTAGCTTCTTCAATACGCTTCTTTGTTGCATACTAAGGATATTTCATATATTCTCGGGACCGATGAGCACCGCAAAGATCTCGGGATCCATTCCTCGATGTTGAATTAACAACTCATGAGGCTCGACGCTTTTCGACACGAGATGATGATGCTCACGATCGATCGTGATGTTCTACTTGCTAAGATCGTAGTGGCTTTGACTTGCATACTACGATGCTATCAACGAGAACACTACACGATTTCTCTTAAACTTTCATGCACTACGATCTTCTCTCTCGTCGTGTTGTTGACTCTCACGCTCTCGAGAGCACACTACGATCGCCGACTTATAAACTTCACGCTTCCTTCAAAGACACCACGATCGTGGAGTTAGCTTTGGTGAACGCTGGGACCACTCTACGATTTTCAAGAGTCCCTTTCAAGGCAGTGCACACTACGATCTTCGTGCTCTACGCTTTTCTCGCCTCGACTTTTCGCAATGTCGATCGATTGATGCACTACGATTTCTTCAAGACTAATCTATTACATCTCAAGATCAACCTAACAGTTTTGATCTTTCTAACTATACATTCTAGAACAGAATGATACACGCTGAAAGCTTAGATCAACCTAACAATTTTGATCTATCACTAAGTCCTTGTACATATATTCTTTAAAGGACTTTACAAATAATCATGAACACATGTATTAAAACATCAAATCATAATATGCATTCTCCCAACATTATTAATATTATAATAATAATAATTATTATTATTATTTCTAAAGGAGTTTAAGAATTAATTTAATATAAGTGCTCTCATCTATTCCTAATAAGATTAGGAGGCTGATTAATTAAAAGAGTTTAATTAATTATTCCTAATAAGATTAGGGAGCCTAATTAATTACAAGAGTTTAGTTAATTAAATGATACCTTATTTTAATTATATTAAAAAGGGTTAACTGATATCTTTATAAAGGAAGTCTTATATCAGATATCAATAGACGTAATTCCAAAAAATTTGAAAGTACGCCTCTTTTTCTACAGAGATAGGAAAAACTAGGGTTTGAGCCAATACACCCTTCTTGTTGATTCTTGTTCTTCCTTGGTGGATCATCTCTAGAGGTCAAACGCTTGAGTGGCTAACGTTGATCAAAGAAAGGAATAAAATATTAAAGGATTTCAGGAGTTGAATTTAATACCGAGGAAGCTTGAATATTAAAGGTTATGATTCTGCTTTTCTCCTTTTTATAGATTGATAATCAAACAAGAATGATCTTAGTTTATTTAAGAAAAAATTAATCCGCTTTTACTTCGCTCCGCTTCGCTTATGATTTGATTAATACTTGTTTCTAGTAAATAACACAAAGTTCAAACACAAACATGCAATGTTATCATTTATATAGGGATTTTTTAAGCCAATTTTAATATTTTATCTTATATTTATTCAAACAAAACAATAATATAAAGCAAAAAATCTATAATAAAGATAATAAAAGTCTTTTTAAAGTTTAAACACATATCCATATTGCTAATGTCAAAGTTCAAACACAAACATGCAATTGTTCAAAGTTCAAACATATTTTTAACGTATTAGTTTTATTCATAAATTTCAAGAATAAAATTTAAAATTTCAAGAATTTAATTCAATATTAAAACTTTAGAAACTAAACATAAATTTAAGAATTATATTGAATTAAACTAAATATTACAAATGTATCATCATTTATATAATTTGAATCAAGTTCAAAAAATTAAACTATAATAAAATTATCTATTTTGACTTGAATTGTTCTTCTTGTTGGTTATGATGTAGATATAATATGTTAAATCATTAGAAAAATAAATATATCAAAATCTGGTTTGAGTAATTAAAATATAATAAAAACTCTCTGCCTAGGCTCCGCCTAATTGTTTGGAGGGATTTTTTTGTCGCCTTTGCCTTGGTGAGGCGCCATGGAGCCTAGCGCTTAGGCGGGGCACCAAGGGGGGTCTAGCGCCTAGGCGGGGCACCAAGAGTGGCCTAGTGCCTAGGCGAGGCGCCAAGGGGGGCCTAGTGCCTAGGCGGGGATTTTTAGAACACTGAATGGGTCACTAGCCCAAGCAATGGTCTAACAGTTATTGACCCACTGACGTCATTAATATGTAATAAATAATAAATAATTAAATAAATTTATTAGTATTATATATTATATTTAAATATCTAATTAACAATATTCAGATTAAGACCAATTGAATAGAGGGCTAATAAGTAATAAGTATTCATATTAGTGAGGACTGATCACCTCTAATGTCAGCACATGATGTCCCAAATCCCAATTTGATATACAACTCATCTTTAGAAGCCATCTATATCTATGTAACTTAAGGATTAACAACACAGGCATCATATATAAAGACTCAAAAGTCTCAGCTTCCAAACAAGATAGGTATAATTGGAGGTTAACAAAGTATACTTGGAAATAAATAATAACCAAATGGACAACCCAAAAAATAATCATATTGACGAAAGAGGGGAATTAATGCAGAGTGCAGAGCATAAAAAATTCAAAGTAATGAAACATGATTGGATGATTCTATCATTAATTCATTATGATTACCTTGTATTGTATTTATGTGTACCGTGTAGAGTGCTCGTTGCAAGGACCAAACAGGGGTCGAGGGGCACAACAGAGGTTAGGGCTCGGATGGGGAAGGGTCACGACTGGTCACGAGTCACGACAGAGAGACAGTGAGAGACAAAGAGAGTACAAATCCTTGTTCTAAGTGTTTGATAACACACCGAGTATGATCAGTTCTACAAGAGTATCTTGATGATGTGTAGAAACTAATCACCTCCATGAATCAACTAGATACTCCTAAAATCGTAGAGTTGATTCTTACTCTGTGAACACTTAAACCTTATGAACATAACCCTGCAAAGGATGAAACCATCAAAGAGAAAGAATGTGTTTTTAAAATGACGAATCTTACACACTCACCTTCATGCATCTCAAAATGTACTATCTAAAACCAGTTGCATGCATGAATATGACTGTTGGTGACAAATGCGATGATTATCCAAATATGAGGAACAGGGGTTTAGAAAACTAACCTAGCAGGACCCATTTAATTGTGGGTACCAAAATAGAAATGTGTCTAACCTGCAGGAACTTGGTCTGTCTGACCACACTAAGGAATGCTGAAGTAGAAGACTTCAGTCAAGAAGACTCAACCAGCAGAAGGCTAAGGCCATGCAACCAAAGATGAAAAGGGTCCTATATGCTCAAATCAAGCAAGGCATGCTATATGAGAAGAATCCTCAAGGGAGCATAAAACAGAGGATCATCGAGCATGAGTCAAGAGGAATTCATTACGGAAGTAAAACTTCACAAACACAAGACTGTCAAAGAAGACTACGTTCGTAGAGCTGTCAAAAGATCGTAGAGTGATCAGTTCTGAAAATATCCATGCCTACGATCTAAGGAGATCTAAGTGATAATTGTGATTCCAGTCAAAAGGAGATATGCGAGGCTACCTTCAAATAAACCTAAAGTAAAGGGAATCACATCTATCTGGAAAGACAGCATCAACCATGGGGAGCAGTGATCTGTTGAGAAACAACAACACTGAGTTATACTATAAAGAAATGTACCAGCTACAGAGTCCCAAAACTTTGTGGCTGATGAACCAAATGAATATCCATAGTCAGTAGGAACGTCTCAAAGCGTACTACTGATAACCTATCAGCCACCCAACTCAAAGTCATGGAGTGCTCACGATCAAACATCTGATCGCAGTGTAGAAGCAGGAAAACACCACGATTACAGCAAATGCAATTGTCCAAAGTTGGTAGAGGACTTCCCCAACAGAAAAGGTCAAAAGAGATGTCAGTGCAAATAACTCCTAAAGTACTTCATCTGGAAAGCGCCTCGGGGACAAACCTGACCCTTAGTTCACTCTAAGAGGTTGGCCCTTCCTGAGCTACCTTGACCCAGAAAGAATGCTTGATCAAGTTCATCTCAAGGACCAAGATAGCCAACGATTGTAGAGTCAAAGTTGAAGAGAATTCCACGATCGTAGTGCAACCTTAGCGATCGTAGAAGCAGACACGAATCGTAGTTCTACAAGAGGATAATCCAGTTCATGAGGAGCTTCGAAGAACTGAACAATTGCTCAACAATTCAGAGTATGGGGAGATAAGTTCAATCAATAGCTTGAAAGAAGTCTTGCAGATTCTTCTCAGAAATGGAGCCCTCGAACCTTCATGAGGTACATCAGTGGTCAAGATGAGCAGTGTCAAGATAAGGACTGATGTCAAAACCACCCACTACAGCATCTCTCAAAAGTTGATCACTGTGTCAACAAAGGAAAACGTAGAGTCCATAGCTGCCTCACCATGCTACTCTACGAATCAAAAGGTCAACGGTCAAAGCCACGTCGATTAAACGTCTACTCTACTAAAAGGAAATATCTAACTGAAAAGATATGGGGAGTTACAACTCATTACTGGGCATCGTGCAACCAATGGTCGGTTGACACATCACTGATTATGCAGAGTTAGAAGGAAATGTCATTAAAACAAATTCAAAATCTGCAAACAGTTATCAAAAACCATCGAACCTTTCTCCCTCTCATTTTCAAACCCTAGAATCATCATCGAAGCCAAAATCTATTAATCCTCCAGAGCCTTGCCCAAATCACAATCAGCCAGCCCTCATAGAATCCTCTGAATCATATACCCATATTCCTCAAACTATTCAAATGGAAGATTGGCGAGTTATCATTGGCATTCAGCTCGGAACCAAGTCGTTTGAGAAATCCGAAAAGAAGTTCAGAGACATTCTCGAACTTGTAAAGAAAGCTGGATTCTCAGAATGTCTTGAGGCAAGCACTTGAGTATATGTTGACCTGGTTAAAGAGTTCTACTCAAATGCTTCCATAAACTTCGGGACCCTTTCTACCAAAGTCAAAGGTCAGTCTCTGAAGTTAAAATCTTCTGACCTCAATCAATGCCTAGGTTTTCCTAACCAAGGACTGGAGAGCCTTGATGATGTCGATACGGAACAAGCAAAGGAGATCATGGGGTACCAGAGAAACCCTAGTCTGAAGGACATGAAGAAGAAGGAGTTTCTAGAAGAGTTCGAATTCCTTGTAGAGATTGTGGGCAAATGTATTTTATGCAAGGATCTGCATACGACATCATGCTTGACCAACAAATTGAAGATAATGTCAGCAATATTTCTGAAGAAACAAATCAACTTTGGAGCTATCTTGTTCGATCAAATCTCCAAGTGGGTAGAAAAGGCTGAGCTAAAGAAGTCTACAGAAAAACCTCTGACAAAGGTGTTTCATGGAAGACTGCTGAGCATTGTAATGAAGAAGAAGCTAGGAGGCAAGATCAGAGATGATGAAGGAGAGCCTCTGAAAGTTCACAAAGTGATGTCTCCACAACTATTTGTGAATTGAAAGAAAAACCCCAAGGAGAACCAAGGTCGATAACCTGGGAGCAAAGTAGCAGGCTCTCGCAAAGAAGAGGAAGACAGAAGAGGTAGAAAGCTCTTAGTCTGATGACTCTGTACCAGCAGAAACCACACCAGCCAAGAAGAAATCCAGAGGTGTGAAGAAAACCAAGGCCCCATTAAGAAGTCTCTCCTCCAAAGACAAGGATAAAGAAGAAAAAGTCCTAACTGCTGAAATCACAAAGCGAAGAAGCAATAGGCTGCTTCAAGAGCCGTTAAGAAAGAAAGCTAAGGTGGAAAACATGACAGTCCTAGCTTTCCAAAATAGTACATCTGATGAAGAGGAGGGCGTAGAGTCGGCAGAAGAAAAAGAGACAGATGTTAAGGCTGAGTCCAGTAATGAAGGTGAAGCTGGAGTAATGTAAAAAATTGCAGCATCTACTGATAAAGAAGAATGCCCAAGCCCTGTGGCTAACCCTCAGAGCATTCACTCTAAGAATGAAGAAGAAATTCAAGCTGACCCAACTCCATCCCCAACTGCAAGTGCTCTAACAAGTCCAGATGATGGGTCAAATGATGTTGTTCCTAAAGAAGAAGAACATTCCCCTTCCAATCTTGAAAGCCCCCATAATGGCTCAAAAGGTGACGAGTCCAAAGAAGAAGGGTTTGCCCCTGCTAATGCTGAACCCCAAGGAAGTTCATCTGATGAATCAAAGGCTTCAGAGTCTGAATAGGAAGAAGAATCTAACTCTCCCAAAGCTGAACCTCCAAGGAGAAGGAAGAGCTACAGACTACAAGCCAAATTTACCTCCATAAAGAGAAGTGATCACACCAATGATGTCATTGAAGTAAGTGATGATAAGTTAGTATCAAAAGGATGAAAGTGCTGAAGATGGAACCAATGGTGAAGAAGATGAATAAGAGGAAGATCTTGCTAAAGAAGGTTCTGGAAATGAAATGCAGGAAGAAGGATTCATTGTTGGAAATGATCAAGATGGTTCAGGCTCTGAAAGAAAAGGAATGGAGAATGATTCCAATTCTGTAAATCAGGAATCAGAGGAAAAAAAATTCTATCCTGTCCTCTCTCCAGCAAAATTCACCAGGAGAATAGTGGTAGAAGTCTCGAATGAACCACCAGAACACCACCAGAAAGATGGGTGAACTATGGAGATGAGCAACTCAAGGTGGTAAGGATGACTACCTTTGATATAGTCAAAAACTGGAACAACATGGAGCTAGATTGCACGACCATCCTCTACAATCCTGATGACCTGCTAATGAGATGGTTCTTCCAATGGATGCCATGGCTAAAAGCACATACTGAAAAGGATTCAAGTTACTTCAGCTGGTGCTACTCTCATTTTCCAAGCATGGAACTGGTGGCATAAAACTTCCCAAGGGTAAAGAGTTTTGCTACAAAGATTATCACAAACAAGCCCCACTTTAAAGTCTATCACCATGCTAGAAATCACTATATTCCCCACGATCGTAGAGTGGACTCCCAAGGGAAAAGGATCATGACCAAGGAGATGATCGTAGAGTCTGTTCACTCAACTAGTGAGGGTGTTCAAGTTCAAAACCAGAAGTCTCCATCTTCTCAAGCACTACTGACAGACAGTCCTTCATCCTCAACCAACGATTGGAACTCAACGATTCTTTAGATTCTCAACACCTTTAAAAATCTGTCCAAGAATACAGATCGTATAGTTCAATTTAATGCTCGACAAGAGGCTGCTCAACAAGATAATCAAATATCTGTGGAGAAGGAGCTGATGAAAAACTCTGATGAACTGAGTGAGAAAATATCTTTATTCACTGAAGAGTCACAGAAGCTGACAACAGCAGGAGATATTTCACTCCAAAACAAGCTTCAATCTACTATGGCTGATGTATTTCTCAAACTCAACGAGAGGGATAACATCTATCTGAAAGTCATGAATGATCAGAAGGCAGATGCTCTACGAGCGCAGAAGGCCAATGAAGAGCAGATTCAAGCTCTCTCTGACAAGATTGATGACATGAAGCAGTCTTTCTCAGTACAACTTGAGCTAGGCCAACAGGAACTCAAGTTTGAAGTTGCTAATTCCTCCTACCTGATGGAGCAGCTTATGTCCAACATGGAGCAGCTCTCCCAAATGATTAATGACAAAAAGGGGGGGGAAAAGAGGCATAGAAAGAGGAAGAGCAAGAGGCACTCAAAGAAGAGCAGAAGTTAAAGAAGAGGACAACAGCTGCAGAAAAAGAATCATCATTTGAGAGGGAGCCAAAAGATGATGATAACATGATCGCAGAGTCTAAGGGGGAGCATGTTCAGAAAGAAGCTAAAAGGGAGCAAAGCAAAGACAGAAGATCATCATCCCAGGGGGAACAAGAGCAAGAAGAAAAAATAGATGAATAGCTGATCAACAGACATCCTGAAAACATACACGGAGCCAAAGAGGTACATCTCTAACTAGTTAGGTATGTTCTGGATCCAGGATGTAAAATGTCAGTGTATTAAATTCCATATCATTATAAATGACATTCATGATTATCTGTTTTAGAAATACAGCTGCTCACTGTATATAAGATTCATTTATAACATGCATATGTACTTATTGTTTTTTCATAATCAAATAGGGGGAGATTGTCAGGAATAAGCATGTGAATGTTATTCCTATTTATATATGATTTGATTATGATATATATGAATGAATATGCAAGTATGCTTGCATTACGAAAAGTTGTAAAGTCCTTTGATAGATAATAGAAACATGTGTACAAAGACTTAGAATGAATTGATCAAATATGTTAGACTGATCCTACATAAGCAAAACAACTTTGTAAAGTCCTTAAAAAGAAATGATGTACAAGGACTATAAACATAGAAAAATCAAGCATGTTAGGTTGATCTTATGATGTAATAGATAGGCTTGTCTGATCATCGAGCACTGCACCAGAAATCGTAGTCTGCCAGGAGAGTCAAGGAAAACTCGAGAGCTATCGAGGTAGAATCGTAGTATGCAAGATAGTAGATCTCGGAGTTCTTAGACTGCCAGGAGAGACGAGGAAGGATCGTAGTGTGTCGAGAAGAACTTCCTCAGGGCCGTAGTCTGCTGAGGAAGTCATGTTCAGAATCGTAGAGACAGCCTGTCTACGAGTCGACCTAGTATCTGCCGAAGCCAAGCCAGAAACGTAGACTACACTCGGAGTCGTAGAGTGTACTGATGCCGAAGTCAAGTCTAGGATCGTAGACTACACTATGAGTCGTAGAGTCTATTGATTATATATAGCGATCGTAGTCGAGTAAGATCAGATGAAGACATCGAGCACAAAGACAAAAATCGTAGAGTGTCAAGATCTGATCTTAGAGCGTAGTGTCTGCACAACCGAAGCTGAATCGTAGAGTGCAGAACTACGACCTCAACCGTTGTGCTCACAATGCCAAGGTAGAATCGTAGAGCAAATACGATTCCCAACAAATAAACATTCCTAGAATATCCAAAGGAATGAAGCCTCTGGTCGGCACTGCAATGTTACATCCAAGGAAACCAAAGAGCACTCAACGAATGGTATGTAAGCTAACAGAAGATCTAAGCACCAACCAAATCAGCATCAAGATTGAGTTATGAAGCCATTCGAGATGAAGTCTTCCACAAGGAGATCAGAAGAAGACTTTAGTAACTGACTAAAGAAAGTCGGCCAAGTGCGATGGAGTCAGTCACAGATATGTAAGACGAAGATCTTGGAAGCAACCAGGATCGTAGTGTTTTCCAAACAAAGGATGTAATCGATGAAGTGCATACGGAGATCTTTGGACAACTTCGAAGAACAAGGCTAAAGTGATTAAGCATTGGGTCATCCATTGATGATAAGTGAACGGAGATCACAAGGAGAAAGCGAAATTTGGACACGCCACAAATCAAGTGTCTTGCTATTCGGAAGGGCCGAACAAAAAAGTCAAGTCATTGATGATTCGAGAAATTTGTTGAGGAAATGACGAAGTGTTGAAGCCATTGCACAAAAGAAGGAAGAGGTGTTCTAAATTGAAGATCCAATCAACACTCTTCAATATCATAGTGTTATCTCTACCAGTCAACATGACACTATGATCAGGTCCTGTAAGACATGCATCAGAATCGTAGAGTCCGAATACCTGAAGACTGAAGCATTGACAATGGTTCAATCTGAAGGGTAATATTCGGACAAGAGCTTATTGAGAGCATCGATGCAAAAGGACAACCTCTAATCGAGAAATCAGAAGGAGGAAATAAAGTCTTCGACCAGTCCAAGACATTAAAGTGACAACTCTGATGGGGTAGGTGAAACAGTAGACTGCAGTGTCAGAAAAAGTATGACATGTCACATCTGTAGTCTACCTCAAGCAACTCGAGATCTATTAAGATGTTTGAATAGCTTTCAACGGTTACTTTCCAACGGAAGGATTGGGAAGGAGTATAAATCAGCTAGAGCTTCAAAGATCAAAGGTTGCTGGAGTTGCCGAGTTTGGAGAAAAGGTGGACTGTTCTAAACCATGTAAGATAGTGAGTCCGAAGGCTCACTCTATGATCTACCAAGAACACTTAGAGTCAAAAAAAGAAAGAATTAGAAGTGAGAGTTCTACAATGTAGAAGTGAGAGTTTTACTACTTAAAGTTGGTGCTGAACTGCCGAGATAAAGAAGAGCATCATGTCATCTTGGTGTCCATCATGGGAAAACTCTAAGTACCATAGAGAAGAGCTCATAGTCATCTTAGCAAGTCCATCATGAGAAGACATTAAGTATCAAGAAGGGAGATCACAAACGTCATCATGGTGGCAAGCATGAGAAAGTTTATAAGTACCTAGCAGAAGGGCTTACAGTCATCTTAGAAACCTATCATGTGTAGCCATCATGTATCAAGAGGAATGATCTTCAAGGCAGTGATCAAGGGATCATCCGAAGTGGTTGAGTAACTGAAGAAGCTGAGTATCATGCAACACTCAACTGCACTTCAAGGGTGATCACGCAAAGCTGCTAAGTACAAAAGATGTTCAGAGCATAAAGACATCTTAGCAGCTCAGCACCAACTCCAACAAACAAACAAACAACTCAACAGAGGTGAGGGCTCGAGGGTCCTTGTGGGAGGGACTAAATGAAGTTCCAAGCTCTTTGGCTTGAAGAGTTCTAGGAACTAGAGGAGTTCAAGTTCTTTGGCCTTGAAGAGTTCTTAGTGAATGAAGTCCCAAGGTGGCGGCCTGAAGGAATCTTAGTGATTGAGGTGTTTGCCCTTCCTTAGTGGAAATCCTGCTAGTTGAAAGCAGAAGAGTGGATTAGGAGCTTGAGTCTCTGAACCACTTAAAACCCATTGTGTCTTTTACATTATGTCATTTACATTATGTCTATTAACTGCTATAACTGCTATGTATATTTTAACTGCTTACAACCAAACTAACTCTACGAACAATGTATATATGATTATGAATATATCAATGAAGGGGATCTTTTACTTATTCCGTTGTGCTTAAAAAGATTCTTATGTTTGTCATATGCTAATGTAATAGCAATACAAAGTAAAAGAGAAAAATATTTGAAATTAAAAAGGATCTATTTAACCCCCCCTTCTAGATCTATTGTGCCTACTGGGAACTAACAAGATTCATTAATTAGTTCATAAGTTGGCTTAAAAGTGCCCCAAAACAAAGATTTTCATCGCTTAACATGATTTACGAAAACTTTCGCCACGGATTCGTTTTAACTCCAATTTGGTTCATTCAAGTTGGGTTATGTTCTTAACTCAGAGAAATATAACATACAATTATCAAACTAATCTTTCAAACATAAAACATAGGAATACAAGGTTCTCACACTCAGTCCAAAAACTATCCAACATGGTTCTTTATCAATCTTTCCACCCTTTACGCATAGGTTCAAATTTTGTGTGTTTTGGTTTCACTTGGATGCTCTTAAGAGTTCATTTAGCTTTTGAGAATCATTCGTAAGAAGATTCTTTACACATACAACTCAAAATAACGTTTAACACGATATGAAGCTTGAAGAGAAACAAAAATGGAGATTTAAGGTTATAAGAACTTACTTCCTAGATTTTCCTCCTCTAAGATGTTAGATGATGTGCTAGAGATGGTTAAGATAATCTCCTCTACTTCCTTGATGCTTCCCTTAACTCTCAAAAAAGCTTCATCATCAAACTCATTTATTTCTGTCTCCCTTTCTCTGTCTCTTTTCTTCTCCTTAGCATGGCTACGGGAGGGATCATCAGAGAATGAGAAAATGTGTTGAAAATTTTGCCTTAGTAGGCTAATAAGTTAGCCTACCTCTTTGCCCCACTTATGCCTTAACATGTGACAGCTAATAATGAAAGAGTATGGTGCATGATTTATGAAGAATTTGGAAGCATATAAAAAATTAATATCAACATTTCTCCCACCTTGTGATATCCCAATTTCTCTAATCAATTTCTTTAGTAGCCCCCCTTCTAGAAGATTTCGTGTAATCAACGATGTTACTTGGTAACAATAATTACGATTATTTATAAAACTCAAAATTTGTCATTTTCTTCATCCCACAGTTATTAGTTATGGGGCCCCACAAATGAGCTGCTGGCCAGGTAAAGCACGTATATTCCCAACAAAAAGAATATTTCACGACCAAACGAATATTCCCCGACAACAATGATTATTTTATAACCACTTGCTTATTTTGCAAAATTTGCACATTTCACCCATAACCATAGCATTATATCAAATTAATTCCTTATTATTTCAAGATAATAAACAGAGGAAATTCAATTTTATTCATAATAAGATGGGGTCTTACAACCTCTCCTCCTTATGAAATTTTGTCCTCGAAATTGACGTACGTACCTGGTGTTTCGAAAAGGTGAGGGTACCTCGCTTTCATTTTCGATTCCAACTCCCAAGTCATTTCCTCAATAGCATGGTTCCTCCACAAAATCTTAACTTGTGGTATAACCTTGGTGTAAGACCCCAACTTTTATAAATAAAGATGAATTTTCTATAAATATCATTTTTAAATATTATGGAATGAATTTGATATAATGTTATAGTCAGGTAATATTTATAAATTTTGTAAAAGCACGTAAGTTGGTATATAATATTCGATTGGTGGGGAATATTCGTTTTTAACAGAGAATATTCGTATAACGACACAATCATTGGTGGACCCTAATAATGTAATTATTGTCGGATTGAGAAAACGACAAAAATACTTTATGAAAATAACGGCGGAAGTTTTACTGATTAATCTATTGAAACACCCGGTGTTAAAAGTACAAGAATACGCGTAGTTGCACAAGAGCACACGGTATTGATTATTGAGGCTTACGTGAGAAGTCACTCGGTTTTGTTCAATTATTGCTACAATAATTCTTTGCGATAAGTATCTCACGTTATTTGATTCAATTATTGTCAATATTTTATATATTATTAAATCAATAATTGAGACGACAAAGTTATTAATATTATTATTTGCAATATTAACGATGTCTAGAAGTTCATCGAGGAGAGGTTTGGTCACCTAATTGCGCGCTTAATAGGGAGAAATCCTTATTGAAAGCCCCTCTTTCCCGGGAACGACCCTGGTCGATTAATATTGTGAATTATAATAAAGGTGATAAGTTTTGTTTTATTATTATTATAAATGTAATAAAACAAATTTTTTTTTATATAAAACAGAATACTTTTATAAAGTTATTTGTTTTATTAGACTATAAAAAGAATATATGATATTCTATTATGCATAGTGTTTGCATAAAGGTCTGCATAGTGTTTGCAGATAGTAAAATCTTTTATATAAAACAAAATACTTTTATAAAGTTATTTATTTTATTAGACTATAAATAGAATATATAATATTCTATTATGCATAGTGTTTGCATAGTAAAATTTTTTTATATAAAACAGAATATTTTTATAAAGTTATTCGTTTTATTAGATTATAAATAGAATATATTATATTTTATTTAAAATATTTTGTTTTATTAGAATATTTTATTAATACTGAATAGTAAATCAATATGGACCGTCCGTTTAAAAGTAAATCAATCTAGACCGTTCATGAATTAGTTACTATTCAGTCCATTCTCCTATAAATAGAAGTTCATTCCTTCATTATTTCTTACGAATTCACTGAAACTCTAGAGAGAGAAACTATAGAGAGAAAGAAGAAAAGTATTCTGCTACTTCGCTACTCCTATATCCAGTTTCTTCTAAGGTAAGGGGTAATATTTCTTTCGTCTTCATGAAGAGAACTTCTGTTATTCCATTCTTTATCATTATGTTGGAATAACCTATCTATGAGAAGTACCGCATACATGGTAAAATTCTTCTGTTATTCCATTCTTTATTATTCTGTTGGAACATCCTGTCTGTGCGGATTACACATGACCTGGTTCCATTCTTTATTATTCTGTTGGAATAACATGTCTGTGCGGTCTATCGCATGTATGGTGATTTCTTCTGTTATTCCATTCTTTATTATTCTGTTGGAATAACCTGTTTATGTGGATTATCATATGCATGGTGAATGATCCTTTGTATTCATTCCTTATTAAATTGTGGAAATGATCTGTCTAAGTGGATTACCGCATGACGGACGAAAATCCATTTGCAGTTTCATATATTCTCTTATACTTAGTTGGTTAAAGCTTTGACTTCTATACTCCATGAAATTAGTGGAATATCCTTGATATTTGCGCTTCATCCAGTATCTTTTCATGAAAATATTCTTCTGAGCATTCTTGAATTTTACTCCACAAAGAAGTATCATGTTGACAATTTGGACGTTATTAGTTCCTCGATAAATTAATTCTTGAACTTGTTTTATTGAATTCTTATATCATTGTCATCATCCTCATGTTTATATTATGTTGAAAGTCATTTGTGGCCTGTAGAGCATAAATGGACTTGGTATGATTATGACCAGGGATTATTCGATATAATCATGACCGTAATGTTATAAATAATGTGGAAAAAGTCCTCATTGGCCCATAGTGCATTGATGGATAGTTGTTGGCATGATCATGACCATTGATGAATACACGAATATCCTTGGCCCGTAGTGCATGGATAATTTGTGGTTGTGATACTAAAGATTATCATTGGTCGTAGTGCAGGGATGATGTGATTTATTTATTAAGCTGAGTCCCAGCGATAAAAGTGATGAAAAACCTTTTAAATCATATAAGATAGTAGATTTTATTCTCTACTTGACTCTTTTAATGGATTGATTGTTCCGTTGCAGTTAAACTTGATGTTTGTTATATTGTATCAGTTTAACACTGTTAAAGGCTAATGATAATTTATTCTGCATTATCTTAGTCATAATATTTTTACTGGGCTAGTTGTGTGACAACCCCAAAATAGGTCCATTCCACCCAACCTATTCTGAGTCACCAAATACATGGTACAGAAAACAACTACAACTTTATTACAACAATTGTAGTGCAAAATACAACAACACATATGCTGTGAGTTTTGATACAACTATATACCAACTGTGACTCTCATCCCAACCTTGGATAACACGTCACAATGGCACCTTACATAAAGGTATAGTCAAAAACTGTTTTAGAAATTAGAATCTTTGGGAAGTGCTCAAGGAAACCTACGTACATAGGAGCCCATGCGTCTAGGTTATAATAGATATCATATGTCCACATAATTATCCTTGGTTGACCCAATAGACCCCAAAGAAAAATGAGAAGATTACTATCATATTCTTTCCAATGATGAGTCTTCTCTTGACATATCATTATCTCCACTGTCTCTAATTGAGAGTTATACTTCAACCAAACACCAAGATTATATAGGTAGTGCTCGTAGATATACTCAGCAAGTAGATGTGCACAACCCTGTTTTATGATGACACGAGGTTCTATGTCATTAGACATCTTGTATGATAGTGGCAAAACACCCTTCCAATGTTGGGTTTGCCTCACCCTATTTGATTCACCAAATATAACTACTAAATGATGTATAAAATACAACACACTTTTCTATATTGTATAGGGAGAACTCCATAGCTAGAGACCACCGTTCTATTCCCTTGTTACCCCCGCTTGACCCAGCTACACTCTTATTACCTGAAAAGAATTGTGAAGCAAAAGGGTGAGCTCAACTAGCTCAGTAAAGAATATCATGACTAAAGATAAATAAATTATCAATAGCCTTCAACAGTAATAAATAAGAGATTTAGAACATATGGTAGATGATAAAATTTTTCAACCATAGTTGCAGCGGAACGAACAATCCATTAGAAGAGTCAAATAGACCATAAAGTCTATTATCTTCTCCATGTTAAAAATTCACCAACAATGTTTTATTCCTGTAACATCAATCAACAGTTCTGGTCCACAATCATATGAATAACTCATAATCATAATTGTGATTCTAAATTTCTCTTAGCATTCGGGATCGAAGATAATTTTCATCACATGACTTTTACGAAACATCAAAGATCATGGTTATACCAAATCACAGATTCTGCTCATAATCATACTAATAAATTCATCTTTGCACTATGGGCCAAAGATATTCATCAACAGTTCATCTTTGCACTACAGGCCAAAGATATTCAACAACAGCTCATCTTTTGCACTACGGCCCAAAGATATTCAACAACAGTTCATCTTTGCACTACATGTCAAAGATATTCAATAATAGTTCATCTTTGCACTACGGGCCAAAGATATTCAACAAAAGATCATCTTTGCACTACTGGCCAAAGATATTAATATCTCAAAGAAATATATAATCATTTCAGAATTTATATAAACAATAATTATAACCATGTTGATCAATTCACCTTTGCACTTAAGCTAAAGATATTCAATTATAAATCCAATGTTCATGATTATACCAGTCAACAATTCATCTTTGCACTACTGGCCAAAGAGAACCCATAGTTATGATCATACCAATAATCTACCCGTCTTTACACTCAAGTCAAAGAGAAATATCATCATTAGGGTTATAAAAATATTATATATGATAATAAAAACAATATAATCAACATATAGATTTAATCTCAAGAGTAAGATTCCTAAATCAACGATAATTTGGTCAGAAAAAGAAACCAATTTTATCGTGAATAACTGTTGTTGAATAAAGATGAACTGTTGTTGAATTTCTCTTTTTCTCATCTTCTACGCCACTTCATTTGAACAAATTGAGCAGCCACCATTGAACAAAATTCAGCACATGTATTCAACACCAACCAAAAGGGGGTCCCACCCAATAAAAATTATTTTATTTTCCAAGACTTCAATAATTCATAAAAAATAGGCCGTTTATCAGAAAAATACGAATTTTATGCCCATTCCACACGAAATCGAATTCTCTACAACTTTGTAGCTTTAACTTTTTCCAAATTCCAGACAAAAAATATCCAAAATCCACAAACAGATGATTTTTAACACCTTTTAAAATTCATAACAAATCATACGTTCATTTTTAACGGTTCAAAATTTGTGGACATATTCTCAATTTATATATGTATAACATATCAAAAAATCACAACGATCCAACGGTCGGATTAAAATTATAACTCATGCAATAGAGATTTAAGAACACCGATTTGATATTTTAATACCTCCAGTCCGACTAAATACTGATAAAACACCTCAACATTAATTCCTTCATTTATAACCACATAAATAAATCCATCATTTATATCCACATCAGATAAATATTTCCTTATCATATAAATCAATAATTAATTATTCACAAATAATATTACAGAATCACAATAATGACAACCAGGCAGTTCCCAGGAAAGAGGGGGCTTTCCGATAAGGATCTCTCCTTATTGGCGCGCAATTAGGTGACCAAACCTCTCCTTGATAGAACTTTCTAGACATTGCCAATAATGCTATCTAATAATATTATTCAAATAATATGAATTATTGATCTGAAAATGGGAAATACTGTGCAATGACAATTATTGAACAACAATAATATAAAATATCAACGTAGCAATTATTGAATCAATAAAATAAAATATTGAACAATAATTACTGTAACAATTATTGAGTAGTGTCTTCTTACGTAAGAATCAATAATTCAAAAAATCATGGTAATACTGGTATGCTCTTTGTCTGCAACAACGCCAGACATTTTACTTTACTTTACCCACCGGGTGTTCCAACAGTGTTAATGGTAACGATTACGTCGTTATTTATAAAAATTCAAATTTGTCGTTTTCTTCATCCGACAGTTATTCTGTTATGGGGCCCACAAATGGTTGCGCCATCGTACGAATATTCCTCGACAGAAAGAATATTCCACGACCAAACGAATATTCCCAGACAACAATGATTATTTTATAACCACTTATTTATTTTGAAAAATTTGCACATTTCACCCAAAACTAAAGCATTATATCAAATTAACACCTTATTATTCACAATAATAAATAGAGAAAATTCGATTTTATTCATTAAAAAGTTGGGGTCTTACAAGTTGAGCTCACCCTTTTGCTTTCATTGTTCTCTTCAGGAAATGAGAACGTAGCAGGGACTAGTCGGGAAACGGAGTGACGGTCCAGATGATAGCATTAGTAGTCCTCACTATTCTATGAAATAGTGTGTTAATAAATGTATTGAGGACTTATTTTGAGTTTGAATACTGTCTAGAAGACAATATTTGTATTAAAACTCACAAATTTCATGTCAGTATATTTAAGATTGTATTTGTATTACGACTATGTATTTGGCGCACTGAATAGGTGATGTATATCTATTTTGGGGCGTCACGGTTGGTATCAAAGCTTAGGGATATGATCCCTGGCTGAGATGTGAGACAAGAACTAGGAGGGGAGAGACGGGGAATTCCTTCGCTAGTATGACCTACCTAAGTTTATTTGGTATTTAATTGGTCGGTCAGAGTATAGGGATAATATGTGATATGATAACTAACCCTTGTTTTGTGGCAGTATCTGGAAATGACATCCGAGAATGTTGAGAATAACAATGAAGCATAGGAGACCGTTGAGTCTCCACATATTAATAATCAAGATAATGTGCATCAGGAAGGCGAAAATCCTCATGCAAACAATAACACTGACCAAATGATGAATGATGGAATGTTCAGAGGCTTTATGCAATTCATGCAACATCAAAGTAGAGCGGCTCCCGCCCAAAATGTAGGTGGAAACATCGAAACTCTCCTTGACGGTCACCGCTAAGCAGTTCAAGGAGTGGGACCACCGGAGTTTATTGCGAGAGCCAAAACCACTTAAAAAGGCTGAAGCGTGGATAAAGCAGATCACCAAGATATTTGATGTCTTGGGATGCTCCGAGGAGCAAAAGGTGCCCTTTGCCACCTTTATGTTGCGAGGAGAGGCAGATTACTGGTGGGAATTGGTAAAACGTACTCAACCTGCCGCACTAAAGATGTCTTGGGAGAAGTTCCAAGAACTATTCAACGACAAGTACTTTCCCGTAAGTATTCATCACATGAAAGAGGTAGAGTTCATCAAGATGGAGCAGAACAACATGACCGTGTCGCAGTACGAAGCCAAGTTTGCCGAGTTGTCCCGGTTTTCATCCCACTTAGTTGATAATGAGGAGTGAATGACGCGGATGTTTCTAAGAGGTTTGAAACCCGAGATACGTCAATATCTTATCTCTCATAAACTGTGTTTGTATTCAGATGTTGTGAATAGGGCTCAGTTATTGGAGCGTGATAACGAGTTAACCCAACCAAGAGAAAGCATCCGGGAAAATGATAATACTAATGGTAGCAGTCATCGAAGTGGTGACAACAAATGTGGAGGGAATCAACATGCCAAAAATGGTAACCACTTCGGTGGTAATCATGGTCAAGAAAATAAGAATGGACATCTCAAGAAGAGAAGATTTAACAATGATAGAAAGACGTCAGCATCAGCACCCGTGGTTAAGGAAGGAGAACGACCACCTATCATATGCTTCAAATGCGGAGGAGAGGGACATATCAGTCCAAACTGTGCGATGCCATCCAAAGTGTGTTATAATTGTGGAAGAGAAGGTCACCTAGTCCGATTTTTGTGCGGCAATCAAGACAAATTCGGTTGGAACGGTGACAAAAAATACAAATCCCGCATAAGTCAAAACCGAGTAGTTCAAGGGAGGCGTTTGTTGTGACCTCTCCGAAAGCAAGGAACCCGAACGAGGTCATCACGGGTAAGCTTATCATAAACTCTAGCGAAGTCTATACCTTATTTGATACCGGTTCTACCCATTCTTTTATTTCTCCTACTTGCGCTCAACGATTAAATTTGACTCCGGAGAAATTAGACTTTGACTTATCTGTGGAAACTCCGTTGGGAGAAAACTTCATTACATCCACTGTTTATAAGTCTTGTTTGGTTTAAATTGGTACCCTCACATTACCTGTCGATCTTATTTCATTGAAAATACTTGCATTTGATGTGATTCTAGGGATTGATTGGTTAACTACTCATAATGCAAAAATTGATTATTTTCGTAAGGTTGTTAGCTTTCATATTCCTAACCAACCTATTATGCGAATTCAAGCAACCAAACTATTAAAATTAATCACTGTCATCTCACGCCATAAAGCTATTCGTTTATTAAAAAATGGATGTCAAGCTTTCTTAGCTCATGTCACAGATTTAAATAAAAATACGTCAAATTTGAATGATATTTCTATTGTTAATAAATTTCCTGACGTATTCCCTGAAGAACTTCCTGGCCTACCCCCAGAGCGTGAAATTGAATTTTGTATCGACCTGGAACCTGGTACAAAACCCATTTCCAAAGCCCCATATCGAATGGCTCCTATTGAACTTCAGGAGTTAAAGACCCAATTATAGGAATTATTAGACATTGGTTTCATTCGTCCTAGTACGTCTCCTTGGGGTGCTCCTGTTCTATTCGTGAAGAAGAAAGATGGGAGTATGCGACTTTGTATTGACTACCGGGAATTGAACCATGTCACCATCAAGAATAGGTATCCGTTACCTCGTATTGATAACATGTTTGACCAGTTGCAAGGAGCACACTTCTTTTCAAAGATCTATCTTCGTTCTGGATATCATCAGCTGAAGGTTAAAACTGAGGATATTTCAAAGACTGCCTTCAAAACTCGGTACGGGCATTATGAATTTTTAGTCATGTGTTTTGGATTGACTAATGCTCCTGCTGCCTTCATGGATATGATGAACCGAGTATTCAAGGAATATTTGGATCACTTTGTGGTCGTCTTTATTGATGTAATCCTCATATATTCCAAAAGCCGTGAAGATCATGAACAACACTTGAGGCTGATACTCCAAAAGCTTCGTAAAAACAAGCTTTATGCCAAGTTGAAGAAAAGTGAGTTCTGGCTTGAGGAAGTAGCATTCCTTGGGCACGTAGTATCAAGTCATGGAATATCTGTTGATCCGACAAAGATTGAAGCTATTCAAAGCTGGGAGCAACCTAAATCAGTGACCGAAGTACGTAGCTTTCTCGGCTTAGCTGGTTATTATCGGAGATTCGTGGAAGGGTTTTCTCGAATCGCTACAACATTAACTCAACTGACTCAGAAAGATCTAAAATTCAGTTGGAGCGTGGAATGTGAGAAGAGTTTTCAAGAACTCAAGAGGAGACTCATTTCAAAGACTGCTCGGCAATACCATCCTGCTTCGGAGGGATTTGTCATCAAAAGTGATGCATCGAGCAAAAGGGTTAGGATGTGTTCTCATGCAACATGGGAAAGTCATGCTTTATGCCTCTCAAGAACTCAAAGAATATGAGAGGAATTATCCTACTCATGATCTAGAGTTGGCAGTTGTTGTCTTCGCACTTAAAATTTGGAGGCATTACTTGTATGGGGAGAAAGTGGAGATCTTTACAGATCATAAAAGCCTCAAATATTTCTTCACCCAAAAGGAACTCAACATGCGGCAATGACGTTGGCTTGAACTGTTAAATGATTATGATCATACCATTCAATACCATCATGAAAAAACGAACGTGGTAGCTGACGCATTGAGTAGAAGATCATATGCGGGTACGGTCGCCATATTGTTAATGCAAAGGCCCATTTTGTGTGACTTGTAAATGATGAAAATAGAGTTAAAGACTCCAGGGACCCATGTGATGATGGCGAATATACGAGTAGAACTGACTTTAATCAATAATGTTAAAGCTGCTCAAACTACAGACCTGGAGCTGATGCATATGAGGAAGAAAGTGCAAGAAGGTATTATTTCGGAAGCAAGAATTTATGAAGAAGGAATACTTCGAGTCAACTCCAGACTTTGTGTTCCTAACGACCCTGATTTAAAGTATAAAATCATGATGGAGGCGCACACAACACACCGTTTGCAATCCATCCTGGGAGTACCAAAATGTATCGTGATCTTCGTCATACATTTTAGTGGAGCAATATAAAGAGAGAGATAACATTGTTTATCTCAAGGTGTCTAACTTGTCAACGAGTCAAAGCGGAACATCAAGTACCAAAAGGTCCATTGCAACCACTAGAAATTCCTGAATGGGAGTAGGAACACATTACCATGGATTTCGATACTGGTCTTCCTAAGGTTTCTCAAGGCATATATGCAATTTGAGTCATTGTTGATAGATTGACCAAGTCTGCTCACTTATTACCAATACGAGAAACTTATACACTTGAACTTCTTGCTCGTATGTACATAAACGAGATTGTAAGATTGCATGGTATGCCAATATCCATAGTTTCTGATCGAGACCCAAGATTCACTTTAAGATTTTGGGTTAGTTTGCAAAAAGCTATGGGCACGGATTTACGATTTAGCTCGGCATATCATCCTCAGACGGACGGGTAGTCGGAGAGGACTATTCAAACTCTTGAAGATCTATTAAGACTCTGTGTCCTTGACTTCAAGGAAAGTTGGGACAAGTTCTTACCATTGGTGGAGTTTTTCTACAACAACAGTTATCAAGCAAGTATTGGCATGGCTCCATTCGAGGCGTTGTATGGAAGAAAGTGTCGTTCTCAAGTATGCTGGGATGAGGTGGGTGAAGCAATGTTGTTGGGACCGGAGTTGATACGTATGACTACGAAAAAGATTCAAACGATTCGACGACGTATTCAAATCTCACAAGATCGACAAAAGAGTTATGATGATCTTCATCGAAAGGACGTGGAATTCGATATTGGAGATCATGTGTTGTTACGTGTTGCTCCATAGAAAGGAGTTATGAGATTTAGAAAGAGAGGAAAGCACAATCCTCGATTCATTGACCCATTTTTAATCCTCGATCGAGTAGGAACTGTGGCCTATAGACTCGTTTTACCGCCAAGTATGTCTCGTGTTCATAACATTTTTCACATATCTATGTTACGTAAATATGTGAAAGACCCACACCACATTATTGAGTTAGAACCGAATGAAATAGCAAAAGATTTAACGTATGAAGAGATTCCTATTCAAATCTTGGATAAGAAGGAACATATTCTACGCTCCAAGGTTATACCTCAAGTCAAAGTTTTGTGGAGAAACCACGATGTTGAGGAAATGACCTGGGAGTTAGAATTTGAAATGAAATCAAGGTATCTTTACCTCTTTGACATACCAGGTATGTATCCTAATTTCGAGGGTGAAATTTCATAAGAAGGGGAGGTTGTAAGACCCCAACTTTTATAAATAAAGATGAATTTTCTATAAATATCATTTTTGAATATTATGGAATGAATTTGATATAATGTTATAGTTGTGGGTAATATTTATAAATTTTGCAAAGTAAGCAAGTTGGTATATAATATTCGATTGGTCGAGGAATATTCGTTTTAACATGAAATATTCGTACAACGGCACAATCATTGGTGAACCCCACAACGGAATTATTATCGGATTGAGAAATGACAAAAATACTTTATGAAAATAACGGCCGAAGTTTTACCGTTAACTGTTGAAACACCCGGTGTTAAAATGCGATTATACGCGTGATTGCACAAGTAGCACTACAGTATTGATTATTGATGGTTACGTGAGAAAGTCACTCGGTTTTGTTTAATTATTGCTCTGAGAATTCTTTGCATAGTATCTCACGTTATTTGATTCAATTATTGTCAATATTTTATATATTATCAAATCAATAATTGAGAGACGACAAAGTTATTAATATTATTATTTGCAATATTAACGATGTCAGAAGTTTTGTCAAGGAGAGGTTTGGTCACCTAATTGCGCGCCAATAAGGAGAAATTCTTATTGGAAAGCCCCCTCTTTCCTGGGAACGACCTGGTCGATTAATATTGTGAATTATAATAAAGGTGATAAGTTTTGTTTTATTATTATTATAAATATAATAAAACTGAAAAATTTTATATAAAACGTAATACTTTTATAAAGTTATTTATTTTATTAGACTATAAATAGAATATATGATATTCTATTATATATAATATCAGATAGTAAAATCTTTTTTATATAAAACAAAATACTTTTATAAATTTATTTGTTTTATTAGACTATAAATAGAATATATGATATTCTATTTTATATAGTTTTTGCATAGTATTCGCATAGTGTTTCAGATAGTAAAATCTTTTTATATAAAATGTAATACTTTTATAAAGTTATTTATTTTATTAGACAATAATTAGAATATATATTATATTTTATTATGCATAGTTTTGCATAGTGCCTGCATAGTGTTATGCATAGTAAATCAATATGGACCGTCCGTTTAAAAGTAAATCAATATGGACCGTTCATGAATTAGTTACTATTCAGTCCATTCTCCTAAAAATAGAAGCTCATTCCTTCATTATTTCTTACGAATTCACTGAAACTCTAGAGAGAGAATTCTTCTTCTATAATCTTGAGCGTATTTCTTTAGAGTTTAATAAAGCTTTGAGCGTAGTGCAAGTTTTCTTCAAGTATATCCTCACCCTACCCGTCGGAGTACTCTTCTTTATAAGGTAAGGGATATTATTTGTTGTACTCGTAAGGGATATTATTTGTTGTACTCGTAAGGGGTATTATTTCTTTTGTATTCATGAAGAGAACTTCTGTTATTCCATTCTTTAATATTCTGTTGGAATAACTTTTGTATACGCAAGTTACCCTATACTTGGTGAAATTCTTACATTATTCCATTTTTTTATTATTACTGTTGGAACATCACCGCATATGCGTTACGCATGACCTAGTTCCGATTATTTATTATTACATTGGAACATCCACATCTATGCGTTTACGCATGACTGGATCTATTATTTATTATTCTCATTGGAATATCTCGTATGCGTGCGTTACGCGTGACACGGTTCCGATTATTTATTATTATTCGTTGGAATAAAGTGTACGTGCGGCCTATCGCATGCCCGGTGATTTTTTTTGTTATTCCATTCTTTATTATACTAAATTTGGTTAAAGTTTTGACTTCTATACTCCATGAAATTAGTGGAATATCCTTGATATTTGCGCTTCATCCAAAGATCTTTTCATGGAAATATTCTTCGAGCATTCTTGAATTTTTACTCCCAAAGCAAAGATCATGTTGACAATTTGGACGTTATGGTTTCTGGATAAATTAATTCTTGAACTTGTTTTATTGAATTATTATGTCATTGTCATCATCCTCATGTTTATATTATGTTGAAAGTCATCCGTGGCTCTGTAGTGCATAGATGGACTTGGTATGATTATGACTGAGGATTATTCGGTATAATCATGACCGTAATGTTATAAATGATGTGGAAAAAGTCCTCATTGGCCCGTAATACATTGATGGATAGTTTTTGGTATGATTATGGCTATGGATTCTCTTCGGCCAAGGGTGCAAAGATGAATTATTTTATGTCATGATCAGGACCGTTGATGAAAACACGATTATCTTTGGCCCGTAGTGCATGAATAATTCGTGGTCGTGATACTAAAGAATATCCTTGGCCTGTAGTGCAGGGATGATTTGATGATGTAAATTATTTATTAAGCTGAGTCTCAGCGATAAAAGTGATGAAAAACCTTTTAAATTATAGAAGATAGTAGATTTTATTCTCTACTTGACTCTTCTAATGGATTGCTTGTTCCGCTGCAGTTAAACTTGATGTTGTTATATTGTATCAGTTTAACACTGTTGAAGGCTAACGATACTTTATTCTGCATTATCTTAGTCATAATATTTCTTACTAGGCTTGTTGAGCTCACCCTTTTTGCTTTCATTGTTCTCTTCAGGAAATGAGAACGTACCAGGGACTAGTCGGGGAACGGAGTGACAGTCCAGATGATAGCATTAGTAGTCCTCACTATTCTATGAAATAGTGTGATTATAAATGTAATAAGATTGAATTTGAGTGTGGATATTATCTAGATGACAATATTCGTGTTAAAACTCTCAGATTATGTTGAATACTGTCTAGAAGACAATATTTGTATTAAAACTCACAGCTCATGTTGTATAATTAAGTTTATATTTGAATTTTGTACCATGTATTTGGCGACTCAAGATGGGTGATGTATACCTATTTTGGGGGCATCACAGTTGGTATCAAAGCTTAGGGATATGATCCCTGGCTGAGATGTGAGGCAAGAACTTGGAGGGGATAGACGGGGAATTCCTTCGCTAGTATAACCTACTTAAGTTTATTTGGTATTTAATTGGTCGGTCAGAGTATAGGGATAATATGTGATATGTTAATTAACCCTTATTTTGTGGCAGTATTTTAAAATGACATCCGAGAATGTTGAGAACATCAATGGAGCACAGGAGACCGTTGAGTCTCCACATATCAATAATCAGGATAATGTGCATCAGGAAGGCGACAATCCTCAGGCAAACAACAACACTGACTAGATGATGAACGATGGAATATTCAGAGGCTTTATGCAATTCATGCAACATCAGGTAAGAGAGACTCCTGTTCAAAATATAGGTGGAAATAATGGCAACCCACGGTCGGTCACCGCTAAGCAGTTCAAGGAGCTGGGACCACCGGAGTTTTTGGAAAAGCCAAAACCACTTAAGGCAGAGACGTGGTTAAAGAAGATCACCAAGATATTTGATGTCTTGGGATGCTCCAAGGAGCAAAAGGTTCCCTTTGCCACCTTTATATTGCATGAAGAGGCAGATCACTGGTGGGAATCTGTAAAACGTACCCAGCCTGACGCACTCAAGATATCTGGGAGAAGTTCCAAGAATTGTTCAACGAAAAGTACTTTCCCAAAAGTATTCGTCACATGAAGGAGATGGAGTTCATCAAGCTAGAGCAAAACAATATGACCGTGTCGTAGTACGAGTCTAAGTTTGCCGAGTTATCTCGGTTTGCATTCCATTTGGTCGATAATGAGGAGCGAATGACGCGAATATTTCTAAGAGGTTTGAAACCCAATATACGTTAATACCTCATTTCTCAAAAACTTTGTTTATATTCAGATGTTGTGAATAGGGCTAAGTTATTGGAGAGCAATAATGAGTCAGCACAACCAAAAGGCAACGACCAACAACACGATAATAATCGTACCGGTGGCAACGGTCATCGGAACAATGATAACCATCGTGGGGGAAATTATCATGCCATGAATGGTAACCATTTCGGTGGTAATCATGGCCAAAATAATAGAAGTTGAAATTTCAAGAAGAGAAGGTTCAATAATGATGGAAAGACAGCAGCACCAGCAACCGTTTCAAAGGAAGAAAAACGACCATCGGTCGTATGTTTCAAATGTGGACAGGAGGGACACATTCACCCAAACTGTACGCAGCAATCCAAAGCATGTTTTAATTGCGGAAGAGAAGGTCACCTAGCTCGATTTTATCGTATGGTGAAGTCAAGTCCAGCTGGGATAGTGATGCCAAAGGATGTCCCAGACAAGCCAAAGCCGGTAGTTTAAGAGAGAGCATTTTTTTTTACGAGGAACCTAAATAAAATTATTATGGGTAAGTTAATCATAAACTCTTGCGAAGTTTATACCGTGTTAGATACCGGTTTTACTCACTCTTTTATTTCACCTAGTTGTGTTCAATGTTTGAATTTAACTCCGGAGAAGAAAGATTTTTATTTATCTGTTGAAACTCAGTTGGGAGAAACCTTCGTTACATCCACTATTTATAAATCTTGTTTAATTCAAATTAACACTTTCATGTTACCTGTCAATCTTATCTCTTTGAAAATACTTTCCTTTGATGCGATTTTAGGAATCGATTGGTTAACTACTCATCATGCTTTTCGTAAGGTTGTTAGCTTTCATATTCCTAACCAACCTGTTATGCGAATTCAAGCAACCAAACCACTAAAGTCAATCATTGTCATATCAAGTCATAAGTAAAGAGCCCCGGTCCTTTCGTTGTTGACTTCCTTGTGTGGAATGCACCGAAGCCAGACTTTCTGTAGGCGACGTCGTGAATGACGATGACAAGTTGATAGCTATCAATGTGACGTACTATCCAAGTCTTGGATGAGGGTCACAGTTTTGAATGATATTTCTATTATTAATAAATTTCCTGACGTATTCTTGAAGACTTCTTAGCCTACCCCTAGAGCGTGAAATTGAATTTTGTATTGACCCCAGTACAAAACCCATTTCTTAAACCCTCAAATATTTCTTCAACTAAAATGAACGTAACATGCGCCAAAGACGTTGACTCGAGCTGTTGAAGATTACGATCGTACCATTCAATACCATCGTAGGAAAAATGAACATGGTAGCTAACGCGTTGAGTAGAAGATCGTATGCGCGTTACAAGTGCTGAATATACTGAACCCACGTGAAGATAACGAATATCTGAGTAGAATCGACTTTAATCGATAAAGTTAAAAGCGCTCAAGCTACACACCCTTGAGAATGATGAATGTGAAGAAGAAGGTTCAAGAGGGCGTTATTCTAGAAGCAAGAATCGACGAAGAGAGGAAATCTCAACCCTCGATTTAATTGGCCCATTTGAAATCCTTGATCGAGTATAAACTGTGTCATATAGACTCGTTTTACCGTCAAGTATGTTGCGTGTTCAGAACATTTATTTTACGTATCGATGTTATGTAAATATGTGGACGACCCGAACCATATTATTAAATTAGAACTAAACGATATAGCAGAAGATTTAATGTATGAGGAGATACGTGTTAAAATCTTGGATAAGAAGGATCGTATTCAACACTCAAAGGTTATACCTTAAGAATTAGAATCTGAAATGAAGTCAAGATATCCTCACCTCTTCGGCATACCAGGTACGTACGTAAATTTTGAGGGCGAAATTTCATAAGGAGTGAAGATTGTGAGACCCCATATTTTATGAATAAAGATTTAATTTTCTCGAAATATTTTTTTGAATATTATGGTGTGGATTTGAGATAGTGTTATAGTTGTGGATAGTATTTATAAATTTTGAAAAGTATGCAAGTTATTGTATAATATTCGATTGATCGGCAAATATTCTTTTTATCGGGGAATATCCGTACGACGGTACAATCATTGGTGGACCCCACAACGGAATTATTGTCGGATTGAGAAAACAATAAGAATATTTTTTATGAAAATAACGGCGGAAGTTTTACCGTTAAAACTGTTGAACTACTCGGTAGTTAGTAAAAGTATGATGAATGGCGTGGTTGCATAAGTAGCACATTACGATATTGATTATTGATGCTTACGTGAGAAGTCACTCGGTTTTGTTCAATTATTGCTACGAGAATGCTTTGCATAGTATCTCACGTTATTTGATTCAATTATTGTCAATATTTTATATATTATCAAATCAATAATTGAGACGACGAAGTTATTACTATTATTATTTGCAATATTAACGATGTCTGGACCGTTCATGAATTAGTTATTATTCTGTCTATTCTCCTATAAATAGAAGCTCATTCATTCATTATTTCTTACGAATTCACTTAAACACTAGAGAGAGAATTCTTCTTCTATAATCTTGAGCATATTTCTTTAGAGTTTAAGAAAGCTTTGAGCGTAGTGCAAGTTTTCTTCAAGTATATCCCCGCCCTCCCCGTCGGAGTACTCTTCTTTATAAGGTAAATGATATTATTTGTTGTACTCGTAAGGGATATTATTTGTTGTACTCGTAAGGGGTATTATTTCTTTTGTATTCATGAAGAGAACTTCTGTTATTCCATTCTTTAATATTCTGTTGGAATAACCTGTATACGTGGGCTACCCTATACTTGGTGAAATTCTTATGTTATTCCATTCTTTATCATTATGTTGGAATAATGCATCTATCTGCAAGCACCGCATACATGGTGAAATTCTTACATTATTCCATTTTCTTATTATTCTCATTTGGAACATCTCGCCCTGCATGTTACGCATTTGACCTAGTTCCGATTATTTATTATTCATTGGAACATCACATGCAATGCGTTTACGCATGACACGGTTCCATTATTTATTATTACATTGGAATATCCATGCGTGCGCGTTTACGCATAACTTTGGTTCCGTTATTTATTATTCTATTGGAATAATATGTATGCATGGCTTGATCTATCGCATGCCCGGTGATTTCTTTTGTTATTCTATTTTTATTATACTCAATTGGTTAATGTTTTGACTTCTATACTCTATGAAATTAGTGGAATATCCTTGATATTCAAGGCTTCATCCGAGATCTTTTCATGGAAATATTCTTACGAGCATTCTTGAATTTTTACTCTACAAAGCAAAGATCATGTTGACAATTTGGACGTTATTGGTTCCTGGATAAATTAATTCTTGAACTTGTTTTATTGAATTATTATGTCATTTTCATCATCCTCATGTTTATATTATGTTGAAAGTCATCTGTGGCCTGTAGAGCATAGATGGACTTGGTATGATTATGACCATGGATTATTCGGTATAATCATGACCGTAATGTTATAAATGATGTGGAAAAAGTCCTCATTGGCCCGTAATGCATTGATGGATAGTTTTTGGTATGATTATGGCTATGGATTCTCTTCGGCCAAGGGTGCAAAGATGAATTATTTTATGTCATGATCAGGACCGTTGATGAAAACACGATTATCTTTGGCCCGTAGTGCATGAATAATTCGTGGTCGTGATACTAAAGAATATCCTTGGCCTGTAGTGCAGGGATGATTTGATGATGTAAATTATTTATTAAAGTCGAGTCTCAAATGATAAAAGGGATGAAAAACCTTTTAAATTATAGAAGATAGTAGATTTTATTCTCTACTTGACTCTTCTAATGGATTGCTTGTTCATTTGCGATTAAACTTGATGTTGTTATATTGTATCGGTTTAACAACCGTTGAAGGCTAACGATACTTTATTACGCATTATCTTAGTCATAATATTTCTTACTAGGCTTGTTGAGCTCACCCTTTTGCTTTCATTGTTCTCTTGTGAAATGAGAACGCATCGAGGGGACTAGTCGGGGAGCGGAGTGGCCGGTCGGATGATAGCATTAGTAGTCCTCACTATTCTATGAAATATTGTGATTATAAATGTAATAAGATTGAATTTGAGTGTGGATATTCTCTAGATGACAATATTCGTGTTAAAACTCTCAGATTATGTTTTGTCCGTATTTTGAGTTTGAATCTTTATCAGAAGACAATATTTGTATTAAAACTCACAGCTCATGTTGTATAATTAAGTTTGTATTTGAATTCTGTACCATGTATTTGGCGACTCAAGATGGGTGATGTATAACTATTTTGGGGGCGTCACAACAAATGACTGCGCCGTCGTACGGATATTTCCGATAAAAAGAATATTCCACGACCAAACGAATATTCCCCGACAACAATGATTATTTTATAACCACTTGCTTATTTTGCAAAATTTGCACATTTCACCCATAACCAGAGCATTATATCAAATTAATTCCTTATTATTTCAAGATAATAAATAGAGGAAATTTAATTTTATTCATAATAAGTTGGGGCCTTACAATGGCGGTGAGCAACGACCAAAACAAGGAAGGCTCAACGAAGCAAAACCCGTGGAGGGTGGTCGGACTGATTTCGCTTATATATCTGCGGTGCGAAATTGAGCAATTATGATGGTCTTCTTCTCAGCCTGATTGGTTTGTCATTGCCTTCTCTTCAAAGCTTCAGATTCTTAGGGTATGACTGATTTGTTGTTCTTAGTTAGGGTATGACTGATTTGATTGAAGGATTTGATTTGGTTTGAGAGAGGAGGGTAGTTCAGAGATTTGGTTCCAAGTATGATAGACCCCTCTAAGCCACGTCATTTTCTTTTTCTTTTACAAATCCACATAGGAAAATATTTAACAACCGTCCAATCAATTTTAACAGAATGATCCAATTTTACAATTTTAATTAGTTTAGTGGGCTAATTAAAAAAAATTAAAAGTTCAATGGTGTATTAAGTAAAACGTGCCAAGTATAATGGTGAAAAACATAGTTTTGCCATTTATATTTGTATATCTATAATTATAAACAAGTATGAGATAATTTGAATAGGATTTAAATAGGATTTTGAAGTTAAGGGTAAAAAGATAATTTGAAAATTCATTTTAAATTTAATGGTACGAATTATTTGAAGCAAAATGAATGGTTCGGATTTAATGATGGAGCACACAGATTGGCCCAAAAAAATTCAACTTTCCAGCTTTTGGTTGAGGCTGAATAAGGTTGAGGCCAAATAAAAAAGGCTTTGGTCTCTCTCTCTCTCTCCTCACATGCACGTTCAAAGGCTAAAAGCGACCACTTTTCCTTTTCCATACACATAACATAATACACAAATGCCACATGCACACATAATATATATATATATATATATATATATATATATATATATATATATATATATATATATATATACTATTTGTGTTAAGTGCTCTAACACCTGCATGAACAGGAGATTTATCCTAAATATTAGGCAATGACCGAGATGATTTATTAGGGTGAGCAAAAAAATCAAATTCAATTGTATTTTTTTATATAGATATAATATGCATATATACGTATATAAAAACTTTCTCCAACGAACTTGACCGATAGATTTAATGACGCATTATTTATGACAGTTCAAACCGTTATCATAGTAAAAAAAGTCATAAATCATAATCGGTTCGTCGTTGGATTGATTCTTTGGAGAGTCAAGTTTTATATATATATATATATATATATATATATATATATATATATATATATATTTATTTTTTTTGTCCAAAATAATTCTTGAAAGTTTTAATTTAAAGATCATTTTGAAAAATAATAAGATTTCTCCTTGCCTTCAAAAATTTTACTTTATGAATTAATTTCTTTCACACTTGATATTAGATTATAAAGGTTAAGAAAAATAAATTCAATAAGGATTTAAAAAAAAAATATTTTAGTCAAGGTAAATGAGATAAATTAAAATATTTTAATATTTTAATCTTATGAAGAGATTCTACCCATTTGAACTATTTATTTAATTTGTTATCATCAAAATAAAACTTAAAAGATTTGGAGACCAATTATTACTATTTTATCTTTTTATTATTTTTTTAATATTTTATCATTTTGTAGTTCAAATTTGATGCATGTTGGGCCATAATACTTTAGACATGTTGGGTAGGTCTTGAAGGTATTGGGCCGGTTCATTGGGCCAACCCATTGGGAAGTTAATGTCTTTATTTGGGTCCTCTTGAGTTATTGGGCCGAGGCAGTGGGCCGAATTACTAGATGAGTATGGTTCCACTTGGGTTTTGACCGGTGATGATTATAGGGATAGAACTTTGACTGTCATTTCTGCATTGTATTTAATGAGGATTAGACAGGGCTTAGTCGGCTGAAGGCTGTGAGCCCGGAAAGTCAGTTGCATATAGGACAAACCGGATCGAGTGTATATGGGGAAAAGATCACGCAATCTAAAGGTAACAACACTTAACCAATTTATTATCTCTCTCTAGTCACTAGATATTTTCCTCCATTGTTAACCTTGTGATAAACAGTCTTGACTCTCACGCTTTGAAGTTATCCCTCGGTGGTCGGTAGTCAAGCTTTTGGTGTTGATCGTGTTTACTATGCAGGATATCGAGCGCGTCTTATGTGATTGGGACGTGAGGAAAGATCTTGGCGTTAACATTGGCGCTAGAAGGAGGGCTATTTTCTAGTGTCCTTGAATATATTCAATCACAAACTATGTTTGTTCTAAGTTAGAATCCATGGGGAAGAGTAGAACACCTATACCCGAAGGACAGCCGATGGCTGTTACTTCGTCTACACAATGAGTATCCGTCAAGGATTAATTGGGTCCTTCAA